>JAWWMO010000121.1:101624389-101753468 GCA_035047845.1 Dendrocincla fuliginosa
CGGGCTGACCCCGCCGGACGCTGTTGCCGCTGGAGGCAGCGGGGCGGGCGGCCTGGCCATCCCGCGGGCCTGGCGGGGCTCCGGGCGGCTGCCCGCACCCCCTGCCCTTACCCCTGCCCTTACCCCTGCCCTTACCCCTGCCCTTCCCCCTGCCCTTACCCCTGCCCTTACCCCTGCCCTTACCCCCTGCCCTTACCCCTGCCCGCACCCCTGCCCTCACCCCAGCCCTCCCCTGCCCACAGCCTGGCCCTGGCGGTGGCCGCAGGCGCCGGGGTTGTTGCCGCATCGTGGCCGGGCAGTGCTTTGTGCAGGGCGTGAGGGAATTTCTGGTGCTTCCCAGGTTTACCCTCAGCGCGGGGTGTTGGTTTCGGGGTCCGCGGCCGGCTGCCGCTGTAGGGACCGTGCTTTGCTCCCCTTGGCTGGCAGCTGCTGGTGCAAATCTCTGCGTTAGTGCCGCTGCTTCACTAATACTTTCCCTGAGCTGGAATAGTGAAAGCAGTAACAGCACAGAGGGATTTAATGGCATAGCAGAGCCTAGCTGGCAGCAGTGCAATGGCTACATATGAAAATAAACTTTCAGATATTTTGTATTTCTTTTATGCGATACCCCTCTCCCCTTCCTCCTCCTCCCCATCTGCCCCCGGCCCAACAGTTGTTACTTTGCTATTGATTAGTGTGTTTTCTCTACATTCAAGAAGCAAAACTAACACCAAAGGTATCTTGTGAAGAGAGGGGAGGAGACAAAATTCTGCAATATTTTTGTTATCCCTGTCAAAAACAGAAGTTGTGTAGAGATAGCGTCAGAGCACTGGTTTTGCAGACTATCTAGCAGATCATTTTTCTTTTCACATGTAAAGTCATCAGGCTTGATAGATTTATTGACCTCTAATTTGGAGCGTAGTCTGGGGAGTGTTTTGGAGTGGTTTTATTTTCTGGATCTGTGTTTCTGCTGTCTTGGGAAACAGATACTGACAAATGCTTAGTGTACATACATAACATTGTCCTGTCATCAGTGCATTGTTAGAAGTCAGATGGAGGAACTCTTATTACAGTAAAATGAGCCTACTTCCATGAAGGGAAGTGGAGAAAAAGTGCAGAGACAGTGAAGGAGATAAGAAGGGAAACACTTAACATAATTATAATTTTAGGCGTAAAGCCATCAAAATAGCTAAAATAGCTTCTAATGGTTTTAGATATTTTCTGCTTTTCTGATACTCCCAAATTTGGATAGCCCCTGAGAATATCTGCTTATGTTATGCAGCAGGGTCTATTTGTAAGGAATTGGGCAAGTTTTAGTCTTTGATCCTTTTCTCTACCTGAGGATGTGCAGGTGCATGTGTTTATCAGTGAACACACATGCAGATGAAATACAGTAACAGTTTAAACTCTAAAAATGTCGAAAATATAAAGTTAGAGCCTAACCAACAGGTTTGTTTTCCAATCCTGATGGAAGAAAGGATGCCAAGTCACATGAGTTGTCTGTATGGAGCAGAGCTGCTGTTTTTCCACTCTGATTTATTTTCTCTCTCTGACATCAGAACAGTAGCACAGGGGAAGCACAGTACATGACTGACCATATATCCTCCAGCTATTTCAGAAGTGTTCAGTTTCAGGCCTCAGTTTTTACTTTTCAATTTGTTGTAAAGTTTGCACCTATTTATGCAGGGTCAGTCCAAAGGGGTTTCAGCCCTTCTGTAGGTTCCCTCAAAGTGGAGGGAAGTATGGTACAGTTGGGAAACTGATGTACAGAGAGTTGAAGGGAAATGTGGAAGGTCTCCCAGGAAACCTCAGGGAAAGGAGACAAGTCTTGAGGTAGGATTTCAGGAGTGCCTGAAATGTCTATAAGGGTGTCCCTTGTAGTACTCATCACTGACTTAGTTTCTCTCTTTAGCTGGTAGTAGCAATTGTATGAGTATGTGGTGAGTCAGATCATCCTGTTGATCCAGCTTTATTTATTACTTAAAATTATAAAATATGAAATTTGAAATTTAAAATATAAAATGAAAATATTTATTTTAAAGCTGGTTTTAGCGATGTCAGTTTCCAGTGCTGACACAAGGGCAAGATTTACGAGGGTGGGGAATGTATAGGTGGGAGGTTGGTGTGGGGACTGTGGTTGTACATTTCAGCTGGCTGGGAAATAGTTCTGCTGGACTCTTGGGTACCAGTCTGATACCCTGACCGTGGGGCTGTGGGCCAGTCTTCCCTCAATTTGAAATTGAGGATTCATTACAGACAAGTTCTGAGTCTTCGGTTTGAACTTTTTGATTTCCGCTGCTCTCAAGAAAACAGTCTTCCCTTTACAGGGATTTTGTGAAGTATTGCACCAAGTAAAGTTTCAACTATTTTAAATACAGTGCAATATCAGAACCAAATGAATCGTCATCTCAAAGTCGAAGTCCAGGTCTCTGAGTGAATGTGAGTGGGTGGGTTCTTAGAGGGACCAGCAGCTTGGAAGATAAGTTTGACATTTGATCCATTTGACTTTCTGGTTGTTGTAAGAAGTCACAATTTTTGGCACTGGCCTTGGCTAACTAGTAATAGAAGTCAAAAAGTTCCTAATAGCATAATCCCAATCCTCAAATATTTCTGGATATTTGGCTGGCAGGAATCACAATGCTCTTACTCTGTTGCAAAGCCAGCCACATGATGAATTTTGCTTTCTGATACGGGATGTACAACTGAACTGCACCTGTCTCCCAGCTGATCAGACTTACTGTCAAATCACCTGCAGGAATGTGGTCTGTCTCATGCAGCTGTGACTGTGGGGAAGTCTGGAACAAATGTGCTTATAATCGGACTTGGACAGAGTTTGCACTCCTATTTACAGAATAATCAGAGTCACAGTGCTCAGCAGAGTGCTCTGGAGTTCTCCCTCAGCTTCTTGTCCAAATCAGGGTCATGGCTGCTTATGGCTCCCTCTCAGATCATGTGTCCAGGTTTCCTTTCCCAGGAAGAAATAATGTGCAAGGAGAGTGCTTGTCTGTGTCTGTCTTGGATGAACTTGGCAAGCTGCGATTTAGATACAACCACAGTGGCAGATGCTGCTTAAAACCAGTGGGACCTACACACCTTCTGAGAGTCAGGCCTTAATAACTTGCCAAAAACTATGTGGAAATCTTATAGGAAAATAGAGCCCTGAACTGAGATCTCCTAAAATCCTGAGCAATGTCTACATGGCTCCTCTAGAGAAAATAAATCCAAGCTCTGAGAAATGCATAACTCTGGTGTTCTGTCTGGGAATTTACTTAAAAAAGTACGGTTGGAATTCATGTCAGTGACCTTTGGTTTGATTGATGTAGGAACTAACAAATAGTTAAAGAGGCTTTTAAAAGTTCCCAATAATTTTCAGTTTCCAGCCTGAAATGATTTAAAGTATTAAGGGATTTTAATGTGACAATCACACAGCATTAGTGACTGTCGTGTGTTGATTGCTTACTGATACACAAAAACACCTTTTTAAAAAATAATAGAATGATAGTTATTGTGCGCTTTTGTATTCAACAAGATACTGTTCCTGTGTGTGGTACGGACATGAAGGCTTAAGCTTAAGTTTAAAAACATCATCTAGGGAATCTTCATCTGAAATATTTCCTTCTCTCCCCTGCATTTTAATCAGAAATCCTTTTAAGAACATAACCTCTGAAACTGTTTTCAATATGGCAAAGACTTCAGTCAATAGTAAAATTCCATTAATTGCAGTAGAGAGAGTTGGCATTCAGTGTTGAATTGCTTCAGAGTCGAGAAACTAAATGTTTGATATGCAGTAAAAGAGTGGTAATAAGCACTGACTTTGAATATTCTATTTTTTTTTCCATAAATATGAAATAATTCTCTTGACGGGACTGCAGTCTGATTTGTAAATATAGTCTAGACCCTCTCAAGCTTTACATCTTCAAAACAGAAGCCAAGGGCAGTTCTGGTTTGTAAAATTGTCATAGTTTCAGTGTTAACAGAAGGCCTACAGTGATATATTTTAACTGAACACTGGCCCATCAGTTTTTGTTTCCCTTTCATCATTTCACAAATTGTATGGAAGTTCTTAGGAGAAAAGCTGATTTGTTTTGTGCTTATGCCCACCATGTCAGTGGTGGACCAGGGTCTCATCATCACATCAGGTATTGAAAACCTAACTGAAAGATGTGTTTGTATGTGTTGTTTTTCGTTGTGCATTTCGTTTTGCTGTTTACCATTGCTGAAAATTTTCCTCTTCTGGCCTACAAAGCCAGTGCACTGTCATAACTGTGCAACCTGAGAAAAGGGGCAGAAAGGGATTTAAATGTTACATCCCTGCTAGTGCATGAAATGGTGGCCAGACCAGCTAGCACCACCTGCTCACATCTCTTCTGTAAAGCTCTTAACCTCCAAAAGAAGGACACTTTCTAAACTGGCTGTGGGAGTAGTCCGAGTCTGTCTTACCTCCTTAGCTGTTCCTGGGAATTGTTGTGTGAGTGCTTATTGGCCTGTGCCTAAAAGGTACCAGAAGCAGATTTTGAAATTTGAATAGATTCAGTAGAGAGGCCCAGATTGTAATGGTCAGGTCTGTGATGGGATATTGGTTTGTTTTACTACCTTGGACACAGACACAGCAACAATGGTTTTGCCAAAGATTACAGTAGCCTCTTAAACCAGTCCCAGCAGGTGTTTGTTCTCCTAAAAATTTTCTGCACTGGAAATTCCTTATCTTCCAGAGGAAGTGTGTTCTGGTTTTTAGTTACCCTTACCGATACTACTTAAATCAACTGTCTGACTTTAGAGCATGTTGAATAGAACTTACATCCCTTATTAATTTGAATGTTTGTGGGTATCTAATCTATTATTCATTTTGTTATGGCACCTGAGGAGACACTGGGTATTGCCAAAGGGGAAAAAAGGCCTTTAGTTCCTATAACTTTTAAGTATTTTATTTTGCAAAATGCAGTAAAGAAAGATGAAAAGGTATGGGGAAGAGTTGAGCTGTAAAAAAACCCCTAAACAACCAAAACGGGACCACAAAGGGCAACAATTACTGGCTTTTCCAGTGGAATTAGGATGTAGTCTAATGTACCTGTATGAAAGAAGTGGATTATCTAGATGACAATGCATTTGATCTTACTGTAGCATCCAGTAGAGCAGGACTTTAAAGAATTAGCTTTGCTAGGTCAATCTTTTCTAAGTGAATAAATTAGTTAAGTAATAAGGGACATCACCTAGCTATTTATTTTGGACTTATTTTTCTACATGATGATAAATTCTGAAAAATGACTGCTGTCTTTTGCAATCAGAAGAGTTGGAAATTTTCTAAGCTTTCTGGCAGATGATGCTAGTTAAATTTACATTAAAAATTATACTTTTAATTTTATAATAGATGCACAATTTAGAGCTGTGAAATGTCTTCTGGCAATGAACAAAACTCCAGCCATTTGAAAATCCTGACACAAGCAGCACAGAGTGTTCTCTCTTGCTGCAAGCTTAGATCAAAAGGATTCTGAATTTTCCTAGCATGAAAAAAATATTCTATGCTATGTCCACCAGCATGGTATGAGAACAAGAGTTTGACTAAATTGAGTATAATTAAACAGGCAGGCACTGTGGGTTTAGCCCATGATGTAAGCTCATGTTTATTGCTGAAGTTGCTGCTGCCTGGTCAGTAAGCAAAAAACTTCTTGGAGTGGCCAGAGTGAAGTGTTGCTGCAAAACCACATGCAGTCTCTCTGGGGTTTGAGGAATGTTGGTTTCCTGGAGTGCTGACATATTATGGACTGACGTTAGGTTCGGCGTATAAGGTTACAAACCTCAGGTTCCAAACAATCTCAGCTTTGGTTGGCATGTATAAAAGTTAGGATAGAGGGCTACATCCATCAGGGTCTTAATTTCTGAACTCTCCCCCATTGTAACTACAGCATTTTTTTATTCCTTACATTTGAAACATAAACACATTTTTTTGGTTTCTTAGGGAAGTGGGGTTTATGGGATTAGTCTCTCGGTCTGTCTTTCAGTTCCACAATAATTTTGTTGCACATGTGACCTTCAGCCCAGCTTGAACGGAGTGCCCCTCACAAGCAGCTTGAATGTGGCAGTTCCTTTTTAAGGGATGGAGGATTTCCACTGTATGGAAGCAAGCTGTACTGTGCCAGTTGGCCTGGCCACAGCTTGAGAATGGCACCTAACTTTTTTAATTCGTGGGTATAAAAATAATCTCTGTGTTCTAAGACAGGGCAAGCAGTGCAGCAAAGATTTGTTGTGAACAAGAATAGTTGCAAAATTCTCTGTTTATGATTTTAGGAGCCCTGCTGGTGTAACTTGTTAAGAGGATGTGTCGTATAAGTCCTCATATTTGGATTGTCCACTTGTAACTCTCACAAACAGTGGGGTGTATATACTGTCCCAGCAGCTCCTTCCACGCCAAGGAAGTTGTGACTGTTTTATGAAATTTTGTTACTTCAGTAGACCAAGCATTAACTGGGGTGAACTATACAGTGTAATTTTGAGCCTAATTGTAGCCATAGTTAAATTTAGTTTTAGCCCAAGGAGAAATGTGTTTCTTATTGTGCTTTAGGTTGGGAAAATTCTCAGTAGAAACTGAAGTATTTTTCCACAGCAAAGGGATAATTCAGGTTTCCTTACATTGAGTCTCACTTCAGAACTTAAGTCTGTGCCTGTGTGGTGCCAACTTTTTAAAAAGTTTAGATGATGGACACCAAGATAATTAGGGGACTAGAAACTTTTGACTTAAAAGGAGAGGCTGAAAAAGCTAGTTTTGTTTAATCTTCAGGGTATTTAGTTACTTGTTGGCAGGTATAGAGGAAACAGCTGGGATGTTAAGAGATGCACAGTGATAGGACAAGAGACAATGGCACAAATTGCAACAAGGGACATTCAAATCAGATATTGGGAAAAAAATTTTCTCTTTGAGGACAGTCAAACATAGGAACAGGAGTGCAGGAATTCTGAGAAATCTCCATTCTTGATGACATTGAGAACTCAGTTGGACCAAGGCTGTGGTCCATGTGGTCCAAGTTGTCCCTCCTTTGGGCAGACCTTTGGACCAGATGACCTTTGGAAGTCTGTTCTGGCCTGATGTTCTGATACAGTATAGGGTACAGCCTGAGTTTCAAGTGCTGTTCCCTATGAAACAGCTTGCCACTAGATTTGCATTCAGGAAGGCATCTTTCTAATGTATAATAGGAGCCCAGAAGTGCTAATACAAACGCACGGGAACTGACTATAATTGCCGTGAAGTTTTTTTGTCTGGGCTTTTCATTAGATGGGACTTTCTAGATGTCTGAATTGAGAGCTGAAAGGCTTCTCCAAACAGTATTTAGGGATTATTCTTCCATTAGTTAATATCTGCCCTGGTTTATGGCTGGAATAGAATTAATTTTCATCCTCCTAGAGGGTACAGTTTGAGATTTTGGGTTAGAGTAATGTTGATAATACAGTGATGGCTTAGGTGTTGATGAGCAGTGCCTACACTGGGTCAAAGACTTTTCAGTGATTCATGGCCTGCCAGTGAGAAGGCTGGAGTGGTACAAGAAGTTGTGAGGAGACATGGCCAGGCCAGCTGATCCCAGCTGACCAAAGGGATATTCCATACCATCGATTGGCATGCCCAGAATATAAACTGGGGGGAAAACTGGTCGTGAGCTGCTGCTTGTGAACTGGCTGAGCATCAGTCTGTGGGTGGTGAGCAATTGCATTGTACTTCACTTGTTTTGTATTTTGAAATTATTTTATTATTGCTACTATTATTTTTTACTAGAATAATAATTTATTTTCTGTTCCATTAAACTGTCTTAATTTTAATCATGAATTTTATCACTTTCACTATTCTGATTTTCCACCCACCCCCATCCTTCTTGGGGTGGGGGGAGATTGGTTGTCAGTGAGTGGCTTTGCGGTGCTTAGTTGTTGGCACAGTTAAACCACAACAGCATCTTGTACATTAAATGCTTTTTTAAAAAAAAAGCCTGTGTGATTTGCACAGTTAGTGGCTAGTTTTAATCTTAAACTTATTGTGATTCAGCTCCCCAGTTCTCAGATGGGGAGACAATCATCGCTTTTCAATGTAGTGATGACTATTGTAAAGAATTCTCCTTTCATGAGCATGCAGGGTTTGTGTCCTGATACCCATGTATTGCAATACAAACAGAGATGAAAGAAAAAGTCCTATGTGGAAGGACTTTTGGAAAAAACCCACCGATGAACATTAATTAATTAGAACAGCAATGCATAGCCTGCCTTCATTTTATAGCATTTCCTAACTTTCTGATTTTTTGCTGTAAAGCTTTCACTGAATTCTTTAAATAGTTCTTTGTTAGTAGCTGTAAATCATAGTTAAAATTTGGAGCCCTTTTTACATCTCATACATCTTTTTGTTGTTTATGAAAGAACACAGCTGAAAGACTCTCTGTTGTAGCAGATGCTGCTGCTGCGCAATGACTGTCTCAGGCTCTGAGCTCAGTTCTATTCTCATCACCATCAATGGGAGTTTTAGCATTGCCCATCCTGCAAGTGTCTCTTTTACTGATGTCCAAGTGATGCAGTACAGTCTAGCAAAGAACTTGTATGTGAGTCTTATGCCTCATACTGAGTGCACAAGGACTTTGCTGAAACCAATGTCTTGAATCTGCAGGAGGTGTTGGAAAAATAATGAAAACAATAGGCACTGAAAGTCCCTAAAGTCTGTACTGTTCAGAATAGTACCTGCTTAAATTCACTTCTGTTTTGAAAACTGTTAAAAGACTTTTATCCTATAAGTGTGTCTCAGTATGCATGCTGTCATGTCGGGGGGACTAAATGTATTAAACAGGATGTGCATTAAAAGAGTAGAAGCAGCAAACTAAATGCTAAATACTGAACAAATCCTGGAGCAAAGGAAATAAAGCCAGTCACTTCAACCATCAACACATGTCTAATTTTTAATAAAACTACTGATACTAAAAGGCTGTTTGAAACAAGAACAGTAAAGTTGCATTAGGAAGCACTCCAATGTTCAGACACTCTGAATTGAAGGTTGCTTGTCCAACCTTAATGCATATCTATTGTCTATATGCATTATAATAGTCTTTTAATGGGAGAAATCCCTGTGAAATGGGAAAATAGTCTTTGACTTTAGTGCAGTGGAAAATTAGACATGTTTAAAAGCATTCACTTGTCCTGCCCTTAAAAGCCTGGGGAAATAATGAGAAAAGTATATTTGGTGTTGAGGGCACCATAAATGATAGGAGGAGATGTTATTCTGGGAGTAATGCTTTTCTTTTCAGAGATAATTGGACATTTATGAGCTTCAGAGTCTAAAAGTCTGACAGTGGTTTTGAAGGCAACTGATTTTAATGAACTTTAGAAAGTTGTCATAATTTTCTGACTTACAAGGTCTCTTTTGCCTTTTTTTTTTCCTGTTAAAAGGGCTCTACAAACATGGATCAGCTGTAAATAAATTAGGTGGGAAATCCCGATTCTATGCAAAGTTGTTAATTTGTGAAAGAGGAGAATATCCCACTGCTGGATTCTCTGTCTGTCAAGTGTCTCTAAAATACAAATCAGGGATCAAAATCTAATTTGTTCTATCTTTATCCTCCCAGGTTCAAACCATGAATTACGTTGGACAGTTAGCAGGGCAAGTATTTGTAACTGTGAAGGAGCTCTATAAGGGACTGAACCCAGCCACGCTGTCGGGATGTATAGATATAATTGTTGTACGTCAGCCCGATGGAAACCTGCAGTGTTCCCCTTTCCACGTTCGCTTCGGGAAAATGGGAGTTCTGCGTTCTAGGGAGAAAGTGGTAAGAAAATTGAGAATTTTTATATGTTTTGTTTGTGAGATTAAAAGCATGAAAGTTACTGAATGTGCAGTGGTCTGCTAATCAAGGCTTTCTTTAGACACCCTTTATAAAGGCTCTGGATTAAGGCAGATTCAGTTAAAATGGTTGTTACTAATTCTTGCATTTCGGAGCATAATTTGTAAGACATTGACTATAACAAAAAACAAAACAAGCCATGAAATTTGTAATGTTTATTTTCAATAAAATAAAATTTTGAATATGCTAATTTAGGCCTATACTAGATTTTATTAGGGACCGTGTATTAAAACTCACTACTTTGACATGTTCAATTATTACAAAAAGGGAGATATTAGTGAAGTAATATTTCAGGTAATAGAATGTTGAGGTTAATTGAAGCTAGAAAAAGCGGTGAGTACCTTAAAATAAATGTAACTAGGCCTGAATGACCTGACAATATGATATCAGAAGTGAAGTTGCGATTGAGTAATGCGTGGCAGATTATTTTAGGAAATAATTTGTAACTACATACAGCCTAGGTTCTGTTGTAGCTATAATTGTTCAGCAGAAAGATCCTAAAGTCAGTTTGGACATTGTTCAATTCTTATGTAGATCAGAAAGAAGTTCCAATATTTAGGATGGGTAAAAGCTGAAAATGTAACTGTGTCAATACTGTGTAATGAAATATAACATAAATGAAGACTTGCCCAAGTTTCCAAAAACTTTAAAGTGAAAATGAAGTTGGGGGCAAGAACAGTTATAGACAAAGAGAGAGATCCTTCTGAGAAGAAAAGGCGATAATTAGGGCTGTACAGGGATGTGATAGATGTATGCAAGAAATAGACACATGAATTGAATGTAAAGTGATTTTTATTATTTTTTCTTATCATAGCGTGAAGAGAAGTCTGTTTAATGAATTTGAAAGGCAACATATTAAGCATTTGCATTTGGAAGTACTTCTTGCATTGTTCAAAATTAGGCTGTGAATTAAAAGAGCAAATAGATTTGTGTGACAAGTGAAGCATTCAGAATTATATTTAAAAATATACAAAACTTTTTTGTAATGGCTGTAAACCTTCCTGAGTAGAGAAGCAAAATGGCAATGAAGTGAACGAGCTAGAAAAACATTTTTATAATTGATTGCCTTGTGAAGGGGTAAGGGAAGAAAGAGAGAGGTTTGCTATTTTATGTTTATTATAAGGTTTCCTACACTTCCCTGAGAAGCATTTGTTCAGTGACACCAGGACACCTGACCAGGAACTGTGTACCTGAAAGAACTTTCTTTTCATATGAGAATACACTTATTTTCTTCCAGGTTGACATAGAAATTAATGGAGAGGCTGTAGATTTGCACATGAAACTAGGAGACAATGGGGAGGCCTTTTTTGTGCAGGAGACGGATAATGATCAGGTAAGAGTACAAAGTACTTGTAATTCATTAAGGATTCAATGCCTGCACTTCAGAATCAGTTTTGAGTTTAGGAATGTTGTAAAATATACTGTTACCCATTTCATAGCTTCAAAAGTTTCTGGACAATTTTCTGCTATGGAGATTTAATGCTGTGCTGTTACTTTGGGCTTTTTTAAGTTGCTGAGATTTGAAAAAATCTGAAGTTAATCACATAACTGAAAAATAAATCATGTGTGCCAGTGTGTGAACAGAAATGGTATGTACAGAGTTGACATGCTCCAAAGTTGTGTTCAACAGAGGTTAATGTCCAAGGACCTGTTTTTAGTGGAAATCTTTAATTTGAATGTATGCACTCAGCACATTAAAAAAAATGTAAAACACATTAATTCTGGTAGTCACCATAAACATGATCTCACAACTATTATTCATGTGGAATTATATTTAAATGAGAATGTCTGCTTTTGAGCTGTGTGGTTAAATACTTGTCTATGTAAGTTATGGCCACACTACTTTTGAGTAATCCACACCTAATGTAACATAAGAAAATTTTTGCAGGCATTCCTCTTTAGATATCCCCAATAATTTTTGCCATGTAACTTCCATGAACGTTTAGAGATGTGTATATATATGAGTGAATAGCAGGATGTTTATGTGACCAGATTATAAACCACTGAAATACCTGACTACTATGTGTCATCTGAGTTGTGAAGGGGAATTGGATTTTACAAAATGTTGAGGCTGTAAACTAAGATTTTGTTTCTGCTTTGTATCTGGCATGAGGTCCATATAGACTCATGCCACTACCTGGCCAATATTAGATGCTCAGAAGATGCTCTTTATTAAGAGTATTGTTCCTGGCATGTCTAAGGAGATGCAGCTATGGAACAATTTCCATATGCTATAGGAGAAGGCTGATCAGACAGATATTACTATTTGCTACTTTTCTGAGGAATAGATGACTTAGATTTTGGTAATTATGCATACGTTTTAGAACCAGTTGTATGACTGGTGGAAAAAACTAACATGTTTCATGGTTTGAATTTTTTCTTTTCCAGGAGGTAATTCCTTACCATCTCTCCACATCTCCCATTATATCTGAGGGAACTGCTTTAATGGAGTCTCAGCTGAAGAGGAATTCCATAGACAGGATAAGAAGCCTGGACACCAGTGCATCCTCACAATTACCACCCCAAGCCCATGGATCCCAGCCTTCTACTGAAACATCTCCAGTCTCTAGCTCTGTGAAAAAAAGGAGGAAGAAGAGGAGGAAGTCTACACATAAAATAGACAGCTTAAAAAGAGAAGACACACATGGAGACACATCAGAAGATGAAGACATGTTTCCTATAGAGATTAGCTCAGAGGAAGAAAAAGAGCCATTGGACAATTCAAGGTATCACATTGGGATTGAGATATGTAATGGAAACCAGGGTTAATTTTTATTCCGTGCCTTCCAACAGTAATTTCTAAGTTAGAACACAAACAATCACATCAACACATGTGATGAACATGTTATTTTGAGAAAAAAATCTTCAGGCTAGAAAGCTATTGGGAATGCTACTAACAAAAGTAATGAAAATGACATTGAAAACATAATCCTCTGTGGTGCTGTGAAGTAGAAGGTTTGAAACAGATAACATTTATCGATCTCCTTCTACTTCTCTGCAGGAGGGTTTTTTGTTATCTGATGTGTATGACAATTCAATATTCAAGTATGTTTTTTAAATGTCACCTCTTTCCCCATACTTAGGATCCCTGTTCCAGATGTGTTTGTTGATGATGTATCTGACATAAAGGCTCCTGCAGTTTCTGTGCTTTCTCAGTCTGCACCATACCCTCATTCAGATGGAGAATGGTCACCTCTTCAAAGGTACTTTTTCTGATACTAGTCCTAGGTAGTACCTTAATCTTTTTTCCATTACTGTCTCCTATGCCAGTGCTATATGAGGTCAAACTGAAAATTTTGATATTAAACCTGGTCACTGACAATTGTTATATGAATGCTTTCTGTATTTGCAATCAGATAGTGTACAAAATCTCCATGTAAGGCTTGTCCTTGATTCAGCAAAAGCGTGATACAAATGCAGCTCCACAAATTCTGGAAAGTATTTCGATCTGTTAATGTTACTGTTTGCTTATAAATACTGTAGAGAGGATGAATGTTTTGTGAAATGTGAACATTTTCCTGATGCACACACCTTGTAAGGACTTAAGTGAATGCAGGTCTACAAGTCTTTAGTACTTTGAGTGTAAACCTTTTAAGAAATTGGAAGACTGGAATTGAAGTATAAAAGTAAGATTTTTTTAACAAATAAAAATATGAGCTTTTCATGTTCCTTTTAATATAGACATGAAATGTTTATTGTGTGTAAAGAATACATACAGTAATTTGCTTACTTTTTCCTGTATGTGTATTTGTGTGCATGTGTATACCTTTCATGTTGAATCAGAGCAGCTTGGATCATCTTTCGTGTCTGTGGAACCCTGTCAAAAAAGGACAATTTTTTGCCTAGTGTGCCTTGCATTATAATTCCAATTAGGTCTGTCTGTGTGTGTGCCCCCATGCCCAAGTGCTCCACGTCCTCCATGCAGACTGCTGGAGTACAGCAGTATTCACAAGACCTTAAGAAGTCTAATCTCCATATCCTGCCTCTGTAGTAGAGAGGCAGAGGAAGGGACCATGAGGAGATTATTTCAGAGCAAGGGCTCAATTTACATGTTTTGAATTGTGTTCTGGAAGAAACTTTCTGCACTGCTTGTAAAGCTTAATGTGATTAGCTTCACCAGTCTGGTGATAGCATATGTCAATACCCCGTCCTTTCAATGGCTTTGGGAACTGTGTGTTCTGTTTGTTTCTTGATTGCAGTGTCCTGGATTTTTAAAGCTCTAGGTGTAAATTCAGCATTCATGTAGCTAATGCAGAAAGAGTTTAAGTTAATAAGCACTTGTGAATAATGACATCCTGTTTTTCTTTCTTCCAACATGCTTTGCTGCCCAGTAAGCCTATAGATTGTACAGGGCAAACCTCTCTCCTCACTGTTCCAGCAGATGGAGGCCTATCTAACTCTTGTCCTCAACAATCTTCTCACTTTTCTCTTCCAGACAGGTAGAACAATTGTCCTTGTTTCTGGACTGCTTTTTGCTCCTTTTGACACATTAATATACTTTTAACACATTAATACTCTGTGAACCTCATTGAATTTATAACTGTATTTACTACTAACCCAGACACTTTGATAGTGACATTGGAAATCACTTCCTGTTTCCTTCTTTGTAGACATTGTCTGGAGGTAAATTACCTTGATGAATTATCCATCAAATGAGGATGGCTGATATAAAACCAGGTATATGAGAACTTGGGTTAAAACTCAAGTTGATTAAGATGATAAAAAATACAAAAGGGATGTACTTAGCTAGTAAAAACTTACATTTTTCTGAAGGTTGACGTTTCCATATAGCTTTTTACAGTCAGCATATGTTTTAATGACATTTTTATTCCATGGTTTTCCTGAATTGTTTGCTTGTGCATAGGTTGCAAAAGTAAAAGCAAAACAAAACCCTCAGAATTTAAATGAGGAATAAGAAATGCAAAACTTGTAATGGGAGGAGCCCGGTGCCAATAAAAACTCTTCTTCCTTTGTTCCCTGGTTTGGAAGAGGAGAAGTATGTTGGATTGCATTGTGGGATAATGTTGCAGAGTAAAGATGACACAATAGATAAGGCACCCTGTCAAAGGTTTAGGAGACTAAGACTTAAACCTTTTCTGTAGTATAGAGAGTATATTCCTTTGAGAGTAGACTCTTTTCTACAGAGCTAAAATAGGATACAGACACCTTTTCTGTTTTCTTAAATTTGAGAAGTCTCAAGATTCTACCATCAAGCCTTTCTGCTCCATTAAGTCAGTAGAGAGAGGTCACAGCAACTCAGCTAAAAAATTTAAAGTAGGTATCTGAATATGAGCTCCACAAATCTCCATTAATGCTGGGAAAGCTTTGAGTAAGTAATAAATCAGGCTAAATTGCTCATTGCTTATCTGAACATAGTTGCCATAATAGGTGCCTAGGGCTGTGTTAGAACTGATAATCTTGAGGTTTACCCAGGTGCTGGGTCTGCCCTCTTTAACCCAACTGTGTTGCAGCACCAAGTCAAAGTGAGATCCTGGGGTATCCAAAGTTTTTACCTTGGTGGTTTTCATTGCAGGGAAGGACAGGTGCACAGTTTGGGATGGAGCAGTGGTGTGCTGTGAGTGGCTCCATGAACTTTACTCTGGAGTTCACCTGTCTTACAGTCTAGATAGACAGCTAAAGTGCTGTAATAACTGCTCTGAGTGAGGACTTCTGTCTGCAGCTGTTGAAATAAATGCCTGGTGAGTCTTTCAGCAATTTTTTCCCTCTGTGTGAAATAAGGAACTCTATTATGGCCGCCTAAGAGGAAATTCAGAGGCTCTCAGTTATTGCTGTGGCATGTACATGACCCTGGCCTCTTTCCTTCTGACTGTTTTCACAATTTGTTTGTTGCCAGTCAAAACAAGACTTTTTCTCAGGTCACACTGCTGCTCTCTCAGGGATCTTTTTGCTTCCAGTGGAAAACAGCAAAGATCATCATGGTTTGCTATTGCAGAACTGCCAACTACAGGCCAAGTTCCCTGTTCTTTGACATTGGATTAGATTAAATGCAAACACAGCTTGTTAAGGAACATGCAGGATTGTGACACAAGTATTCAGTATTTATGGGATGTGAATCAGAGATGTTGATCTAAATGGCTGAACTGAAGTTTCCCTTCCTCCTGGTGCAGTGCTGTCAGGATGGGCGGCTCTAGTTTGATCTGAAATGTCTCAGCAAGCTTTGCAGGGCCGGGGAATGTCAGCTGGGCTGGGTCAGTCTCTAACTTAAGAACACAGGAATTGCAAGACCCAGTTCAGCCCAAGACAAACCCATATGTATGAATGGGTCATGGGGCAGCCTTTTGCAGCAAGAGCCTTCACAGAGCAAAACTCTGCCTGCTTTAACATATGCACATATGCAAGTGCCATATTTCTGGTACTTGCATGTGTCCAGGAATATAACTCATGGTGCTGTTGAATTGTAGGTTATATCCTAAGGACTGCTAAAAATTTGAAATTCTTAGTACCTAAAAAGATCTTCCACAGTGGTATGGTTTATACATTTTATAATTTAACTAGGTAACATAAATATCTGTAGTTAATAAGTTATAGCATTTGTCCATATTCAAAGCAAACAACCTTTACTCTCTCAGCCTGTCTTCATAAAAGTGTTCCAGCTCTGTGATCAACTTAGTGGTTTTCCTCTGGGCTGTGAGTCCACATTGCTGAGTTATGTTTTGCTTTTCATCCACAAACATCCCCAAGTCCTTCTTCCTGGGGCTTCCTCAATGCGTTTTCTGCCTACCCTTTATTTGTGCTTGGGATTGCCTCAACTCAGGTATAGCACCTTGCACTTGGCCTTGTTGAACTTCATTAGGTTAGGAACGTCATGAAATAGGAAGCCTTTTGTTTTTGAGAGTAAAAGTAACTCAGTTTGGACCTTTGATTTAGGAATGATGTGGATTCTTTTGTTGCTTGTAGTTTTTAAATTAGGATTGGATGAGTATATCAACACATGTTATGGCTCAGACAAAAAGTAATGTGCTTTGTTAGGGAGCTCTGGGTGAAATTCTATGACTTTTATGTTAGGCAGAAAGGCAGAGTAGATAATCAGAATTTTTCCTTTTGCCCTTAAAATCAGTGAATCATTGTTTATTAATGACTGACTTGACATCACATTGTTGACTTCACCACACTAAAAGGACACTATGATCTGATAATTTACTAATTAGTTATTAAATATTTTATATTGAGTCATCCTCACAACAAACAAATATGTTTGAACTGAAAAGGCTCAAATTCTTTATGTAGCTCTTCTGCTGTTCTCCATACAAACATCCATTTAAGGGTAGAACTGAAAAAGTTAGTAGAGAGAAAGAGTCAACTGGATTGCTTAGACTAATTTGTTACTTAGTCAGGATAAGGTGTCATGTTGATGCAAGTAATTTCTGCACTTGACATCCATTATAACAATACTAACAACTATTCATCTACTCCGGCTGGTATCGTCCACATTGTTTTTTTCCACACAGAAACCCAAAAATCCTTCTGAAATGTTCAGATCCCGTGTTTTTGTTCCATCTCTTTCAGCTTCTCATATCCTACTTTCTTGACAGCACTTACTGTAAAATGGATGAGATTTCTGAATCCCAGTGTCAGAGGATCCTGAATTTTTTAAACCATTTTGCCATGCTTTTATACTTTCAGTTGGCTCATGAGTATTTTGATCTTCAGTGCTCTGAGTTGATGGACATCAGTTTGGAAAGTGCACAGTGCATTGTGGTTACTTTTGATTTTGTAACATTTTTTGTTTGTTTTTTCTTTAGCCAATCAGATTCACGCCCTCCTACTCCTCAAAGTGACTCGGAACTAGTCAGTAAACCTATGGACAGAAGCGGACTGAAGAATAATCCTCACATGCACTGGGCATGGGGAGAGCTGCCCCAGGCTGCAAAGGTATCCAATGTAAGTTGTTTAATTCCTGATAGTATCTATTGGGCTTTAATGGGGCACATGGGCTTATTTAACTGCAGACTGCTGAAGAGGGAAGGGATCCTGGTTTTACATAAAGTTACGGTGTTTTATGTAAGAGAATTGAATCATTCTCCTTAGGAGGTATAGGACCTTATGCCATGGATGTTCTCAACACTGCTGATATCAGTAGAAAATGAAGAAGTACCCGAGACCTAGTCTTGTAAAAGCTCCAAACTTAAAAACAGATAAAATCTAACCCACTGTCCTTTGGTAAATCATTGAAATTCATAAATGGTCTTAGATGGAAAATAGCAATATGATTCACAAACATTAAAATGGATTGTTTGAATACATAAGCATCCAGGTGCACCTGTATTTCTGCATGCCCAGACATGCTGTTCTCTTGGCTGAGATGACTGGCTTGGTGCCATTTGGCCCAGTTAGGTGGTGGGATCTGCAGTGTCCCAGCAGCATTGTCTTCCATGCTGCACAGTAACTGTGGCAGCTGCGTATGCTGCAGGTCCGTCAGGCACTGTCAGTATCTTGTGATGGCTGTGGAGTTGGACCATCCATACAGGAAAGGGGAGACTTATCACACCTGCCCCAGGGTGTGAGAAATAAAGGTCAGGTTTCAGTGGAATGCTGCAGCTGTGGGGGTTGGGATGGTGCAGGGTTTGGCCCCTTCTGCTGAAGTCTGGCTTCTCTGCAGAAAGGACTGCAGGAGAGATGGGCTCACACACACAGCATAAAGAAAAGAAAATCTTGTTTTGCAGGCCAGGGAAGTGGGTATCCTTCTCAGAAAGAAAACTGCTATGTTTTGGCGATGGCACCAGAATTATAACGGCACTATTATAATTTATCTTTAATTCAGTGTTGGTAACTAGTGGCAAAAGCAGGGATGGGAATCTGGAATTCTTAATTTCTTCAGAAGAGCTCTTCTTTAACAGGCCAAGAATAAGCCACCCCATCACCTCTGCATTATTTTCCTCACATATATTACAAGAAAATTGCGAGCCATTTTTTTTTCATAGAGAACTGGTTTAAGTGCCCAGGTCCATGCAGGAGTTTCAAGTTGGTATTTGCAGTCTAGAACTTAGGGTTTCCTGCTAGCAGATTTAGGCATATTTTTTTATCCCAGTCACACAGTCTGGTGTGTATTGCAAATCTTATTCCTGGAGGCTTTTCTCTTTGCAGTCCTCGTCTATATCCCTAGACAAGGTATTCTGAGTTGATCTGGCCATACCTGAACTGGAAGTTATACTTTGCATGCTGTTGATCTTTGTGTAAGAGTTGGTTGTTTGCTGTGATGTGAAGATTATAGCATCTATACACTGCTGCTATAGTTCAGCTCCCCTCTGTAAGAACACTTCCTGTCCCACACCCAGAGAAGATCTGAAATTGTTCCTGTAAATTGGTGTAAAATTTGAATCTGGGGTATAGCTAAATGACAGTTTTCTGGTGCCTGAGGGCATCCTGATTGTTCAAGGACTCCAGTCTGCACTACCTCCTCCTGTTTGTCAGGGTTGCTTTCTGAAGGAAAGCCAGGATTTTCACAGGAAGGAAGGAAGGCAGGGGATAGTAGGATGTACAGATGGGTGGAAAATGAAGACTGTAGAGCAGATTACAGAACAAATCTTTCCTGGCCCCAACATGCAGGTGAATTTTGTGAAAACAAATACACAGCAGAAAAGTCTTTTGTACATTGTGGTCTCCATCTCAGTTAGTGGTGGCTTTCTGCTGTAGTGGAGTTAATTGAGCAGGTTAAGCTCCAACTGTTGCATTTTTTAAGAGCTTTTCTTTATAGAAATCTGTTTAATTTTCCTTACAGGCCAGTTCTCTGCTCAAAGCAAAGGAGCCCAGCGTGGTGGATGTAAATCCTTCTGAAAGCACTCATTTTCGGGTCATCCAAAGCTCTCCTGTAGAGGAGTTTAGTACAGTGTCTCCTTTGCCTGCCCTTGGACAAGCAGACGCAGCAACTGCTGATGAAAGTGAGGCTTTACCAGTTGAAACAAATAAGCCAGAGACAGAGTTGCCAGGAGCAGCTGTACCACCATTGCCTGCCAATGAAGAAATAAAACAAGCTGCAGCTTGCTCAACCCAACCAACTGGCAAGACAGATTCCCCTTCAAGGAAGAAAGGTAAAACTGTTGATTCTGCAGTTTTGTATATATCTGATTGTGTCTTCAAATTTCATGATGATAAAGCACCTCATTGCCATATAAATTAATTAACCTGGGTCCTGAAGGCACTTTCAGATCTGGAAAGGAGTGAGCTTTGGAAGGAGCCTTCAGAACCTGAGTTGTGCAGCAGGCTGTTCACAGGAGATACGTATTAGAGAGAAGATTCTTCTTGGTCTGGAGTTTTTGGCAGCTCTGTGTGTATGACCAAGACTACAAAACTTGCTCCAATTTCATTCCTGTTTGTTAGATTCAGGGGTTTCACTCTGTAGATCTGCTGGGTCCTGAATTATATGTTGCTCGTAATTGTGGAAACTCTGCTCTAGTACAAAGTAGTAGTATGTCTTTTGCATAAACAACAGATTTGCCCAAAAATGAGGTGCTTTTGTTTCACATAAGCCTTTTTAATTCTGTGTGGTATGTGTCCTGTCTTGAATATGTGAAATATAACTCCATCTGCTTTTCTACGTCCTAATTTCCAGGGTCTATATTCATGATATTTTATAACAAGTGTTACAGTCTTCATATGAAATTCGTTTGCTTACAAACGATCTGTTTTAGAGCACTCATTCTATAATTATGTAAGCTCTATATAAGCCTAGATTGTGCAGCTGCTTTTTAATCAGGAAACATGCAAGTTTCTTAATCTCTTCACCATGCATTTCACTGTCTTTGAAAAGAAAAAAAATGATCTGTTACTCTGCTTACTATTCAGTCTTTGTTTAACTTTTTTCTGATTGCTTTTCTGATGTTTGGTGTTGAAAATTGGAATAGTGAGAAGTTGAGAGTTTTAGAATCAATTTCAAATCAGTTTTTGGCCTTACAGTGGTTACTTGCCTAAGTGTATTAGCAACAACAGGACAGTGATGGCTCTGTGTGTTGGTCCCAGGGCCAGACCTAGAAGGGTTGTCCTGTCCCCTGCAATGGTGCATGTGCACAGACAACACATCAGTTGTATGTGCTCTGTAACAAACCAGTTATAGTGTGTTAGTGACTGGGTCTAGTCTGTTACATCCCTTTTGCAAAGAGGGATTGAAGATTAGGCCTAGGAGATTAAATGCTCTGACTGCCATACTGTGACAGTAGGCCTGTGCAAATACTCAGAAGGTTTTCCTTTTGCTGTTTTCCTGCTGTGACCACTGACTTCTGATTCCTATTGGTTTTGTCCGTCATAGGGAGTCTTCAGCATGTCTCAAAACTAGTCCTCTGCTGTCCCATTTTGTGTATTCATGGTTTGAACAGCTTGTTTTGAAATTTTTGGCAGTACCATTTTGTACAAATACAGTTCACAAACTGTTATAACTTGTCTGGTTTCTTTACCTTAAAATGAATAGTTAAACAGTAGTAACAGCTCTGGAGTGTTACTCGAAAATATTAATTAGTAGGTTTACTTGTGCCGTCTCTTACAGACAAACGAAGCCGGCATCTTGGTGACGATGGTGTCTATTTAGATGACCTCACTGACATGGATCCAGAAGTTGCTGCACTTTATTTCCCGAAGAAGTATAAGCTCTTTTCTTATATTTTTATTTTTTTAAGAGCTCTTGTCACTTTCCATATGTAGATCAAATTCTGCATTACCAAACAGATAAGATATCTTTTTTAAAGTCCAAATAGAGGTGAAGGTAGAAGGAAAATAAAACTCCACAGAGAGGAATATTAGGGCTTTTGAAAGGTGCTGCATTTGGGCCTGAGAAGTGTGCTTGCAGCTGGTTTTCTGTTTTGGTCAGCTAAGCATCATGTATTGATTGTAGATTGTTATGTAATGTATGCTGATGTTTGTGGGTGTTACTCACATGTCCTGGGAGAGCAGTTTACTTTGGGATATATTTATCCCAATGTCCTGGCTTATTACCGTGAAGAACATATCTTACTATTAGCAGTATGAGCAGAAAATTATTGCTCTAATGTTGCTTTACTGTAGGTGATGACCTATAAATATGAAAGTGAGAAAATAATATTTGGAAGATGCATGGCAGTTATATGTGAAAATCTTACACCCTGAGCATACAATTTCCAACTCTTTCTGATCTTTATTAGATCCTCTTGTAACATTTATAGTCCTATCTCACATCATACTGTAGTCAATTCACTAAAGTCACTGAGCAATAACTAAAGTAGCTTGTATATTTTATTTTTCTTTTTTTCTTGCTTAAACTCAGCTGTTGTAATATTTGCATTTCAATAAAACTGAGAAAGATTAGTTATATGAAGCAAATGTTGGATTGAAAATTTCTTAAATGCATTCATATAAATCTGGAAAAATTCAATAAGCTTGCATTTTTTTAAGAATTATCTATACATAAATTTTTAGTGGGTATAATAATTTACTGTTCTAAAATTCTAATCCTTGTAGTTTATATGTAGAATATTTTATTTATAGATATATGGCACACAAATACATAAACATACACATCCTTTGTTTGGGTTTAGCTATCAGTTTATACAATTAATATAAATTAAACAATAAACTAATACCTTTATTCTTGTTCCTGTGTGGGAATAGTTCTACTAGTATAAACTGTGCTTATAATAGCATTATTTTGTCTACCAAGATTGTACAGCTTATTGTCTTATTTTTCCTGTCTCTTGTAAATAAGTGAACCTATAATTATAAATGCCTTGTTTAAGCAAGTAAATAGAAGCAATCTAATATTTGAGGGTACATCATGCCTGTAGTACTTTGTTTTGCTGTAAAATTTAAACATTTCCTTTTTTCCTTTTTTATTTTCTCTAATTTTTATCCCATTTTTTTCTCCTCTCCCCTCTCCTTTTTCCTTTTTTTTAAATTTTTTTTCTGTTTCTTTTCCCCTTAGTGTGCATCAGGTGTAAACGGTGCTTGTTGAAGGGAGTGAATTTGGGAACAAATACATGAAGACTGAATTCCTGATTTTTCTTTTCCAGTGGGGATAATGTCCAAAGCAAGAACCCGAATGACACGGGGCCACATTCAGCCAGCCACTCTCCACAGTCTGTCGGGAGCTCAGGTGTTGACAGCGGAGCTGAAAGCACCTCCGATGGAACTCGGGATTTGCCCTCCATTGCCATTTCTCTCTGTGGAGGTCTTACTGAGAACAAAGAGATAACCAAAGGTACAGAATGACTTTCCCAATTGCAGGCATGTGCTGGCAGCCAGCTTGGAGAGTCCCAGCCTGGGGCTGCAGAGCCCTCCTGTGGCTGTGCTCGACAATGTGTTGAGAAGATAAATACTGGCCATGTAATAATCTGTTTTCTAGAACTTTTTGTGCTTAGAGCAGTTGACTTATATAGGACTTATGATTTTTAACACATTTTAATAATTGACTATATAAAAAAAAACTTTTGAAAGCATTTTATTGGTATTTTTAATTCTTGATAGTGCTGTGTTTTCTAACACGATACTGTTAGTGGTGCTTTTGCCACTTGGTATAGTATAGTATAGTTTAGGAAATTCACAGCTGTCAGTGTCAGGAATGAAAAAGGTGGCCTGTAAATGGGGACACAAGGAGATAGGGTTGGAAAACTTAATCTGAGTTCCTGCCCTGACTCCAATTTCTTGTGTAACTTTTGGATAAATCACTTACAATACCATTCCTTAAACTTTCAGTGGCATAATGAGATGATGAATGTGTCAAGACTTGCACTTTCTGCAGTAATGTGGCATCATAAAATTATATGAGCCTAATGCTACACTGATTGCTGCTCAGAAGCTGCTTATTAAAACATTTCCAATATGCCATGATTTAGTGGAGTTATACTGTTATCTGAATCATTTGTAAATTACATCACTTTTCTAAAAGGAGATTTTTCTCCCTCACAGTTACATCCCTGAGCTTTTACTTAAATTGTATGTTGAATAGGAAAGACCCAGCAGCAAACAAAGAAACCTTCAGCATCTTCTGAGACTGAGAGTCTCTGAACAACTTGCTTCCGTATTGCAGTTAAATCTCAGCACCCTCATGAGTGTGAAACCTGTTTGTCTGAGAGATACTAAGAGGTTTAGGTTGGCCCATCACAGGCATCTCTAAATGCATGCTTTAAAATTGTAACTTTTCCCCCCCACAGAAGAATTCATAGAACATGCAGTGACATATCAGCAGTTTGTGGACAATCCTGCTATCATTGATGACCCTAACCTTGTGGTTAAGATTGGAAATAAGTAAGTATGTTTCAGAAAAAAACACAAAAAACTGTTGTAACAAAGACGCTTCTATGGCACTGCAGTGCGTTAGATCAGATTAGCCATAGCTGAAAAACAGATTTTTGAATGTTTGTAGCTTGGATTTATTCAGAAAGATTCCACTCCCCAGTGAATTCAGGCCCTGGTAGTTACCTTTTCTCCTTTAAATTGAAAGTAAAGAGCAGTTTCAGATGACCTGTTACAGCTAACTGACAGAATTTGAATTTCAAAAAGCTGCTATTAAATGCTAATAGTATTCACACTCAATTGACAGAGTAAAAATTAAATATGATATGAACTTGCTAAGGCTTGCCCTGAGCCAGTTTGAATAATATAATATTCACAGGGGTATGTCAGTCTGCTTGCAGTCACTCAGTACCCAGCACTTTTTTTTGTATATACTGAATATTTTGTTAATATACCTCTATGGAAGCATCACTTTTCAAGGTTTGTCAAACTTCACCCACTGAGTATGAGACTTCAATTTCTGCAAGGCTAAGACATTAGTTCCTAAGCTTATATTGTCAGCAGCAGGGCAGCACTGTGGTCTATGCCAGATGCAGACACAGCTTTTTGCAGGATTCTTTAACTTGAGAGCTTCTTGCACCTGGCAAACGGGATAGAGGAGAGATCATGGCATTGTACTGCACTTAGGGGTTTGGCTACCCTTAGTCATAGACATCACCTATGCAAATCTGATGCACCAGGTGATAGTTTGTATTGTGTATGTTGTGGCCTCATACCTGACCATCACTGTGGTCTGAGATGAGTCACTTGCTGCTTCCCTGACAGAGTTCTTTGAATTTGCTGGTACCATTCACCTGCCCACTGAATGTGTTTGGAAGAAAAGAGTAGTTAGTTGGGTTCTTACTGGCATATTCTCTGACTGTTGTGCAAGCTTCAGCTTCCCCAAACAATGGATACTGTAATTGTCCTACTTTCTGTAACTAAGTTGGCCCATATTCAACATGTAATAGAAGAAGCCTAATATCCTACAGACTACAGCCCCTGACTTTTATGTAATTCCTTGCTGGAAGAACAGTGAAAAACTTGTAAAAATTGTGGCTCATGCAGTGTCCAGGTCTGGGGTGCCCAGCCCAGGAAGGACATTGAGCTGTTTGAGCAAGTTCAGAGGAGGGACACAAAGGTGTGATCAGGGGTCTGGAGCACCTCTCCTGTGAAAACAGGCTGACAGACTTGGGATTGCTTTGCGTGGTGAAGAGAAGGCACCAGGGAGACTTCATTGTGGCTTTTTTTGTGCTTAAAGGGGGATTATAAAAAAGAGTGAGAGCAACCTTTTACATGAGTTAATAGTGATGGGATAAGAGGGAGCAGTTAAAGAGGAGAGATTTATATTAAGTGTTAGGAGGAATTCTTTACTGTGAAGATGATGAGTCACTGGAAGAGGTTGTCCAGAGAAGTGGTGGATGTGCTGTGTCTGGAAATGTTCAAGGCCAGGTTGGATGGGGCCCTGAGCAATTGTTTTAATGGAAGGTGTCCCTGCCCTCAGCAGGTGAGTTGGAACTAGATGATCTTTAAGGTCCCTTGCAACCCCAACCACTCTGTTATTCTATGATCAATTCAGGAATGTATGACAAATACCCTTTCTACTCAAGGGCCTGGCTTCTCTTGCATGCCCTAAAAAGTATATGCCATAAATACCTGTGAACATGCTGTGGAATAAGATGGGTCTGTTATTACTAGTGCAGTCCAGAGTCTGGTTTGTGCTTCATGGCTTTAACCTGCCAGGTGATAAATGTGAGGTAGATTGTGAACTGGGATTACAAAATACAGTAATTGTCTCTCTTGCATGCCCAGGTACTATAACTGGACGACAGCTGGTCCCCTTCTGCTGGCAATGCAGGCATTCCAGAAACCTTTGCCAAAGGTGAGATTGAACATGAAGATGGGTCAGAGGAGGTGGTGTGAAATTATGCCATTGATTAAGGGAGGGAAGAGGGTTGTTGTACAAGAGAACACAATAATATCTATCCACACATAACCATTCATCTAGCTTATGCTAAGGACTAAATAAGGAGGACTGAGATTGGTCTGTGAATAGTGTTCGTTTGCTAGGTTGTTACAACCATTTTGAAGAAGGAAAACTTCCTTTTTTACTTCATTAGTATGGATTGTAAACATATATTATGTTGACCCATGTTAGTGTTTGCTTTAGCTGAATACTTGGTGATTGCTTTCCATTTTATATGCATACAGCTTATATTATTAAATAAATGTAGGGTCCAGGAATTGTAACCCCAGTGAATAAGCTTTAACTACTAGATAAATGGAGGCCTCCAGCTTTCTAGTTTTCTGTTTCTGAATTGGTTGTTCTTAACCCATGTAGGTAGTGACAGATTGCTACAACCGTGTGACAGCTATGTATGTTGGCTTGTATTAAGTATGTTGAAGCAGTTAGTTCAATTCCACAAGACTTGGTGCCACATAGGTGCTCGTAACAGAAATACACACTACTGTAAATGTGTATAAAGAAGTAACATCACCGTTGGCACTATTTTGTATCCTGGTTAGCCATGGATTTAATAAATTTTGGAATCTAAACTTTCCTTCTGCCACTTGGAACACTTCATGTATCTTTCAGTTTGTTCCATGTAAATTCATATGCTGTTTCTGTTGCCATCAGCGTGGACCGAAAATTTCTTAAAAGCCCAGAATATTTTCTGCCACTGTGTTCTTTCTTAGTGCCACAGCCAGGTGTAACTGCACAATAGCATCCCAATATAAAATAAATTGATCCTAAAAGTCCCAAATATCTGGTAAATGTGGCTTGAATTTCAAGGATGTCACAGAGCTAGATGTTTTGTGCATTACTGCAAATGTTCTAGTAATCACCAAAGGTGGGGTTCATTCCATGGAACTCAAATGCATAGAAGAAGGTGCACAGTAATCCTACGCTGTATTTCTTGGGTGCTCACTCCCACAGTCCTTGATAGGTGTTTATTGGACTTCAGTGGCAAAAATAATGCAAGGTAACTGTATTTTTAAATAAACACTTGGATGCCTGAGCCAGATGCTTTGGGTTTTGCCTAGAATGGGTAAATGGAAATGCTATCAAATATATTTTCATAAAGTTAAGGCAAATGGCAGTTCTTTCAACAGCATTATACTTATGCCATTATTCATAGGTTATCAGTTGAGAAAAATCTTCTATGATTGTGAAATTCAATGTGTTCATTTTTTTTAACGGTTAATTTATATTTTGAATGCTGATAACTTTCTAGACAGTACAGTTTTAATTTAGTGGAGAAACCAATATTTATAGTTGGAACAATCTGTGTGATTGGGAAGGTTTAGTAGGTTGAACTATACCACGGAAACTAAAATTACTCATTTATGCTACCAGTCGTCTTACTGGTTTTCTTCATGACTTGTTCCTTAGAGTTTTGGTTTGCTGTAGTAGTAAGACTAAGAAATTGAAATACTGAGATACTTTATTAAAACATACACTGTGAAGTGATTGAAAACTGAAGTTTTTCCAAAAAAGAAAATCATGCATGTTCTGCAAAATGCACTTAAATGCATGTCTAATTGTAAGCATGTGAATTCTCCTACTAAAAGTCAGTAGGATATCTTCTTGAAGTTGTTGATATTTTTGAGAAACTCTTTAAATTGTAGCTGTTGTTCTCAATGGTGACATTCAATGCTCATTAGCTTCATCTGCTCCCTGTTTTTTGTATTTTTTTAAAAAAGCTGTCATTTGCTCAACCTTATTCCTTTGTCATTTCTTTTTTTCTCATATACTTTAAATAATACAGTGAAGAGAAAAGGGATGCATTGTCCCACTAGCTGCGTGCAGCCCCTTCTCTTAATTGCTGAGTTCTTAGAACTTTTTTAATTTTTTTTTTTTTTAAATCACTAATCAACATCACAGCTTGCTTTTGGTGACCTTACTGTGGAAGCTATCACCTCAGGGTGTACCAAACCCTGTGGCCACCTTTACTCAAATATTTTCCCCTTTCATCTTTTGTTTCGATCTGAGTGAAAGAATTCAGCTCTCCTTGTGGCAAAGGATAAGGCTCCAGTCATTATGGATATTGAAAGAAGCTCTCTACTTGTGTCTAGTACCTGGAACCAATGAAAAGTAGCCAGGGTTTATAAAAAAACTAATTCTGACATTATGAGTCAAATTCATAGCATCATATGAAAGTCATAAAAGCAAGTAACTTCTTTGCTTTTTTTCCTAAACTGGTGATTAAATATGAACTTTGAAGTTATTTTTAAATGAGAATAACCATCTTGCATATCAGTTTGTTACTGTTCTGCATGATGACTCCTTCATGAAATTTTTTTTTCATATAATTTGTACTTAATAACTTAAAAACAGTAGGTTCTCCATTCTAGACATTATACTAATATCTCTTTATGCTTTTTTTTTTCTTCTTTGATTTGATTTCTTTTTCATTTTCTTTTTAAAAATACCATAAGTATTCATGCTTAAGTTACTTCAGAGCAGCTCTGGATACCATTAGATTTTGCTTTAGTAGAATTTATGGTCCACAGACAGTATGTTTACTTTTATTCTATTTATTATCAGTTAAAATTGTGTGTTTGGCACTTTTTCATTTACATGTATCAGGTTGTCCTTTGTTTTGGGCCTTTTTTATGTTACCATCCATTTATCACAGGCAACTGTGGAATCTATAATGAGGGACAAGATGCCTAAAAAAGGTGGAAGGTGGTGGTTTTCATGGCGAGGGAGGAACAGCACTATTAAAGAGGTAAGTTTAAGAAGCAAGCAACAGTTTCCTTCTGGTTGAAGTGGGAAGGCTGGGTGTCTCCATATTCATCCCTCAGAACTTTACTCAGTATTCAGTGTGGTTGAGGATATACACATTAAGAGATGTTTAAACATGGTCTGCAGTCTGATTTCTTTTGGCTTGAGAAACCTTTGGATCAGACCCTACCTGAAACATTTGGCTGAAGAGTTTTGGTTCTGTCTTTATTTTCATTACACAAACCCAAGGCAGTATTTTCTAATGTATTAAATCGCTTTTTGGGGAACCTAGAATCAAAGAATTGTGTCACTAATTTAATGTTTTCAAGCAGACTACCTACCTTTCTGCAGCTTGCTTTTGATAGTTGAAGAGCAGACATATTTATGAGTTATGTGAGCTGTAAAATTCGGCAAAACCTAAGATAGAAAACTGACTATATATATTAGTTTGAAAGTCTTTTGGAGTTTCTTTTCAGAGCATTAGAAGTTTGTGGTAACAGTCTTAAAGCCACGGATGAACATTAAAAAACAGTGAAAAAACCAAAGCTTTATATGAAATATTGATCTCCTGTCTAGACATATTTAATCTTTAAAGTTGGCTAATAAAACCTCTTCATATTAATTTATCCTACTGCAGAGTTAGTACTTGAGGGGAGAAAATGACTTCTAATACAATTTTATGGTTATGCCTCAGTCAGGAACTTCTTTAGCCTTGCATGAAATAAGCATTGTACTGATCTGTGGGTATGGGCTTCAGAGCATGAGATTTTAGTTTTAGAGTTGTTTGTAGTTTTTAAAATTTACTTCTGGAAGTATTTGGTTGTCTATTGAGTTGTGGCAACTTTAAATGGAATTTTTAAAAGTAGAACTATTCACTATTGAAAAATCATGTGGAATGATAATCATAGTGTACAGTATCTACTGAAGGTAAGAGCTATTTGGAACGTTTTATTAGTTTAAAAATTAAATGAAAAATTTCAATGATTCTGTGAAAGGTAATTGTATTATTTTTCCTTCTCTGGAGTCATATTTTGCTTTTTCAGGTGAAATCTAGCTATTTGAGGTGTATGAACTGAGTAGTTATGGAGTTGATCCCAGAGCTTCAACAGTAGTAAATGTGAAATCTGATATTTCTCTACTTGTTCCATGCAAAACTAAATCTTAATTATCCTCTGGGGTTCAAATTTGAAATTTTTAGTTCTTTGTGCAGCCTTTACTGTTTAAGAAAACCATGAGATTTTACTTTGCTTACAAGCAAAGGAAAGAAACATGCTGTTGATTTTTACCAAGACTGTACCAGACAGAATTTGTTTTTCAAATATTTTTCTAAAAACATTTGCTTTCAGCTCAACAGGAGATGCACAGCTACTCATACTTGTGTTTTTACAGGAAACAAAGCCAGAGCAAGGAATGAGTGAGAGTGGACTTACAGAGGACTCTTCACAGATGAGCAGGGCAAACAGGTACCCCCCAAAATTATCTGCACCTCAAATAAGCAAGAGTTACCATTTGAAAATGAAAGGAAGTTGCCTCATATATTTGATCAAAGAAATACTGCATCAGTGAAATACGTTTAATCTGTTACTCATTAAACCACATAAGTGCAGACAGGAGGGCTCTCCCATGGCCGGGCTGCAGCCCTTGCAAGTGCACCGTGGCATTTCTGTGGTTTGGCTGGCAGCTCTGTGACAAACATTCTGGCCCTTTGAAAACAAGCAGTTCTCCAGTGCTGTATGTATTTCTCTACAGTTTTCAAGGGAACATCATAGATGAACCTGTGTTTTTGTCAGATCCATTTCTATTTTTTGATTTACTTAGATTTATGGCCTGACAAGTCAAGTTTTTCCTGCATATTTTGTGAAGTTCAGGGACCTAAGACTTCCCAGAGTGTTTTTCACAAGTAATAGCCATGATTTTCTGTTACTTCTTTCAAGTATTGCAGGAGTCTCTTCCTCCTTGCACTCCAAATGAATCATGCTGTATAGCCAGAATCTCATCTTTAGGAGGGTTTCATAAGATGAGCTTTACTTGCTTTGGAGGGGTGACTTATCCAGGGACAGCTCTCCTACCTTGCCCCTTTTCTGTGCATAAAGGGCTTAATGTAAAGACAGCTCATCTATGTGCTCTCTGCACTTAGAGCTGAAAAGGGCCAGATTCAGATATTCTCATAATGTTAAGTTCAGGGATCACCTTTCTGAAGCAAAAAGGCATTAGCTGTTCTTTCTGGTGGCCAGCAGCTGCAGTCCAGGTGAGTGTGCTGGAAGGAGGATTCCTCATTCTCTGGGAGACTAGCTGTTGTCTCCATTGCCTCTCTGAGATTGAGAGCCACAGAATAAATCAGAAAGCTTATTTGGTGTTTAAGAACGACAAGTAACATTTATGTCTGTTTCTTATGTGGTTATATAAAGATAAGCTTTAAAGTGGGATTAAGACTCCAAGCAGACTAGATTCTGAAATTGGTGTGCATTTAAATTTTAACTGACCTTGGAATTCTGTCATTAAAAATTTATTGATTGCAAGCAAAATGTGACAAGTGGGATGCTGAGCAAAGATTTTGAGATCAGATGTCACAAGGGATAAAATAGGCTTTCAAATGTTGCTAGTCATGACATACAGTACCTTGATATTGGGTCAAGACTTCCTAACATCAAACAATATCCAAGTATGACTGAAATAAGAGGCCAAATGGAGGTTGTTTTAAAGATGAGATTTGTGGGATCTGAAAGAATATTTTACCTTATGCCTACAGTGGTAGATTTTTTTTACTGAAGAAAAATACCCTTAACAAATTTTTAAAACACGATTGTAGCAGGAAAAACCCCAAAACTATACCTATGTGTATTTAAACAGAATAGTGTGAGTGAGCTCAGGTTTTATGACTTTTCATCGTTGTATTCTGAACGGCATAATCCTGAAAATACTGGAAAAGACTCATCCAATGAGCTGAACTTGCTCATCAAAAGAGAGGGATGAGTTACTTTCTTTAAAAAAATCACTATCAGCATTTCTTTTTTGTTAATGTTTAAGTTCTTTGGAGGAAGAGAGAAGGGAGAAGCGAAAGCCAGAATAAAAAAATGCCTCTCTCTCTGAGAACAGAGGATTTTTTGTAGTTATGGTATCTGGTGGGTATTATTTTTTTTTTACCATTATGAGATTTTTGAGTCAATACAGCACATTAGTTTATATTGGTTAAATTTAAGTAATGAAAACTAGCTTATAGACAAGTGAATGACTAGAGAAATCCAAGTATGAATAATGGGGAACATGCCTGAATGAAAATTTGGTGCTTCATTGATGTATTCGAAGTCATAATGTGAATGACCTCCTATGAGACAGTACTTGGAAGCAGAGAATCAAGAACTTACTTGGTGACTCACTGTTAATGCATTTTTAATGGATACTGAGATGCATTTACTGACAAGATAACATCATTTTCTGTATTTGCAATGTTCCAGGATAAAAGATGAATCTTCTTCAAGTGATGAAGACCCTAGAGCTGCCAAACAAAACCTTGGGTCTTTACAAACCAACTCGAGTCACCTCTCATTATTGTCTGGAATCAGTTACAAAAAATCACTGCGACTCTCTTCTGACCAGCTTGTGAGTTAATTTTACATCCTTGTCCTGAAGTGTCATTTCTAATAGAACATGAACCACACTGTTATTCAGGCTTGCAAAGCTTAATTAGCTCTCATGTCTTGCATTTAATTCTCTCTCTTGTTACATTTTTCAAAAAAACCCTTTTCCCTTCTCTTTTATGTATTGAGCATGAATGTTGTTCTTTGCAGCAAGTGCTGGCATTCAGAGGTGGGATTCCATTTAGAAAAATATCAAAATTAAATTCCAAAGTATGTGTTTTTCACCTGAGTAAGTGGACTGGAACCACATCCTTTTTTGTACTATGTGTAATTTGTATATGTTAACCCACAGGCCTCTCTTTTTGCTGTTTTCCTTTTCTCTCTCCCTCTCATTTATAGGCAGACAGTCACATTTTCCAAAAATGCAGTTTTCTGTTAGTAACTTCTGAAAGAGCTGTGTGTGAATTTACTATGAGGCCAGGCTATTAATTTCTTTGGAGCCACTTCTCTTTCCCTGTGGCAGAGGTGTTTTGACTAATGGTGACAAAACTGTTTCAGTTTTGTGTCCTGTGCATTCCAATTTGATCTGGAAAAATGGGCTCCTTTAGGGGAATAGTTTTCGTCATCTTATCTACAGCCAATTAATTTTCTGAAGGAAACACACAAGATGTACAGCCTTAAACATCCCATTGCTCACTGCCTCAGTAGTTTGTAAGAAATATAGAATTTTTCCCAAGAGACAGATGGGATGTGTTGGTAATTTTCTATAGCAAAGAGAAAGCAAGGGTGGCATAAATATATTTGTACCTTTCAGTTTCAGAAACCTTCAGAAATTAGCTGAAGCTAAAACTGCTCTTAATGAAACAGTGAGTGTGACTGATCACTTACCCATCAGTTGTTTTCATTCCAGTTGTTTTCACTTTTTAACTAATTGAAAAATTGCAGTCAAAGATAACTAAGAAAAATATACAGTTAGAGTATCAAATTCCCACAGGTTTGGTCCACAACTAGAAGCAAATCAGAAATCTCTTGTTCAGCATGTCACTAAGGAACACAGGAAACAGTAAAGTTCAGCAAAGTGGGAAAGTGAAGGATATTTAGTGGAGACTGAAGGCTAATAGGTCGTATGGTGTGAGAGGTGGGTTATTGTAGGAAAGAGATGTAATACCATAGAACAAAAGTCCCCATCTAAACAGTCGTAGTTAGAGTTTATGGTGCTTTGTGTTACTCACATTTCTTTGCACGTGTATCTATATCTCAGAATGGAAAACGCCCATAGATATTCCCAATTCCACAATTTGTTGCTGTTTAAGTGAACATTTGAGGATTATTTTTTTTAATATACCTGATTGTGAAACACATTTTTTTTCTTTTTTTGCTTTGTTCTGTTCCCTATACCAATGCCTAATATAGACCACACAGGGCAAACCTCTGCTGTTGTTATCTAGACCATAGCTGCTGAAAGCAGTAAGATTCAGTGTGACTGAGGCAATGATGGTCTGGGGCTTTGTGTTTGCACTGTGCCCATTTCACGAGCTCAGTTTGTTGATCATCTTGCTGATGATAATGTCTTGCAGAAAAGCTTAAAGCTCAAGAATGGCCCCAATGATGTGACCTTTAGTGTGACAACACAGTATCAAGGCACTTGCCGCTGCGAAGGCACCATTTACCTATGGAATTGGGATGATAAAGTTGTTATTTCTGACATTGATGGAACAATCACACGGTGAGTTCATGAACAAGGCGAGACTGTCTGCAAGGACAAGTTGCCTTTTAGACTAAAGGAAAAAGTAATTAACAGGGGATTTTGAGTCAGAAAATCACTATATTCCAGTGTTTTGTGAGGGTGTTTGTTTTTTTTTAAATTTGACTTTAAAACAAGAGTCCTTAGCTGAATTCTTAATTTAATAAAGACACATGCCATATCTGCCCATTATTTGTCACCTGTTGGCGTTTCATGATAGTATTTACAACAGTATTGGAGGACCTTCTGCAAAATCCTAACCTTTTCCCTGTATCTCACTTATGAAATACACTTGCTACATTAAAAAGCAGAAACGTGATTTTTATTTTAAGTGGCATTACTGGGGCGTTCCAGTAGGAGGCATTATTATTATTTAGAAGACAAGGCTCCAAAGTCAATGTCAGAATGAGAATCTGACGGAAAGTTTCAGATTAGTACTTTGGGTAAAATCCAGAATTTTGGAGTGACCAAAATGATTCATTGGCTTGCTATTTATTTATTTAACAATGGGAAAAACAATTGTGTGTGGAACAGGGGAAACGCATAATAAAAAAAACAAACATTGTCTTTTAAAGTGAAGTGCTTCGACTTGTTTTGAAATCAATTTCTTTCAAAATCAAACTAAGCTATATCTAATTAGGAAAAAAATGAGGAAAAAAATTTCCGGGAGCCATCTTTGAGGAATCAAAATACATGATTTAAACTGAAACTCTCCTCTTTCTTGTGATTTATCCATTTTATCACAGACTTGTTTTTTGGTGCAAATGTAAATTAACATGTCCCCCTACTTTGTTTTCTTAAGCTTCAGGAAAGTGAGTGGGATCTATTCTTCCCTCTGTTGTTGAGCTGCCCAGAGTTACTTAATGGCTTCACCTTACATAAGCCACCGTCCAATGTTTTCCCTTCTAGAATGCAAGATAGTCAGTGTGGACTTCTTGCTGTGTGTCTGTACAATGCTTGGTCAAGCAATGTGCTTATTTGCACCATTTGTTATTATACTGTAAATAATCTTGTCTCATATAAAGTGGGAAATATATTGAAACCAGAATAAATATTTCAAAGTACTTCATATGTGACAAACTCCTGGAGTATTTATAGGGAGAAGTTAGTTTGAAGTAAGCTAGCATGTGACTTTTCTCATACTTTCAGTTTCCCATAAACTTCCCTTATGAGTAGATTTGATTTATTTGGAAAACAGTTAATGTAAACCTCAAAAAGTATGCTTAGTACTGATGGCCTCCTACATATCTGATTGATGGCCTGTGTGCTGTAACTTCCATGTTCCCTTATGGGTCACAAACTTATCTGCCTTGGGGCACAAGAGTAGTTAAAACAAGATGGCCAAGGATGAGCACGTCAGTCTGACTGAAAAGGGAACAAAATAATCCTCCTTTGATTACAATCAGTACCTTACAGAAAACACTATTTTCATTTGCTGCTGGCCAAATAGGCTAGTGGGGTTTGTATTAGCCTCAGGTGTTAATATAAGTATTGGATTTTTTCTGTTCATTTATACTGGTTTTCCTTCATTCAGGTCAGATACTTTAGGTCATATTTTACCAACGCTTGGCAAAGACTGGACACACCAAGGGATTGCGAAGTTGTACCATAAAGTGAGCCAGTGAGTATTCAGTAAATCTGTTCATGCATCTGTGGCTTGTTTGTGTTTATTTATTTGCACATAAAAATAAAATTTCTCTAAGCTTCTCTTAACCTATAAGGGTGAGAATTTCATCAATATCTCATCATTTCAGTGATGCTTACAAAGTGTGAACATCTGCTGCATGATATCCAGAGCAAAACCTGGTTTGTGGCACCAAAACCCCCCTGTCTATGAGCAGTGACTGCACTTCCAGCCATCCCAAACAGATACCTACAGTTAGTTCAAAAGACTAGTTTGAACAATTTGAACAAGTTATGCAGTTGCAGCAAGTATAACTTTTTTGCTGACTGGGAATTGCAGCAGTATATCAGCTGTGCTTTAGGTCAATGAATGTCATTGACAGGGGGAGTATCTGGTATGACCTAGAGCAGTATATTCCAGAAAAATGTGGATGTTTCCTCTAATGAATATGAATGGGAGAAAAACAATCAGACTGTACCAGTTCACGTGGTGTGATGTGTGGGACTGCTTCTAGGTGAGCAAGGCTAATGCAAAAGTACAGGTGTACTGTTGGTTCCTTGGATACATTTTGCAGTGTAGTCAAGCCATTGTGTACACTGCAAGATCAGAGACAGAGTATGGTGAGTGTTGTAATTGCCCACTGAGAGGAAAAAAAGGAAATTAGTAAAAATTAATTGATGTCTGAAAGGGATCAGATGAAGTATCTGATTTCAATTTTTACAAGGAGGTTTACTGATTGCTGGGTTTTTTTATTACATTAACGTCAGCTTTTCTTATATATTCAAATTACCATAAATGTTTGAAGAGCCTCTGGTACACATCACAAACATCCTCTTAGTTAATCTGGTTTGTTCTGTGTACTAGGGTTATGCTAAGGTTTGTTTATTGCTTTTTGTTTTACGTGGATGATGAATTTTAAATTATGGATGATGGAATGTAAATTGTGCTGGAGACACTGGTCCAAGATTAGACATACATGTTCACAGAAAAGACAGCACAGCCTGGGAATTGACATGCTGAGTTCTGTGTATAACCTCTGCATTACATTTGGTGAAAATGTTAATTAATTTTTTTAATTGCAGTTTTTATTTCTGTGCCTGCCAGCATTGTCAGTTGTTAGGGCTTTGGGGTTCATAAACATAGGAGAAAAAATAGATTTGAGTCATGTTGGGTTTCAAATTACTGAGTTAATTATGTAGTGGCTGGATATTACAGCTGAACACCATATAAATGTTCAATACTTAGATCTAATGTCTATGTGTGCACTGAATACAATATTTCTTTATAGGAATTGGAAAGTAAACTGCTATTAAGCTGAACTAATATCAGCTAGAACTCCGTTCTATCATGAATAGAACCAAAGGCAACCTGTGACTTCTGCCGAAGCTTATTTCAGTGTCAAGTTAAAGATTACTTGTCAGACTATATTTTTAAGTTCAAATTTGTTCCAACTTGAAGGAGTATGTTACTGCTGCACATAGACTAGTCTGTTGTTGGAGAGGCCCAAGAGGCAGGAATGCAACACTGTTAGTACAGCGAAGGCCAATACACCAGTATCTGTTTTATTCCGAGTGTTTTCCTCTTCACAGATTTCATTTCAGTTACTTCTAAGGACAATGGTTCCACCATGCAGGGGTGGATAGGAAACCTGAAGTCATGAGAAGAGCAGAGATAAATGAACCCTCTTTAGGTGCAATCACAAAATGCAGTAGATCTAGATGGGTTTGAATTATCTAGGTTTCTGGCATAAATGTTTTTAGTCCTTTTAAATTAAGTTGAACATAAGTCTGTTTAACAGTCATGACTTGATTCATGTAAAAGTAAGCCCACAAAATTATTAATACTTAAATACCTGCTTTATTTTTACAGTAGTTTCTTCTTTTATATCTGCTCACAGAAATGGATATAAATTTTTGTACTGCTCAGCTCGTGCTATTGGAATGGCAGGCATGACCAGAGGATACTTGCACTGGGTCAATGAAAGAGGAACTGTGCTGCCTCAGGGGCCAGTGTTGCTGAGCCCAAGCAGCCTATTCTCAGCTCTTCACAGGTAATACAATTTCACTTCTGCACAAAAAGAAACTGAGGTTGGTGGAGGCTGAATTCTCAGCTTTTTTAAATGAGAGTGCTTGAAATAATTTATTTTCTTTTCCTTACATGTTGGTGCAAAATTTAACTAAGAAGTAGTTCTGGTAGAGAAAGACCAAAATTCAATAGATAGTCAATAGATTGCTTAGTTTATGTCTTAGATATATATTGAGGCATGCCTATATTCCCTGTTTACCAATAGGTACTGCTTGGTGAGTTCATGTACTTAACATGGTGTGTTAATATTTAGCCATAGGAGAAATGTGGACATTTTAATAGCAATCACTCTTGTCTTGACCTGTAAGATGTTCCATTTATTGTCATAAATTTATTTGTGTGGGAGATGATTTCTTGGTGGGTTTTGAAGAAATTCATGTGAAAATGAAATGAACTTTTTATATGCCTGATTGCACTGTGGGATTCTGTGTGGACAGTGTTATCTTTTCTAGGTGTTGAACTGCAGTAAGTGAATAAGAATAGCACAGATTATGAATATTGTAACTTCTTCCTAATTCAGTGAAGCATGTCAAGTGATTACTGAAAATATTTTAAGCTGTTAAAAGCTGCTGTGACAGGATATATTTCATTAGACTTTTTAATGAAAGGTTGTTCAGATGTTCTCCTGATTGAGTGACATGCTACAGGCTGTCTTACCAGTCATGTTCTAAATATAAGAAACTGTGGAGGTATTACAGTGCACTTCTCAGACTGATTAAATAATAAATGCAGTGAAAGGGTAGTTACTGTTATTTTATGCTCCTCATATCTAGAAATATATTTAAAGTGATACTCTGGTATCTTGTTTAGACTATAAAGAATGCCAATCTTCCAGTTATAACTGAAATAACTGCTGTAGTGTGTGGGCAATAAATGTTTTCATTGTTATCCATAGATGTAATTATTGTAGGTGTGAGATCAGGTGTATGGGAGACCGGGAAATATGGATTTATTTGTCTACTGCACAATCTCAAACTTTGATTTATACATGGATCTGCTGTTCCAAAGGGCTGTTTTGCTCCTATGAACCTTCTGTACTATTCACATCTTACTTGACATATGTGTTGGTACTAGGATCTGGGATTCTGAGCTTCTTAAGCACTTTTGTGTCATGCTGGCATCTTCCTATGTTATGGGAACTCCAGACTCTGCCACCTGTTCAGTCTTCTTGCCAAGAGAAGCTGTTGTAAAAGGGCTTATGCCCAGGGATGAGAACTCCTGTTTCATTAATGAATTCTGTATTCTGTAAGGAGCAACTGAAGAGAAATAGAAGATTCCTTTATTCCTTAACTTTTGCTAATTAGCAGTGATGGAGGACCCTGACTGTAGAAATATCTTAACAGGCTGAGATGCTTCTAGCACATACGGTAATTGCAGTCCTTTTAAAAATAAAATTATAAAAAGGCACTATACACAGTGAGGGCTAATATAATCTATGAGTCATTCTGCAGTTCTCAGGAGGCAGTTTACTTGATGACAGTTTATGCCTCAGAGGGCTTGATTTAGCAGTTACTCCCTGTAATCCAACATCCCTGCTCAGTAGCCGTCTTTGCAATGTATGTTTCAATAGAAGTTCCCTTGTTTCAGAGGATTTATTTACTGTGTCCATTATGTAAGCTTGGGAATGCTGTTTTGTCTTCATGGGCACTCTGACTTCCAAAAGAAAATTTATTGGATAAGGGTGGGTGCTCTGCAGCAGTATACAGCTAGGTGAAAATGTTGAATAAAGAAAATAAAATGGTTTGTTCTGTATTTCATGTGTACTTATTCAACTTCCCCTTTTTATCATTTCAGGGAGGTCATAGAAAAGAAGCCAGAAAAATTTAAAGTTCAGTGTTTGACAGACATCAAAAATTTGTTTTATCCTAACACAGAACCCTTTTATGCTGCTTTTGGAAACAGACCTGCTGTAAGTAAAAGCCTGATTTTATTTCTTTTGCAGAGAACAGAAAGGTTGCTGTTATTTCATGGTTCTGTTGCATTAGAACCTAGAAGCTGTAAATGAGAATTAAGAATATCTTATTAGGCCCTGTAGAGAGGAAATATAAACATTCTTTCTCAAAAATACCTCAATGTAGGAAACAAACAGAGATGGAAGAGCAGCAAAGTAACTATGTTATATCTGCATAAGTTAGCAGTTAAGCTTGTATGGAAGCACTGATCTCATTTTAATCCCCACAGATAATAGTGTCAGTGAGATACCTGTGGGCAGACAGAAAATATTTCAGATTAATATTGGTGGGGCTTACACTTCAACCTCTAAGTACACTCAAAAGACCTTGGATGTCCCATTGAGGTCAGAAGGCTCTGTGTTGTATGGAAAGTGATACATTTGACATGGAGACGGGAAGACAGATTTCTGTCACCCATTTGCAGGCTGTGTATTTGGGCTACAGGCAACTCTTACTCCTGCCCTAAAACAAAGAATACTCTTATGCATCTAAAAGAGGAAACAGTCTCAGGGGCTATGGCAGAAGTGGGGACCCTGGCATGTGCTTCTTTAAAAGCTTTATGTCAGAGGTGACAGGAGGTCCTCACCGTCCAGTTGCTATATTAAATTGTAATATCATACACAGCTTAATTTCTGTTATTAAGGAACCTTTAAACATACGATTCTGAAATAGGTTTTTAAACAACTTCTGTGATGTTGTATTATGGATGAATCTACCTCTAGTTCCACTTTTTTGAACCTCAGGGAAATAAAACAGAGTCATTATTTTCACGCATATTTAAAATTTCAAGTAAAACACTAAGTTAATGTTTCTAAAGTAATTACTGGTAACTCACTTCTCTGAGGGCTGCCAGAGTCCAGGCTTCAGGTATGTGATGTGCCACTGGCTTTGTGAAGACCAGGATCATAGCTTTCTCAATTTTCTGCTCTGCTTGTTTTGGTTTTGTATTTTGTTTTGTTTTTACAAGAACAAACTCAGGGAAACTCCGGCACTTATGAATGTTACAGGTGTAGGCAGTGTGTGGATTGCCAGGATCCTGAATTCTTCAAGGGACTGCTGTTCACTTTTGTTCAGTTACTTAATTATTTTGTAACAATCTTTACAATGTAGATATAAAAATAATTTTTGTATCTTCATTAATATTCCAGTTTTTCACTACCTTGACTTTTAAAACCATGATTTATATTAGCGAAATTGAAGATTGTTTTTACTCTGATCTTCTGGTAGATATTTTCATCTTTGCTTTTCTCAAGCTTTTTTTTCAGAACAGATCGAAACCTATTTATTACGTTCCATAGCAATCTGAATTTGTAAAAGACGGTCTTAATTCTTCTAACTGTACTTCCCATAGTTCCATCTGCATTACCTGCTGGGGCTCGCTGCTGCTATTCTGGCATATATTTCTTGCTTTCCCTTCTTTTCCCCTTGGTCTGACATGGAGTATGGCACAAATCTGAACTCAGGAGCTAAGAGATGTTTCCAGGGGTTTTAATGTAGACACATGAGTTATGACTTCCTTTTGTGACCTTGTCCTTAAAAAGTAATTCCTGTTTTATGTGTCAGTTATATTTTAACCTCTGCACAGGTTATCTCTGTACAAGGAAATGAAATATTCTTTAAAAAAAAGAAAAAGGTGCTAATGCTTTTAAACCAAATATCATTAGTTTATTATTGAATGTTATTGTTGTGTCAAGGGAAGTTACTGAAAAAATGAACATGACTTTGATTAATAGTTTAAACTGATCAATAGTTTAAACTGAAGTGGCAAACTCCTTACCTAGCAACAAATTGTATGTTTCATTAATTTTGTTAGATTTACCTCATTTGTAACATAATGGAGAATTTCGGGTGCACAAGAACTAAGTAAATTTAGTACCAATACTGTGTGAATGTGTTCTTCTGTGTAATATATTCCAGCAAGAAAAAACTTTATTGTGCAAAGGTATAATTGCGATATTTTTCTTTCTTCTTTTTTAGGATGTTTATTCATACAAACAGGTGGGGGTTTCTTTAAACAGGATATTTACAGTTAATCCCAAAGGAGAACTCATACAGGAGCATGCAAAGACAAACATCTCATCGTAAGTAATCTCTTATCCCTCTTATCCCTAACATCTTATGGACTAAATTAATTCACTGTGCTATTTTGAGACTCAAGTTGCCCAAAGATCCATTCAATTTTAGTAATGAAAGATTCCTTAGAGTGCTTCAAAGGAAAACATAAAATAATTAAAATAAAATACGGACTTTCCACTTTCCTTCAGTTAAGCTGACAAAAATAGGGGTTTTTTGTGTTTAGTATAATATATACCACTACTTTAATTGTGTAGAAGAGTTATAAGTGTATGATTTAGTCCCATAAAAATGAGACTCACTAGTTTGCTGAAGCCTTTTGTCTTTTCATGGCCTTTTCAAAATTTCTTTTTCCTGGAGCTTCTATCTAGAAGAGCCAGCAAACAAAATCTGGAGAGGCTCAAGTGCTTCCAGCAAGATGCTTAGGCACTGGTAGCACCTACCACTGAAAACTACTACTTTAGTAGTGTTGTGTCCTTAATTGAAGGGGAGCCATATGTGTATAAAATAGGAATAATGAGTTGAGCAGGAAGCTGCTTGGGCCAAGCTGAACAGAAATGGAGAAGCAGAATATGGTGCCTGAGTGTTTTAGCAGGTGATCTGGGTCTAAAATGGTAAGTATAATTTGTTATAATGAGAATGGATTAGAATGAATTTCTTATCTGAGCTGTGAATTGTTTCTGGAAGCTGGGCACCAAGCTAGAGTTTAATTTTATTCGTTTGAGGGGAGGGACTTGTCCACCTTGCCTGTTTGTGGTAGTCATGCCTAAGTGGTTGGGGACTTAAAAAAGTTCAAAATAAAATGATCTGATATGGTTCAGCATTCTTTTTGTTTGTTTATTTTCCAGCTATGTCAGACTCTGTGAAGTGGTAGATCACATTTTCCCATTGCTGAAAAGAAGCCATTCTTCAGACTTCCCTTGTTCTGACACGTACAGTCAGTTCACCTACTGGAGAGAACCTCTGCCACCGTTTGAAACTCAGGATGTGCATCCAGCCTCGTCTTAACTGCATCTCCATACCATTTGCCTCTGCTCAAAGAATTAATTGGCTTGTATTGAAAGGACACTAGGTGGCTTTTGCAGTTGACAGTTCAGCTGGAATCTGTGATGTTGTGAGCATTGTTGTTCTTTTGCTGTGAACAAACTTAGAAATGCTTTTTCATACTTAGTCACATTTCCAGACAAGAGGAGTCTTGCTAGGAATAGGAGTTGCATTTCTAGGTCTTCACCCAGCCCCTCCAATTGTGCCATGCACTTTATGTAGGGTCAAATAAAAGTGATGTTGGAGTTGCAGTTAAACATACCATAAGGTTATAAAGTGGTACCATGTCTGTTCTGTATCACTGAAGCCATCTTTCATCTCATCAGAACCCCTTGCCAGTAAGGGAGCTGAAGGTGCTCTCCATTCCTGGCATTGTCTGGTGACACGGACAGGGATTGCAATCCATATATCAAAATTCTTCTCTCTGAAGGAGCAAGTGATTCTTCCCCTTTCCCCTTGCCTGACCAACGACTGTTCAAGAGTTAATAACTGGTCTAGATCCTCAGCTGATATACATCAGTGTAGCTATCAAAGCCATTTGAGTTGTGTTGATTTATTCCAGCCTGTTTTGACATGGGACATTTACACTGAAATAAATTATGTGTAATCTAAATAGAAAGTAAATGAAACAGGATGGCCAGAGTCTGCCAGTCTTTTTCAATTTGAGAAGTCTCATTCAAGAGTAGCTATTTGGATCAAGGTCAGTGTGCAAATAGAAGGGTATATTGTGCATAGTACCCACCTTACTGAAGTGGGTGATTTTCAGTAAAGACATCTTACCCACCTGATGTGCTGAGGTTCAAGATGGTAACTGAGCCAAGAACACTGAGGATTTTGACAAAATGGAATAGTTTTGTTTGAAACATTATTTTGGCTAAAATGTGAATTTTGATGCTGGTGAATGATGCATCTCAGGTTTTTTCTGTATGGATTTTTTTGCTTTGTTTTGTATTGTAAAGAATGGATATTTTTAGTGCAATTTACTCTCTTTTAAGGTAATGAACTCTCTTCTTTCATCTTTTTTTCCCCTTATTTATCCAGACACAAGCTGTAGATACTGTTTTTGCTACTTGCTTTTGACAGCCTTAAGACTTACCTATGCGTGCTAAAAGCAATACTATAGATCACTTGGTATTTTCCAAATGGTCTGCCTTTATGCCATGAGGAACTTAAAATGTGGGCTTCAAGTGTCCACATGCCAAATGATTCTCAAATGTGCTTGTAGTTAGGAAAGAAACTTTTTTTTCCCCATTTTAAAATGTTGTGAAAAGTCTAATTGTTCTCTGAAATACTGAAAATGGCATCATGGGATTCTATGTATATTGTATTTCAGTAAGGCTAACCCAGTGTTTCACAAGCTGTGGTCTCTGGCAGCTTGTAATCTGTGAGGCTATAGTACATTTTGCAGCTGCTTTGTAGTGTTTTCACCTAAGAGTTAAAAACAGGAAGGCACAGTGATCCAGGATAAGCTTTAAGATTTGATTATGGTTGTTATCACTCAGAAGTTTGGGAATGGCTGCTCTGTATCACATTTCTTCTGTTACAACAAATTCTGGTTTTGCATGTCAAGAGTGATAGCAACGTAGGTAGGATGGTAACTCTGTGTTAGGAGTTTTCTAACTTTCAGTACTGCAGACCTTATCTGGGATGTCAGTGGGCCAATCTATTATTTTCTCTGTGCCTTCAATAGGAATGGGTATAAGTGCAATCCTTTACACAGCTGCAGTGTGCAGTGGTGAGCACTCCCTAAGTCTTCCTTTCACATGAACGTTGCTGCTTCAGGAAAGGTTCCTGTCCACTTTGGATATACCAGGATTAGACACAAAGAGAAAGTAATGCATGTTTAACAACACAGACAGATTGTTCTCACTTGAAAGTTTAAAGAAAATGCAAATATCTTTTTACTTAGAAGAAATGTGGGGTGGATTTTCCGAAAGACAGTCAGTGGGGATTGCAGGTTGGCAAACTGAGATGGTTGCATCTCTAAATATAGCCACACTTTCCTTTAAGGATCTATTAATACTTGTCATTAATGATTGAATAAATGAATAAATGTCCTAGCTGCATCCTATTTAAATTCAGTTTTGGTAAAAGCCTATTTCAATTAATTTGTTATGTAAAATAACCTCAACCAACCCTTCTTCTCAGTAAGAGGCTGTCTGTTTTGTGGTATTTATCTCTTAACAGTAGTTAAGATCTGTTTTCCTAAGATACTCCACACAGCAACTCCCAAACAGAAAGGACGGTCCCTGAAAATTCTCCACAAGTAAAGATTGTGATATATTTATTTATAACTTAATAAATAGGTAATCCAGGGTTGTTTGTTGCCATTAGTATTTCAAACCAAATGATAGTGTGAATGCGGGTCTCTTTTAATTCTGTCAGATTGTATCTGTGGGGCAGTGCTGGTACAGGTAACCCTGAGATGCTGTGCAATCTGTCCCAGAGTTTTGCAAGACTTGGTTAAACAGGATTATGGCTGACTTGATCTAGTGTTGGCAATCATCTGCTTCAAGGCTGAAGTTGGACTGCATGACCTCCAGGGGTCCCTTCTGACCAACATTTCTGTGATTCTGTGACATTAAATGCCTTACTTCTGACATGCTGTATACCCTTTGTATCTGAAAGTTGAAATATAGCTGGACAGTGTCAGGAATGTGTGTTTCTGTAACGTTTATCAAATTTGCTCACGAAAAAGACACTTACAAAAATCAAGGGTTTGACCTGCTAGAAACATCACTATACTTTTCCAGAAAGTATGAGACATTTTGATTTGGTAGCTGATTAATTTTAGCATAATATTTGAACTGCTTTGTTAATTCATGTAGAAGAAAAAGGGATTGTTTAACAAATTCCTACTCTTTCTGTGAAAGAAAAAAATCAACCTTGTTTGCAGTGTAATGCTGGCTTTTGTTACAGAAAGAATACACTAACATAAGTATGCAGACACATTAAATCACAGTATATTCAATTCATGCAATACACAGAAACTAGAATATGCAGCAGTGAGGAGTGACTAATGTTTATTTTCTTCAAGCTGATGACCACACCAGTCCAGCTGTGTCAGGAGAGGGATAGAATACCATACTTGTGGCATTAGTTATGTTGGAGATAAAATGTTACTGCTGTGATTTGGGGAGGGAGGACAAAGAGGGTATTGGGTATTTTTATTTGTAGATATGGATTGTTATTATTTCAAAGCTTATTTATATACAGTATTTACTCTGTATATGTATGTGCTACTGCAATGATGAAAATCATTTTAACACTTCATTTTGATCTCCTGAATGCAACAAGGATAGAAATACATATTGTAATAAAGGCAAATATAATTTTTTTCCTGACTTTTCTTTTTTTCCATATCCTTTGATAATGGCAGAGTGCTTTTGCAGAACTGCTGAAAGCTGCAAAATCTGGCTTTTGTAGCTCCAGTCTCCACTGCCAGTTTCTTACTGGGGATATCCAGTGTAACTTGCACTGTTTTTGCAGTTTGGCTACAGTGTTTTACCCAGAGCCTTTTCAAATGCAGTTTACTGAGGGAGATGGGGCCAGGGTCTGGTCTGGCTGTTTTGAGATATGGGAACTACCTTGGAGCCAAAAGCAACCAGACAGGAACTGGAGCAAATTGGAGCTGCTGGGAATCCAACCCCACCCCAGGATTTTATTTAAATCTTCATTTTGTGTAATTCCTAGTGTGACCTAAGCAAAAACTAGCCATCTGTTTTGAATGGAGATGTTGTCATTCATGGCATCAGATAGCCTATTTTTGGGGTCTTTTTTTCTTTTTCCTCTTCTTTGACGTTGGCCATTCTGCTGTGGAGAAGCCAATACCCTTTTTTATTTCCTCCTGTCCCTGAGAACAGAGCCTTGCCTTTTGCTCCCACTGCCAGGTTTGCTGAGCAAACTAACTGCAGTGCAGTGATACTGCCAGACTTGTGTGTGCTGGTATGAAAGCAAAGATGTTTGGGGTTGATAAGGCTCTGCGGCATCTCAAGTTCTCTGTTAAAAATACAAGAGCAGCCGTTTTTGGGCAGCCTGCAGTCACTGCTTCTTCAGTCTTCTCTATTTTCTGTATGTCTCTTGCTTGTATAAACATTTACCCTGGAGCTCTGGAGACAGGCTTGGAAATGAAGGTGCCCTTTTAATTAGAAGTCAGAGAAATGGTGCTTTTGCATCAGCAAACCAAGCTTTATAAGGACGTACTCGTTGCTCCTGAAACATCCCATTAACACTAGAGATACAACAGTCTGAGGGAGGAAACCTCCTGAGGAGCAAGGACCATAAAGTTGTTAGGGGGTTTTTCATGCCATGAGGAAGGTGGGAAATATTTCCAGAACACTACATTTTTGTCCTTATAAATAAATAGTCTTAATTCAATATGCATTGCATATGCCATCAACTACCTCAAGAGAGTTCATAGCAAGAGGCAGGCAGATGATGATTGGTGCTAAGAGCTAGTGCCTATTATTATTGTAACTTTCAGCTCTTCCATGGATGCATAAAAAGGTGAAGTCTGAAGGTTGGTTGTTCTTAGTGGGTTTTGGTTTTTTTTTTAATTTTTCCTTTTCATAAAAGTCCAGCAGAAAATGGTGGTGAATGGAATATACTTACAGTGCCACAACCTTAGGTAGTCATCGCTCTTTTGCTTGGAGTGAAATACAGCCCCTCCTTCTGTTCTGTAGCATGTTGGAGATATGCAATGAAAGGGCTGGTTGTAAATGAGAGCAGAGACTGGCTCTGAGGAATACCCAGCAGTGGTGCTGAGGAATTACGGCTTCTGGATGCTTTGGGAAGAAATCTTCATCAAGACATTTCCAGGAGGGAGAAAAATAAAGGGAAAATGAGAAGTAAGTTTTCTTGAAGGAGGAACTTAAGAAAGGGAACTAAACCCAGAACAAGTGGCTAAAAAGCACCTTCTTGTTCCTATGCCTGTGGTGACCTGGGTGTTGCTGGGTCAGGTGCTGAGCTCTGCCTTTTACCCCTTGAGCAGTACTGCCTGAAATCCCATGTGTCTGCTCTGCACAGAAGAGGTGAGAAAGCTGTTTTGGCTGCATTTCCCAAACAGAATAACATTGAACAAAAGGAAATCTATGCTCAAGTGTCCGAGTGGTACTGCTAACAGCAAAACAAAGTTGCAGTTGCAGCTAAATTTTAAGCTTGTGTAAGGACTAGAGCTTCTTTATTATTTCATGAGCTTGGGAAGCAAAGCAGTATACCTGCAGTATATACACCTCTGTAGTACCATGTGTGCATTCGTTTAATATGGCTTGCTTCAGTGAATAAATACAGGCATCATCATTTTTCACCCAATTTAAGCAAGGGTTTAGCTCATCCCTCCCTGAGCTGAAATTTAGACATTTTCTTAAGCACTTTGCTGAATTAAGCCAACTAATTCCAAGAAAGCTGTGTGTTGGGGAGATACAGTTTCCAAGCTGAAGAATTGATCTGGCTTTACTACTAGTTAGCCTTGGACTGGTTTTTAGCCTCCAGCACTGTCAGGTGTTCTGCCTACTGCCAACAATCTATTTATTGATACAGGAAATCCATTTTGCCTTGCCTTGCTTTTAATGAGTTTTGCAAGCAAGTGGCCCCTTCCTGTGACTCATTCTGTGTTTTCTGAGCGGGAGATTGTGGTTTTAAGTTTCACATTGGAAAGTAACCGCTGTGTCTGCTTTCCTTGTCTGCTGGAATCTCAACAAGAGGGATACATTTTGGAACAAAGAAATGTAAATGGAGTAGAACAGTTCATGTTTCTTTGCAAAATTGTATAAACATCCTTCTTTTCAGGACTGTTAAAAACACTAGTGCAAAGTGAAAATAAGTCATGTTTTAAAATAACAGATTTATCTTAGAACATTGCTGTTAACACAGGCAAAAAAAGGCATTTTCCCTGGTATCTCAATATGTGTTGGCCCTTTGATTTATAAATATCGGAAGAATTAAACATGGAGGCCTTTCTCTGATCTTACTGACACAGAAGCAGCTCCATTAACATCTGAAAGGCTGCTCAGAAATGCACAGATATGATTGCAATCTGAAGTGTGAATAGCGAGTGCTACAGATTTCCATCTAATTCGTGATCCCTCTCATCCCTTTAGAATACTGTAGCCAAAGAGGTAGGAGATATGAATGTATGTTTTTCTGGCTTTTGCCAAAAATATGGTGGCGGAAGGAGAGAATCTTCAGCAGGGTTGGACCGTTAGCAGTGAAAACTTAGATTTACATTAAAACCAGCCGTAAATACATCAAAACCAATGAGCAGGACAGTTTCCATTCCCCATTGCTAGATACAACTCTTTTTATTTTAGGCTCAGTGGCCATGTCTGTGCAGATAAATTGCTGCCCAGTAAAGGACAGTGATGGTTTTTAGGTGCCCTCACCAGTGGGCTCACTTAGTGAATGTCCAGCTGCCTGCCTGCCACAGAGGGTGAGTGATGGCCTCTGATGACCCTCAGGCTGTGCCCAGCCCTTGCCTGGATGAGCACTGGCTGTCCTGGCTGAGGTGGATGCCAGGGACCTTGCTGTCAGTATACCAGATAGGCAACTGTGTGCCAGAGCTGGGGCTTGTGCCCTGACACTTTGCAGATGTGTCCCTGCTGTGCCTAAGAAGAGATGGGTTTAGGGCTTGGGTCTGGGCTGTAGCTCCTCTCCCCATGTGTGTCCCAGCTGGCTGCATAATGAAACTGGACCTCTCCTTCCAGAGCCTTTGATATGAGCTGTGCTCTTCCTATGCCTTGAGGAGGTGCTTTATTTCTTCTGTAGTTCAGTTTGATCTCAAGGGGAGGTACTCTCTGGTCCTGAACTGCTTTCACCTCTGTCTGGTGGAAGCCTGGGCAGTACTAGCCTATGCTAGGGAAGCTGCAGTTCTGCAAAAGGCTAGAAAAATCTAAAAGCTCTGCTAGCACAGGCTTCTTAGAGTTGAAGGGTGGATGGAGATATACAGAAAATCATACCTGAAAGCAAATAAGCACATCGGGAAAACAGAAATCCAATAGATCATGTTTAAAATGTGACCTTCCAGCTACCCCTCTCAGCTGTCAAGTTCAAGATGGCAGAGACAACAACTGGAAGGAAAAACTGTGAGGCTCAGAAACTGAAACAGCTTCATTGGGAATGTACTGAGAGGAAAGAGAGAGGGAGATGCAGTATTATCATACTCCTTTCCTGTAGGGATCCAGGTATCATGTAAAAATACAGTTCTCTGTATTGTGGTCTTTGTTTGTGACCCATGTATTGTGTGAATGAAAATAATATGAGAAATATCTTTATCTCTCAAAGTATGATGTCGTGGTGTGGTTTTTGGGGAGGTTGTTTATTTTGTGTCAGTAACAGATTGTATGGAATTAGGAGCAATTCAGCTCTTCACACCTACATTGCTTTCTAATGCAGTCTCTGCACAACCTGAGAGCCTGCACAAGTATTGTACCTCTCTGCAAAGCCCATTTCTTCTCTTGCTCTAGATTGCTCATCTGCACATCACTGGTATGGATTCACTTCCAGTTCTTTCGACCTAGTAAATACTTGTAAACCAAGGCTATGGTGTCACGGGTGACAGATCTGATCTATTGGTTTTGTTACTGCCTAAAGGAAAAAGTCACTCTCCCCGTTTCCTCCTTTGTTCCTCCTGATTCTCCATCCCACTGTGCTTAGGGAATAGTTTTGTTCTGTATTAGTGAATTAAATGGGATCAGAGGGAAGCATAATCTTATGCTTTTGCCTATGTCCCATGAAACTGTAATCTCAATTTTACTGTGTCCATCCCAATTTTATACCTGATCTCTTTATTCTTACAGTAATCATGGTATAATTGTGGGCAGACCTTATAAAGTGACATGCCTAATGTCCATCAATGAACTTGAGAGCATGGTCATAAAAACATGCAGATGAGACCATGAATGGTAACATACCATGTGTAAAGAAATTGCAGGATCAAAACCATCTGCCCAAAATAAGGGGACTGATGAGGAAGGAAAAACCTGGTTCCAAGTGAGGAACTGAATCCAGTTCATGCCCTGGCACAGAAATCTTGTGTTGACTCAGGTGAATCCTTCACTGTGCTTTGTCCCTCAGGTCTCCATGCAGAAGGTGGGAATGATACCAGTTCCTCTGTCCCAGGCATGACCTGCAAACAAGGCATTAATGCCTAGGAGATGCTGTGATATGAAACTGAGGGGTCTTGCAAGAAAAATGTTTGAACAAACACCAGTGGTTCAGCTTCTGAACAGCTGACAGTCAAGTTTTATTCTTGCTGGCCCATGAGGGAGGGAAGAATACTGTCTCCATTTAGCATCAGGAAACATCTTGGTAGCCTCAGTAACTTCAGCTTCCATTTCCCAAGTCAGGGTCCCAGGTGCCGTGTCAGCCTTCAGTTTGTTCAGAACAAGAATTGAGAGGAAGTGAGTAGCTTGGTGCAGACCCCAATTTGTCAAGTAAAAGTTTCTGGCCTTCAAACTCATGAAGACTAATAGTGCCTTCTGGTACTGTGGTAGTCTTTAGGATGCCTCATCATGATCCCTGTGGTAAGAGACCACCTACAAATGGAGCCCACCTAGAAGAAGAGAAGCATCTACCAGAAGAACCAAGAAAAACTGATATTGCAAGTATAAGGCTATTTGCATTTGCTGGAAATGGGCAGTGAGTTAGGCTGGTGCAGAGAGACCCCAAATTAGCATTAGTCATTGTAACAGAGAACAGTATATACCAGGGCATCCTGGCTTTTGTGGGCTAACATCTGCTCTTGGGGTCACTGCATGATGTCTGTTTGCTTGCTGGTTATGTCCCAGCTAATTTTGCAATGTGAGTCTAAATCCTTCAACCGCACATCCAGTTTGTAATTTAAGCCTGCATAATTTTATCTCTGCTTGCTTACACCCACTGTCTCCTGGTTTACACAGGCCATTGCTGGTTTCTGTAAGAATTGCTGCATTGATTGATACATGAAACAGGAAGGTAGGATGTTTTAATGTGGAACGGTATTTAGAGAGATGCAGCATCTGTGTCTAAAGTGAGAGATAGTTACAGGGTTAGACAAGTAGGCCATCAATTACCGGAGACTGAGGTTAGGACCATCTGGCTGTTTGAAACAACACCAGGTGTTAGCAGAAGCAAATTTCCTGTGTTGCAACATAGGAGGAGAGCAGCAGGCAAGAAACAGCCCTCCAGAGCGAATCTCAGCCATGAAAGAGGCCGCTTCTCATTTCCTTTTTTAGTGCTGTCTTGTGGGAAAAAGAAATCACTCCAAGTGCCTGACACACATGTGTCTCCCACAGTGTCTCTCTCCTGCTCGGTGTCTCCCAGGGCCACTCGGGGGGCAGTTCTTAGCCAGGCATGGGAACCCCCTCCTCTGAGGAGGGCTGAGCAGGACTGGTACCCTCACAACTGGCTTTGCCAGCTCCTGGCTTTCAGTCTCACCTGCATCCTGACCCTTGCTGATGGACCTGAGTACCAGTGTCCTGGTTTATATAGTCAGCATCCACAGTCCTTTCAAGGCCCTCCTTGCTGCCAAACCCACAGTACAAGGTATCTCCAGCCTCACACATCACTGTCTCAGTTTCCCTCCCCACCCTGAACTGTCTCCATCAGCCAAGGATGAGGCAGCCAAGGGTGGGCTGGTTGCTGATGGAGAGTGCCAAGAGGGGCAGAGAGGTGACTGTCACTCACAATTTGCTCAACAGATGAGCATGCACTTACAGCCATTTTCAGCCATTTGAGGCTACTGGGCTGTATTTTTAAACAGTCACTTGCTTGATATATTCCAAAAAATATTGCTGCTTTGTCAATACATGTATTGTTAAATCCGAAGGACTTTCTAATGTGGTTACGCTGCTTCAAATTTTCTCCAACCTAAAAGTTACACTTACATAAGTAAATTAGGAAACAATCACATCTCCCACTAAAGTTGTTCTTACTGTACAAAAGTATAAGTGTAGCAAAAACTTGATGGAGGGTCAGGCAAGGGGCAGTGTCCAAGGTGGTTGTTCCTGGCAGGCACTCCAACTTAGCAATGTCCTTTCACAATGAGCAGTGGAAAGGTTAAAAACCAAGTAAATACAATTTCTGGAACTGGCAGAACCTTAGATTAGTTTTTCCTTGTTTCTATTTCTATCAGAGAGAAAAAGCCCTCACAAGGTTATTTTAAACTTTTAATACTATACTTTAATTATTTGGTGACAGAGGGAAAAGCCTTTGATTTGGCTATAAATGCCAAACTTGCATGAATTCCTTGATAAAACATTTTATTTAGGGGCCATGGCAAAGGTTGCTAAGTGACAGCAATGCAGTTCTGTATCAGAGCACTTCCAAACCCCTATTGCCAAGGAGAAAATGAAATTGCTGATGACACTGGTGTGTGGTCAGGCTAAAGGGAGGCTAAAGGGCTCTGGCTTATAAGCAAGCCCATGCCTATGTATTTTTAGCTGCCTATTAAATGCAGGCTGGTTTTCAGAAGCTCTGAGCACTTATGGCATCAAGTGAATAAGGGCTGCAGTGAGGTGTCCAGGTCACTGCTACCCAGGTACTCTCGTGAAAGGGGATAATATGGTGTTAGCTCCAGCAGGATTTGAAACCATGGGCTATTATGCAAATCAGGAGGGCTCACACTGTCCATTAAAATGCAACAAGATGACTGTTGACCCAGGGATAACATTTCCAAAATGTTCCTGTGACAAACACAGAGGTAGAATTTTGGCTAATGAGAATTTTTAAACATTGTCTTTGGGGAGTGCTTGGTGGGGAATGTTGCAGATAACAGCAATAACCATTCCTGAAAATAATCTTTTAGTTGCAATTCATACTTAAAAAAATATGGAACATTTCAAATGTCTGGTCAAGTTACGTTCCTACTGATTTACTTGTGAAACTGATTGGTATGTGTGAGTAATAACCACATGTACAACCTTCCATAGTGGTAAGCAAACACTTTTTAAATTCAAGAGATGTAACCACATAAGTCAAATAAAACCACTGCCTATTTTCAGGAGTGGAACAATAATTTTTACGTTTCTTCTTTTTGTGAAATGTTTTATGTGACTATTTCATATTTTGCACTTAGGGATGAAAAAGTAATATTTATTTTAATGATGGGTGCTACAAATATATTGTAGTCTTTAACTCTTTAAAATGCTTTTTGAAGTTTTTAAGTGAGAATTTGACCGATGCTGACTTCGTTTTTTTTCCTGGAAACATTTTACTTAAAAAGGAAACCTAATTTACAAACCAAATGAAATTCCAACTTCTAAAACTAGGTAAAAATGAGGCAGGGATGGTCTGACTGTTAAATGAATGTATAAAATTAGCACATAACCAAAGATTTCTAAGATTGGTCTAGAAAGACAAATATCCAGAAAAATGTATTGACTATCTAGGCAGGACATTTGCTTTTGTGTTTTGCGTGGCTAAGTGCCTACTACGTGTTTCTCTCTTCTTCTGTATCCAGATTTTTTGTATTTCAAACTGCACCCTTGTTAGGTGTTTCAGTCCTTACCTTCCTTACAAGCTGCCTGTTTTGTGTGCAAGTGGCAGGACCTGTTTCTATTTTGGAGGCACCTGAGACAGGGCTGTGTTGGGCATGATCCCGCCCACGTGCTCTTCTGCTTCTCTGTTGTCGGGAGGCTGTGCTGTGGGGCTGTGGCAGGAACCAAACAGCTGCTCCAAGGTTCACTGCAAAGATTTCACAAGGACCTATTTTATTTACTAACCTCTTGAAAATTATTGGAGCTACCCCACCTAAATCAACCCTCAGCCTGCTCATTCCATCAACCAGTTTTAGCTATGACTATTGATGCACTGAATTTGCACAGAAACATGGCATAGCTTCCCTTTACAATAATACTTATAAAGTGACCTTTATAAGGCCTTCATACAGGAGCCAGGTGAGTGGTTCCATTTGCAGCTCCATCCTGGCTTTGCACATACGTGTAAGAGCGTTCAGGAAACTTGGCCCCAGACAGCAAAATTGTTGTGGTGAGAGTAGAGCTCAGTCCAGCTCAGACTGTTTGGGGCTTTTCTAAAATGTAGGGTGGTGGGTCTGGCACAAGCCTTGTGCTGGATGAAATGTGGGTGTTTGGGCAACCACCACCACTTTGGCTTCTCTGGTCACTGCCTAGTGCTGGCACTCACTGACTGTGCAAGGCTGAAACTTTTGAGCTGGAAAGAGCAAGACTCATCTGCCAAGCAGCGTCTCTGCTTGGTCAGGTCCATGCAGGCAGGTGATAGCTCAGCTGGCAGTACATTGCTCCATGGCAAAACAAGTCTGGCTGGCAGGAACACCATGCTGTCACATCCTGAATGGGTCTGCTCTTGCAGTCAAACTACTGGTACCCCAGTAAGTACTGTAGGATATTTAAATACCCTAGTCTGAGGGTGGTGCTGAGGATGATTTTGGGTCCTTGACTGTTAATTCTTGGGCTTATGGGCCAAGAGACTGTTTTGGGTACAGTCTTGGGATAATGCCTAAACAATGTGCTCTGCAAGCAGGCCTGGGAGGCTCCGTGCAGCCGTAGTGCAACCTCCTGCCTTTCTGATCTGGAGGCCAGGAGAGAAAACCTGATTCTGGGATCTGCAATACAGCCCCCTTCCCTTTGGCTTGGTAGGAGGAACCAAAAGAAACCAGAGAAAGAAATATTAACACAACTGTCTTTGATCTGACTGAGGAATGTATTCTTGAGAATAATATGTGAGAAAGGCATCAGAAATTTTGTCTGCTTAAAATTTCCCATTGTCTTCTAAGGAGCAAATACTTTGGTGTATATTTTGTTTATCTGGATTCTTTTGCTATGATGGTCTGTCTACACTGACTAAATTCCTGTGCTAATGGCTCCACAATGCTACATTTAAAGATTATAATGCATTTATAGCCCACTGATAGAAAAAAAAGGGCATCTGTATAAAAGCCAGGTATTAGCTATTATTAAATAAGAATAATTTACAGCTTACCACAGTCACAATGAATGAGATTCACTCACTCATGGGCTTTAGGACATTTTTTCTAGTTTTTGTTTTACGAGACTGTACATGAAGGATGTTAGCTCTGTTGGAGATTTTCTCTTTTACTCTATGCCAAGGTTTTCAGAAGTGACTAATGACTTTGGGTGCTTAACTGGAAACATTGTAATAACGCCTGAATTTCAGAATGGCTGAGCACCCATCATCTGAAATTTAAGTCCTTTTATGGTCGTTTAAATTCAGCTCTCAGGATTGAGATCCTCTAATTCATCAGGAACTCTTGAAAAGCTTAGAAGTTATGGAAATATATTAAAAAATTTAAGATGCAATTTCCTCCTTAAAGGCTTCCCCTTGCCAAATTTTCCATATCCCAATATGTGCAGAATTAGAAGACAGAAACTGGCAATTATTGAATGCAATATGCTTTGAGTTTATGATAAAGAAAACATTGTGTTCGTTTCCTTACCACAGTGTGGTAGTCCTGCTTTTCTGATAAATTTTGATAGCCATAACCCTGTTTTTAAAGAATGTTGTGTCAGTTTTCCAGACCTTCAACATAAATCAGTGAAGTAGTTGAGGGAATTCAGCCTTTGTTTTGCAAAGGTGGATGCAAATCTGTTGTCTTTATATAGAGAGGAATGATTCACGGGACTTTACAAACACAAGATAGGTGGGAATGGATGTCCCACACAAGATGACAATACTCTTTGCTTCACAGACTTTCTGATACTGTGCTGACAGAAACCCACATAACCCACCATTATGTAGTGGACACATACTACCTTTCACTAACATTGCCTTTGCAGATACTGAGTCAGATCTGTCTTTGATATCCACTGGTGCATACTACCAGCAGTTGAATTTTGCTGTCTGGCACCAGGTGTGCTTAGCATTTCATTACTCACTGGGAGGTGAAGCTTTCCCTCAGATAGCTGGAGAACTCTGGCTGATTATCTAAAAAAAAAATCAGCTATTTCATCAGGTGCAGAATAGGAGGAAGTGAGTCTTCTAAAGGAGTTATATCTGTAAGCTTTTACTCTGTCTAGCAAGGCAGTTACCCACAGCTTAGATCAGATCTGATCTTTTTATGCTTCCCTATAGGTTTGCTTTGATTCCCCATTTTCCAATAAACACTCTAAGACACCACTGGGCAATTACTGAGGGAGTCCCTGGGAACTTTTCCTGCAAGTTTATCCATGGCATGCAGGGTATAAGGGACTTGCCCAAGGTCACATGCTCCCAGATACACAGGGCACACGGATGGCTGTTCCCAGAACGGGATGCCAAGAAACGAGCGAGTGAGGGGCATGGGAACAGCTTTGTGACCGCAGCCCATGGCAGCAGTGGGAAACGGAGGGCTACAGATGGACTGTGAGAAATCAAGTAGTGTGTTTGGTTTTGAAGTGAGAAACCCAAATGCTTGTCTAAAGCATACTGGACATCACTGGGCACCCAGCTTTACAGTGGCAGTGCTACACAGAGGTGCTGTGAATTCTTTATCACTGCCTGACTGATCATTTCATCACCTGGATGATCCTGAAAATTCAACTCTAGGCAAGGACAGGAGAGCAGGTTTATCTTGGCATCTTCTACTCTCTTTTTATTAATGGGTTAAACAACTATTATTTCCTCCAAATGTTTTCCCACATCCTATATCTCTGAGCCTGGAATGAAATTCTGCAATCATTCCTGGACTGGCTCCTTACCTTTCCAGTCTCTGTCTTCTTATCCTCTGAGCGTGTTTTCTCCCTGTCTTCAGTTAGGTGACCCCCTGCCTTTGTGGGAAACAGCAGTTTTTTGTACCTTTCTGTAACTATTTATTTGATTTCCTGTCCAGATAACCCTGATCCAGTCTGTTTTATTGAAATCCAACAAGACACATGGGAATCTCCCAGCGTGCAACCCCAGCTATAGCCAGGATCTCCAGGACCTTGCTACCCCACATCAGTTCCTCCTGTTGGGGAGGCTCCACTCCTCTTCTCCCAGCTGTGACAGATACTCTCAGGCACAAAGTCTGGTCAAGAGCTGTAGTGGTAACATAGAGTCATAGAGTATTCTTTGTTGGAAGGGACCCATAGCAAAATCTGACACCTAGCCCTGCACAGGACAGCCCTGAGAGTATGTATGGTTTGGTTTTTTTTTCTTCTGTCCCAAGAATCATGCCAATTTCCTGCTGTCCTGCATCCTCTGAATTACCAGCCTGCCAGTCAAAGTCCTCAGCAAGGCAGACATCATGAGGGCAGCCTAATGCCACATACTCCTGCATTACTTCTCCCTTCTCATGATGTGATGTGCTGGAATGGTTGCAGGAAACACAATAGAAAAGGAGGGTTTGTGAAACATTCTGGCTGCTCAGACACCCTTCAGCTGAGGGTCAACAGCTTGTGCTCCTAGACATACCCAGATGCCCAAACACTTCTGTTCATGGTACCTATGGCATTGTCCTTCAGCTAAAATATGTGATGTCTGTTTTAATAAGAGCAGAATGGCAAGATATATATATCAGACATCAAAAGTCTTGGGCCATAAGGGTTCTGCAGATTTAAAATGAAACAGGGTGGGGGGTTTGTTTCATTTTGGCTTTTGTTTGCTTGTTTGTTGTGATTTTATGGTGTGGGTTTTTTTTTAATGAGTTTAAGAGTTTGGACAACAGCATTGCAGAGGGGGGAATGCAATTCACTCTACTTGTACTCAAGCAAAGGTGCATTTTACTGAGTTAGTGTCTGGACTAGGCAGAAAAGGAAGGGCAATGGACTCTAAAAAGAGGGTCTGGGAGATAACACTGGAGGCATAACCAAACCAGCAATCTGTTGATTGGCCCATCACCAGGGAATAAGGTTTGCCCCACCTACAAGGAAATGAACAGGGCCCTGGAGGTATTTCTGAAGAATGAGACACTGTCATCTGCAATAAGAATGGCTCACTATGACCTCTAAACCTCCAAGGCCACATCTTCTGCAGGTAAGGAAGCAGAGCTATGCTGGCAGCACAGTGCCCATGAACACCATGGTGCTACAGCCCCACTGATGGCACCCAGGGCAGTGATGTCCCCGCAGAGTCACAGCTGCAGGAAAAACGTCTGCTACCTCAACCACATCCCACCGTATTCCACTTCTCTGTCAGAGTGATTTTGGTAGCTATTCAGATGATTAAAGTCCCTTCCAACCTAAACCATTCTATGGTTCCACGATAACGCCTTTCCCCCACCTCCTCCTCCCCTTTTTTGTCTATCCATTGACAGCTCTGTGTCAATGAACAGCACAACCATGTCCGACAGCCAGCTCATACAATACGACATTCTGGGGACGTCTCCCCCAGCTCCATCCTGTCCCAGCACAGCACCCCTAACCCTTCCAGCACCCCTCTCAGGCACTCAGGCGCCTGTGCCTAATTGAGGCAGCGGCTGGTTTTAATATGAGTTCTGAACACTGTTTTGGTTTTTTTTTAAGATCCTAAATTGCTTTCAAAGGGATGGTGCATCATTCCCCCACCACTGGGCCCATACTTCCCCGGGAGTGGCAGGACAGCCTGTGCAGCCTCCAGAAGATGGTGCCCTGCTGTTAGGAACAATGCTGCGAGCGCAGTCATTCCAGTTCACTGGCACAATGTCACACAAAATGCTTTGTGTCTGTCAGCACATTCCTGGAAGGTCACAGTGAATGATGAATGCTCCTGTGTAGGAGCTGAGGAGGGTTTGGGTATTTTTTTTTTCCTTTCCCTTTTCCCCATGAATTGCATCACTTGGCAGCCTCTTGGCTTCATTCATTTGACTCCTGTGGTTACAGACCTTTCCCAATTGTTGTGAGCCTGCTTCCTCCACAACCCCTCTGTGGCCAAAGCAGGATATTCATGACTGACTGCCCTGGAGAAGCTGGACAACTTCCAGCTACTTTCCACAGCAGAGTTGCTCACTTCCCTCCCCCCGAAGGCTGAAATATCCTGTGGTTCTGGTTAGCTTTCTCTCCGGATGCACATCAGCTAAAGCATATGCATCATCATGTGATACCCAAGGTTGTTTCAGCACAGCTAATTGTGACAGAGGCTTTATTTAGATGCCGTGTATAAAAAGATGAGTAAAGCACTCCAGTATGAAGTCAGAAGGATATTTGACTTGATCCTAAATGAAAAGCTAATTTTAACTGGCATGTAGCATTGGAGTTCTCCATTGAGCCTTGCACATATGTCTAAGATGTTTAAATAATTCCAATAAACTATGATGTCATCTTTGTAGCTCTGTTGCCATTTCCTATGATTTGCTTCCTGATTTCTTTCCACTCTGAGTTACTAATTGCTCGTGAAGCTTGTGCAATTGAATGGGGCTCTTCTATTTTTTCACACTCCCCCCTTACAGAAAGCTAGTTTTAATTGGGGAAAAACACCTACAGCTAAATTCAGCACTACTTCTCAATGGGAATTGACCAGCGCCTGATTAGCAGTAGTCACTTGGCACAGTAAAGCCAACCACAGTGAGGGGTATTTTTTTGCTGTGGGGAGTGTCTGGATGGGGAGGAGTGTTCAGAAGAACCCATGCCAGAGTGAAATTGGAAGAGGAACACAAGAAAACAGTGTTCACAGCTCATGTGGGCGCATGTTTTTCCAAAAGATGGGGACACATTAAATGGTCAGGACAGTTAACAGCCTCCAATACACCTGCCTTTGTTTGAATAAATGCAGCACGTTCTGAGTAGGGACCACTGGGACCCCAAGAGTACCCCTGTTGAGGAATCATCCCCTGTCTCTGAAGCCACCTGGCAATGTTTGTACTTTTAAGCTACTTTTGTCTTCAAAACGGGGTGGCTGCACCTAACTTGTCTAGTAAATAGTCTCTGGTCTAGTACCTTAGCTGTGCTTAGGAACCAGTTGGAGAATTGTGGCAGGCCCAGTTCAGAAGTGATCCTGGCACTGCTGTAACCATTCTCCAGTTCAGATGATGGTGATCTGTTCTGTTCTTGTGTCCTGGTTCTACTTAACTGTCAGGTATGGATTTGGTTGGACAGATTACTGTGGGCTGTACAGGGTTCACCTGTAGGACTGGGAATCCTCATTTTGGAAATAAGAAAAATGTTCTTGAGCAGGAGAAACTGGATAGGGGGGAGAGAGTCAAGATAGAAAGCCAGTTCTAGGTGAGAAGTGTCTGGACTTCAACAAGAGACTAAATAAAGCCAGAGAGAAATAATCACAGGCCAAATGAGTCCTTGGGAGTCAAAGTTTGTGAAATAAAGTAAGATACTATATTTTCCAGAAAGCTGCAAGAAAACATATGTTGCTGCTGGTTTACTGGTATGTGAGAAGAAACTAATCTAAACATCAAGGGGGGTTTTCAGCAGCAACAAAAAAGGACATTTTTCAAAAGTTTTGATGAAAACAAGCAAATTGCAAAGTGCTATCTAATAATGGCTACATGCTGCAATTGTGGGATGAAAGGAAAAGAAGCTTGAGGGTGTTTCATACTTTATATATTTCCAGAGAATCCATCAGAACTCTGAAGTTGTTGAAGAAATGTCAGGAAGTGGAAAACCAGAGGTTTTGCACAACATATGAGTAACTTAAAAAAAAAAAAAAGTATTCCAGTCAGAAGAAGCTAAAACTTGTTTGGGTTTATTTTTGTTTCATGAAATCCCTCAGTACTATTATTTCCCAGGTCAGCATTTACAGGCTCAGGTTTCTTTGTCACTTCCCTTTGTACAGACCAAGGGCTGTTCCATATACAGGCACACAAATAACATCAGAAACCTTCTTTGGGCTAAGGTCACCTCAGATCAAGTGAGGTCTTTGTCAGCATCTCTAACAACCTGATAACAACATGTGGAAGCAGGTTGGCCAAGAGACGTAACAGGATTAAGGCACCTTTTTCTTTCCTCTTCAGTATTTATTGATGTCACTAAAGGGAGATGCTAGCAGGATCCTTATCCCTGTATTGCTGTATCAAGCTGTGGTGAAAAACACAGGGAAGTAGTGATGTCTGCAGGGCTTTGGATGAAGAGCAGGAGGCACTCTGTGGTGTGAAGCCACATCTGCAGCATATTCCAGAGGTATGACAGAGGTCCATGCAGACAAGACATAACCAGCTAGAACAGTCCAGCTGTGGCCATTCAGGCTTCACCAGAGGCTGCACATGCTCATGCAGGGTGCAGGCTTTGCAGCTGGTGGCTGTAAGTCCACTGTGTCGGCTTTTCATGGGTTGCCTACAGCTCTCTCCATTGTGTCTACTTGAGGACTGGAGCTCCTCAGATCTCCTTGCCACATAGGAACTATACAACCAGCACTTCTGGGGAGAAGATCACAGAGTCACAGAATGAGTCAGGTTGGAAGGGGTCACAGTGGGTCAGATGGTCCAACCTCCCTGCTCGAGCAGGGTCATCCTAGAGCACACACTGCACAGGATTGTGTCCAGATGGTTCTGGATTATCTCCAGTGAGGGAGACCCCACAATCTCTCTGGATAATCTGTTCCAGTCACCCACACAGTAAAGAAGTTCTTCCTCATATTCAAGTGGAACTTCTTGTGCAAATGTATATGTTTATATATATGATGCCATGTATACAAAAAACAGTAAGAAGGGCAGTGATGCTGCCTGCACCTGTCTTCCAGGGCTGTCACAGAGATATTTGTATAATTACTCAGTGATAAGGACTACAGCTCATCTGACTGCACATGAGAAGAAAGCCTGCTAAATCTGCCTTTTCCATCTGTCCAAGAGCAAACCTCAATGTGCTCTCATGCAGCCAGAAGAGCCTGTAACAGAGAAGATAAGGAAAAGCAGCCTCTTATCATTCTCAGAGCAACACAGCTTGAGTACTCATGAGTCAGATTTTGCTCTCACCCCTGACTGAAGAAAAACGCCTGTGGATGTGTCAGGAACTTGAGAAAAGTAAGGACTCTAAGGGTCTTCTCAAGGTATTCTGATATGCACAGGACACCATTTGAACCTGAATAACAACAAAACTGTTACCAACATCTCTAGAGCCACACCAGTATTCATTCATCATTGGGTTGGAGGAAAGGAAGGAGATAGTACATACATACACACATATGAGGAAAAAGTTCTTCAAAGAAGGTGGTTTGCTGCGCACTCTGATTTTTGACACATGCAAGTAAAAACTTCCTGCATATTTTGGCATCTTCAAATGGCACTTAGATACCAAGGTTCTGAGCACTTAGAGTTATCTGAGAGTGAGACCTCCTCTACTGTAGACAGTGCAGCTGGAGTTTTCCTGGTTGTCTTGATCCACAATGGCATTAGAGCTACTTTGGAAAGACAACATGATTGGCAGAGGAAGCCAGCACCCTAGTTGTTTCTTTGGCTTCTCTCTCTGCTGTCCCAGTGAGGATGAAAGTGGGTGAGGACAAAACTTCTCCACACGTGACATGTCTTGCTCCTGGGTGGTACAGGATTCCCGTGTCCTGGCTCCTTCATGTGTTTTTTTTCACAGACAAAACCCATGCTTAGTTTCAATTTTGCTCTTCTGAGGCCCCTAAGAGAGAAAGGCCAGGACACTGTGGGATGGATGTGAAAGTTATCAAACGTGATTTTCAATTACCAGTACAGTAAGTCTAGGCAAATGCACCATTGAAATCAACAGGGGTCTTTTTAATGGGTTCAGCTGGGCTTGGAGTCTTACTCTAATTGTGTGCCTATGCAGGGTTTGAAGACTGGGAGTCATCCACCTTAACATAGGTATTTGATGAAGGTGTCTAAGGTAGAGCAGTACAAAGAGACAGATGCAGTCAGGCAGCGGGTCAAACTCTATGACTGAACCCATCCCATACTGTTAACTGTGAAGAGTCATTAAAGAGTTTAGTCTTCTAATTTGGTGCCTTGAATAGTGCCCAGACTTAGTGGGAAGAACAGGGTGAAGCAGCTCAGTACCCAACTGAAACAGTGGGAAAATTATTACATAATTTTCACTTGCCACACTTACTAAGATTAGGGTGGAAATGTGCACATGTTGCTGAGCCTGACTGAGAGATGAAGAAGGAATATAATTGACTAGAAAAATTAAAATTAAAATAAACTTTTATTTTTATGCTTTTTCCTAATGTAGCTAGAATGTTAAGAATTTATCACCTGAGATAAAACACTTAATCATTACTAAACCCTTTGGCAATTGTTTTAATAACATTAATCAAGATGAGATCATTTAGTGCTAATGGGGGTGTTTTAAGTACTTTTATAGGATTTTCACTGAAATTCAGAATTAAATAATTGGGCCATTATTTTAAAGTGTTTTCGTCATCCCTCAGGGAAGTCCCAATTTCTTGGATTTCATCTGCTTGGTTTTATTTCCTCTCAAGCATTAATTCTGATTGTCCTTGACAATTTTGGAGCACCTCCTCCCAGTTATTAATTTGACCCTCTTCTGGGCAGTCTGGGGTTAGTTGCCCCTGATAATCTATTTTGTCAAGGCAGTAATGGACGAGAAAGATTTAAAATACCACTAATGAGGGTGGTGATGGATGATGAGACAGCAAAGGTACTGATTGCCATCACCTAAAGGTTCTAGTGAGTTGAGTTTTTCCCAACAACCAGACTGGATGAGCAACAGGCTAATTAATTGTCTGGTTCTACCCAATGTTAACTTAAGCGTGCTTAGTCTGTATTAGAGGCTGCAGTCTTTGCAATCTGGAACACACCGGCAGTTGCTGAAGGTATTATGGAAGGAAGACAAAGAGTCTTCCTGAATTTATGTTTTTAGTGCCAGCTAATATGGCCAAATGTGCCTGAAATATCCTTATAATGATAGCAGGTGTAATGTAGGACATATGGTAGACCTTTGCTTTCCTTGAAAAGCAGTTAGATACCATGAGTGAGCTGAAACAATACTAAATGTTTTGGGCAGTTGTACTGAGCCTTATGGTTGGAGATCATTCGAGATTAGGACTCCACATGTCTATGTATACCTGTTTATACATAACATAGGTATCTAGACTCCTGTTATACTCAGCAGAGATCTAGTTAATACACTCACTGAAAACTAGAGTGTCATTTGGCTGCTTAGACACAATGTGTGTACATTAAGATGAGCTGAGTCACCCTCCAGACTCTGGTGAATGTTTCCAGCGGATCTCAGTGTGAACTAGAATGCCTCAGGCTCAATTCAGCTGACTGAACATTGATGCTTAGTGCCATGGTAGATACTCTAGAGTATTGTGGCTGGTTTCCAGCTCTATCTTCAGAAGCAGCAGGGCATTTCTGCCAGTTCCTATGTGGACATCTCAGACATTTTATGGCACCTAAAAAAATTGTAAGATGGCTACATGTGGGCACCAAAATGTTGCTTTTGCCACAGATTGCAGTAAGCACCACACAAAGTCATTTCAATATAAATGCTCTCTGAACCATTTTTATAATGATATGTTAATTTAAAAGATAGTCATATTAGAAGGCTTTATTTAATCTAGTAGGAAAGCCTGTATCAGCCATTCCCAGTTTTGATAACCACAAGAGATATTGCCATTTCAAACTCACTCCATCAAATTGTCAGGTCATATTCTACCAGCATGTTTGGTAATTCTCATGCCTAAGTCTAAAGAGTGACAGCAAAGTTTAACTGTAATACATTTAAACAAGAAATAGTGTATACTTGTTTCATGTTTAAGCAGTCTTATGACTATTTTCTATTTTTTTCTCAGAATAAATGAAAATTTCTTGCTCTTAATCCATTTCTCTTACTCCATTATGGCAATTCAAAATAGTACAGGCTGGTAGATACATGAGGGGAAAAAGGAGGAAGAATGTATTTTCAATTTATTGCTTGTCTGGAAAATAAGCTTTAAAAATTTCTTTGAAAAGATTATCCTCAGTACAAAGATCTTTACTCCTATCATCGTACCAAGCACAATAAACAACACACATTATATTCAGAAAAACTTCAGCTTCACAAATCCCATTTTCCAGAGCTTTATGTGATAACAAAGACCAAATTTTGTAACCAAAGTATATATATCCTGTAGTGTGTGCATTCTGTTTGGTGTCAACTGTTGGCAAACTACTCAACATTTCAGATTTAACAATTTTTAATCTTTTATTCACAGAAGGAAGTCGAGATATTACACTGAACAACTAATATGATGGAGACCAATTATTTTCAGTATTATTATTTCAGTATTCTTATTTTGCATAGCTTAATAATTAGCTAGTATCATTAAGATGTGTTATTTTCACAGTGTAAAGCATCTTGATTTTTATGGTCTTTGTGATCCCATAGAGAGGTCTCAAGTTTTGCAGCACATGTTGGACATGGTTTATGACCATGTCAAATATGTTAGGAGGGCAGGATCCAGGTTAAAACATGCGACGCATCATCCTGTTTGCACTTACACAATTATAATAATCCAATCCTTTACACAAAACTGATGCAATGGGTTTCCATTTTAACAAGTTAAACTCTGTCCACATGGGTGGTGAATGCTTGTTCTAGTCTGCAGCTGACATTTATGTGTCTCCACTACAGCTGCATATTACTCAGTCTAACAACACCTACTGCATCCAGTCCTTGGAATTACTTAATTGGGTCTTCCAGAGGTTTAACTCGATTTGAGCTTTAGCTAAGCAAGAACTGAGTAGGAAGTTTAGGATTTCACTTGCAGCAGATAACTGACACAAAAATGAAGCTGAAAAACTGCCTTTAATTCGTGCCAGTGTTGCACCAAACAATTGTCAGAACAGCCACGTCTGGAGAGGCCAGTTTGTCATGACTAACCTGCTGGGTTAGAGCAGAGAAAAAGCAGCTTGACTAATTGTAACATTTGTTTTCATTTAATAGCTTCATGGATTCCAAGGCCAAAAGGGAGCACTCTGATTATCTAGTCTGATCTCATGCAGAACAGAGGCTGTGGAGCGTCACCAGGTGATTCCTGCACAGGCTGAACCCTTCTTCCCTGGGCCATAAGGAAACTCTCCAGCAAGCTGTATGGGTGAGCATTACCTCATGCAATATATTGGGCTGTATCCTGAGCTCATTTTACCATCTTGTAAATCCTGAGAAGTTTCTCTTGGCAACACAGGGCTTACATGAATCAAAGAGAAATCAGAATTTGGCTCAACGTTCCTCACAACATGGTACCCAGTGAACATTTTCTTTACTCTCCTGTATAAAAAGTGTAAGATACATATTTATGTACTTGTGGTACATAGAATTTGACCTTGTTTGGAAGATAAGGGAGAATCTTCATTACTTTTATTGCAGTTTATAGATTTGTCTGATCTTCTGCCTTGTACACATCAGGTTTCATCTCTAATATCAGAACTGAATCCAGTAATTCTCGTGTAATCCGAGCAAAACCTCGGAAAGACTTAATTTAAGAATCCACCATAACATTAAGCAGCTCTTTACAAGCACTTTCAGTAGCTATGTGCCTACCTCCAGAGAGGAAAAAAGGGAAAAGACTGACATTACAGACTGAAAATCCTTCATTGTAGTCAAACTACATATTTATTCTTCCTGTTAAAAACAAAATCAATATACTTTAAATACAACTCAATTTAATGGGACAAGAAATGAAACAATTCAAGTACAGTCACTATTCAAGGTAATATTCTGCTGCTCAGAAACATTCTGCATTTGTGCATCTAATTATAGCTAAATAGCAGACATACTGTTATATTGTAGTCAGCTGGGAAAGGAGGGGTTAGGACAGCTAGTTGTGTCAATAAGGTTACTAGGTAGATAAATCTGGGTTTCTGCCAGCCAAAATTTTCAAGGCCTATATTTGGCTGAGATCACCAGGTTTCTTTGGTACTCACAGTTATTTGCATATCTGTATCTTGCACATTATGACACAGTTCTATTCCAAGGAAAAGGACGTAGTTCCTTTAAGTCCTGAGTCTAAAGTGAATGTATGAAAATGATCCATGATGCTATTATCCCAACCACACTTCCCGAGTGATACTTTCTAATATCAGAAAAATTTGTTACCATGGTAACTGGCCTGACCTGAAACAGTTCAGTTGATGCTGAGCTTCCCTTCCCCAAAAAAAGGAGCTAAATATAATCTTTTGGAAGGGCAATTTTTCTTTTGATTCGTTAACGGCAATGTCTCACGACCTGTTGTTCATGCCATATTGGCTTATTAACACTCTCAGTTAAAAGAAATAGAGAATTCAAAGAAAACGGAGCTTGAAAGTAGGCTGCAGTTTTGACTGAAAATTATCCTTGTAAAAGGATGTTGTGCCCACCTGTCTCAAGACACCAACTAATTTAGCGTCTTTTGAATGGAAATGGAAAGTTCAAATGTGCCATTAAAATCCAAGAATTCCAGTAGTGGGTGAATTCAGCACTACCTGCCCACAGATAAAGTAGACAGTGGCATGTTAAAAGTTCCTTTGATCCTTAGTAACTCAGTTAATTTGCCTCATCATTAGCATGCATCTTTAATCCTCTATTGGATTAAAAATTGACCTTCGCATGATCCTCGGGCAAAGAAATATTTTGTTGAAAATTTTCTTTTCTTTGAAAGGGATGCTAAGAAGGAGAAAAAGTCAGGAGTGACATCCCTCTGCAGCTCCAGCAGCAGCTGGAACATGTGTTAATGGCGAAAAAGGGCTGAAGCCCACAAAAAGCCACAGGTGCTAAGGAAGGAGTCATATGACTTATCAGTGTTTAAAGGCCAAGAATGCAAATCACAGGACCCATACTCAGTACCAACTGTGATTTCACTAATTACGTTTTTCAGGCATCTAGGGAAAGGCTTCAGCTGTTTAGTGTGACCCAGCTTGCCTAAGGGGCATGCCTGGGGTTCCTAAGGGCAGTAAATTGAGGAAGATTATGTATATAACCTGGAGGTAAGGACAGTAGAATGTAGAACAGACTTTTTCCCAGGTACCTCAGACTTCCTGTATTTCTAAGATTATTTTTTAATAATCACAGTTCAGGAATGTCAGCTGTAGTCCAGGAGTGCAGTTTGGGGGAAGAAATCTTGGGACCTTTCTTGCCAGGTCCTTCAGAATGAAACAGTATTACCCACTGTAAATCAGCAAGGATATTGGTCCATTTTCCCTTACCTCTCTAGTAATAAGTCACCCTTCCCACACCAGGGTTGTTCTCCTCCTGGCAGAGTGTTTTCACCTCAGTGCTCCAGACTTAGGCTTCCTCTCACTTCTTTTTCTTTTTGTCTTGGGGCTTTTGCAGGTTTGGTGCACTTATGGTTCAAATGATCTTACTTTCTGACAGGATTTCAAGCTGTGAATTTTAGCCTGGGCTTTGGAGGCAGATGTACTGGCATTTACTGGATTACCTTTTAGTCAACAATTCATCCAGTGTGTGGGTCTCCAGGTCTGAACATGGAAATGAGAGTCTCGATGCAGCACAGTGAGCTCAAAGACACACTGGAAGTGTCCCCATGTCTTTGTGGGATATGGTGTATACTATGGAGAAGCAACTAACTTGCTCTGTGTTCTTGGCACATCATTTCACCTTTCCAAGGTCTCTTTCACAAACAAAAAGAGGGGACTCGTTAAGAGCCACTCAGAAAATATATACTGAAACAATGCCTGAATAAAAAATTAGGTTCTTAGCTAATGACCAATGACCAAGGACATTGATGAAGAACTTCTGCATTGCTCTAAATTTCCCTCCTTTTGGTTGGAAAAAATTATAAAGCAGAATTGTTTGGCTTTCAGCCATGTTTAGCTTACAAGATTTTTGCTCTGCTAGATCTTTTTTCAGGAAAAGATCATTCTGAGCACCAATATTTATATAAGACATTTCAGAAACTAGCAATGAAAAACGATCTTGAAATGCAAGAAGCAGTAGTGTTATAACTGGAGACACCAGCAAGGCAAGATTTGTAGGGAGAGTAAAGTTTTTCACTTTATCTTCTTATATAACTGGGGAGAAAAAATGGGCATGCAAGCCCTTCCTCAGACCTCACTGACTTACAGAAAGACCCTAGCTAGTAATAAAGGGCAAAGAAGTATTCCTTCAGCTTCTCCAGAATTGCTCTCCAGAGCCTGTAATTGCTCTCTTTCACACACACAAACATAGACAAACAAGTTTTAAAACCACTTATCCTGAATAGGTCTGCAATCTGCCAAGCACCATGTTCTCTGAAAGGTCACAAAGAAACATGGGATTCCTCTTACCCCAACAAACTAACTGACTTTGACAGCTAAATTTCCCTTTAAATATGTTTAGAACTTCCTTTATATAGAAGTGTGAGTCATTCTGACAGGCTTAATTTGTACTGGAAAATGAATGTGTTAAACTTATTAACCATTCGGGTTAGAAAGACCGTAAACAGTAGATTGATGACATTTGCACTTGGTGTAGTACCCTCTGTGTCTCTAAAAGTGAAATTATAAGTCTGTGAAAGACATGCTGAAGATTTGCTAGAAAATATATCTTAATGCCTTTCTGCTCTTGAATTGATGTTTCCTTGATATTTCATTTTCTATAGTGAGGAGTGTATGCATGAAATGATGGCCCTTTTTAACAGCATCATATTTCTGGCAATTTATTCATATTTCCATAAACAAGTAATAGCAAATAAAGAAGTTTGTTGAAGTTTAATAAGATGCTGCATGATAGACCAAAATATCTGTTTGAGTTTGAAGACCCATCAACTGATACTTAAGGAGATGCTGAAGTTCCAGCCTTTGTTTAGAGGCTTTGACAATATCTGGATCTGAACTTCTCTGGCTTGTGTCTGTGTTAAAAGCTTGCCTGATTTGTAAATAAGAATGAGTGGAAGGGATGTGGTATTCACAAAGTCAAGTGTGAATTACCTAGGAAATCTCTCAACCTCTCTTTCTTCTCAGTGTTAAGAAAATCTCTCCAGCAGGTGATTCTGAGGCAGTGCTGATGCTCAAAAGCTAGCCCTAGAATTGTGAGATACGCTCAGAATGTGAAGTGACATCTCAGTTCAGTCTGCACATGCCTTTGTGTCGAGTTGTTTGAGGACAGCTGGCAGGTTCTCCAGGCAGGGAGACTCAGGCAGGAGTGTTCATGAGCTTTCTCCAAGCTCAGAGACTACTGGCTGTACAGTTGAATCTTGGGTCTCAAGCATTGCTATGAAAGAGGATACAGACCTCATGTCAGGGTGTCTAAGTCAGCTTTAGCTTTGAGTGGTCTTCTAGATTACTACTAGGACACAAAACTGGCAAATCAGGATTAACAATGATAGAAATAACTCCTCTGTGACCTTCATAATAAAAAGTGGACAAAATCATAGAGTCTGAGAAGACTCGCTTATTGTGCTATGATCTTGGCCCTCTTTGGGAATGGTTGATAGGACCTTGGATCCAAATCAGCCCCTGTTTCAGTAGGTCAGGCACAGGGTGGGAGCCTAGCTAAAGCTGAGGCTGATCTTGTCAGTATAGTCCTTTTCCTGTCTCCATTTCTTCAGCAACTAGCAGTTCAAGAAGCTTTATAAAGCCCAGCCATATCATGTAGGGCACAATATTTCAGTGTCGTTCGTATTTATTTTATAAAGAATTTTCTATTGCCAAGTACTTGAGAAATCAATGGTAGTATGGGGAGATATCTCTAACTTAGAGACATTTTAAGGGTTTGTTGAGAAATCATATCCTTGTCACTGATACTTGAAACACCTTCATAACTCATCATCAAATCCAGTGAGTATATTTATAGTAGTCAGGAAGGAAATGTCTGCTGAGGTTACTTTCTAGTGCTATCCAGACCCTCTGCATTTCTCTGGAGTATGTCAGGAGTTTGAAAGAGAAGATAATGATAATGCAGAATCCCTGCCACATAATAGTGCAAGAGAATAAAAGAGGATTAGGGGTATGTGAAAATGAACATTCTTCTGATCTGTGCCAGTTCTATGAACCCTTGCACAGCTGACAGCTTTGGTGTGATGCAGAGGACTTTGTTTTTCTTCCTTTGCTGCTAATGTTTCTTCTGGGAATCTAAAGCATTATTATATTCCATGGCAGATGTTTGCAGCCCATGGAATGGGTAATGAAAACATGTGACTCATTTGGAGCATTTTAACCTGTGCGCGTGTGTGCTTTCAGAACTGCTCCATGTGTTGTGCAACACATTTGCCACCAGGCCAGACTGCAATTTTCCATAGACCTTGAGGATTAGGACTCTTGTAAAAGCACACATCAGAAAAACTGTATGCAACTGTATATACAGAGACAGTACAAGGAGACCATACGCATGTAAAGCAAGATGAATCTGAGTATTTTGGATATCTTTTTGTTTGGTTATGGCTACCTTTTTGAATTGACCTATAATAAGTTAGTAGTTCCAGATTTTTTACTATAGTGAGTCAGAAAAGATAAATCCAAGTGACTCTCTGTGCTTTTCTTGCTCTGGAATTCTAAAATTGATTTTATGTGGTGCAGTCTAAGCTAGGTTGTGCCAGAAAACAAAAAGAAACAAAAAATCCCACCCAGTATGCAACAATTTTTAAAAGAACATTTCTAGGGTTGCAGATGCAGAGATTTAAAAATTAGAAAAATACGAGAATTAATGTTGTCTGTGGTTTTCCATTCACTTTCTTAGGTTACAATATTGAATTAAATAGTTACATATGATTTTTCCCACTCTGCCAGGGGGATGAATCAGACTTGTGCTGTAAAGGCATCTGTTGTCTGTTAAGTCCCCTGACTCATTTGTTGCACAAGTTGGAAGATGTGAGATGAATGAGGCAGGGGACAGCAGGGAGAAAGTGGGTTCTCTGGTGGCTGAGGTAGATGGATGTCACTCAGGAGAAGTGGATTTCATCCCTGCCTCTGACACAAAGATCATATAAGGAACTGCAAATTATTTAGCCAGGATTGTTATATTCAGCCATGAAGTAGAAGAAATTACACTATGAGCTTCCTATTGCACAGATATGGATTTCAGTTCCTTCATGGATCTCACTGTTACAATCAAACTTTTTTCTGGCCCACCTGCTTTGTCCTTGCTCTGGAGAGCATCCTGGTCAGTTGAGTCCCCTAATCCAGTAGGGAACATGCCAGGACCTTGGCTATTACCTTATAGGGTCTGTGCCACTTCCAAAGCTCAGGATGGGACAGAAGTGGCTTAGAAGAGGTAAGAGTACAGACTGTGCACTACAGCCAACAGAGGACCATCTAGCTCACCAATCTCATGATCTTTTCCTCAGGTTTTGAGAACTAAATAATATCAGATTTTGTTCACATTCAAGAGGTTGGAGCTGACCTCCTCTTCCCAGGAATTCCTTTGTGCTGTCCCATGCAGGTAAATCAATGCTTATCAACAGTACTGCATTTGTCAGAATTTGGCTCTTGGATATAACAGGGATGCTGCAAATTGCACCCATGTACACTAACAGGGGATGGGACCCATAGTCAGGCCAAGGACTGAGCTGAAAGATTTTTGGCTTAGTAGCTTTCAGGATGGTTGTATTCAGCTTTTCTGTCCCTTTAGCAGAACTGTTGGGCTGCTTGTTCTTGTTTCAGTCCCATTCCAATCCTGTTCCGGTCCCATGCTTAGCTCCTCACTTAACACCATGGAAATCCCAGAAAATCCAGGTATGCCCCATTTGGGTTTTTTTATTCTTTTTATTCTTACTCTTTCCTGAAACTTTTCCCTCATCAAATATTCAGTCAGTCTTGGTCAGCCCTGAAACTTCTTTCCGTGACCTTTATTCCTTTGCACTGGCAGCCAGTCTCTGTGATGGGGTCCTCATCCTATCGCTTGTTCACTCCTGAGCACACAAACAGTCCCATCTCTTCTCTCAACAGGACCATGGCCACTGCTTGGACCTGTGGCGCACTTTACTGTTTCCAGACTTTAGCCCCTATTCCCCTTCCAGGCTTCCCAGTGTGCTGGATCCTTCCCAGAAAGACTTGACAGAAATTTTTAGCAGTGCCTGTAGCAACAGGACAAGGGGTAATGATTTTAAACTAAAAGAAGTTGGATTCAAACTAGATATATGGAAGTGATTTTTTGTGAGGGAGTTGCCCAGCGAAGTGGCAGTTGCACCATCCCTGGAAACATTCAAGGTCAGGTTCAACAGGGCTCTGAGCAACACGATCTAGTTGAGGATGTCCCTAGTCATTGTGGGGGGTTGGACCAAATGACCTGTAAAAGTCCTTTCCAAACCAAACTATTCTATATTTTCACAGATTAGTCCCAGTCTCTATTCCTTGACAACATTGAGATGTAGTGTTCTCTTTCACAAAAATCCAGTTTTCTACATACTTTCTTTTGTTGATAGCTTTTGTTCTGCCACTTATCCTTGTCCAACAGGTGGTAGGTATCACCCTCCTCTGCGATGCTGTGTTTCAGCAGTGGGTGGACTGAGAGTGCAGGAGACTCCAGCTCCCTGGGGCCACATGCTGTGCCCAGGACTGCTCCAGCTCAGACCATGTGGAGACAGCCATTACACAGAAAATCTTTTTTCATTCCTATAACCTGTTCTGAAAAATACTGGTTTTTTCAACAGTTTTCTTTTTCCAGTGACTGTGAAGCACATACCATTCAGCATATACAGAACGTGCAAGAAGCTGGGACATGCTCAGTGAAGACAGACTGCCTGCGGATTTTAGCTGTTAAACTCTGGCAAGTCTGTATGAAGTATGTGTAAACTACTACTTGTCAAAGACTTGTACATTTTAGGGTGTGTATCTATTTCACAGGGAATAAAAATGAATAAATGAGGTTTATCCTTAACACAAGCCACACTCTTCCACCACACAGGGTTCTTGCAGAATACAGAATCCCAAAACTTTGCAACTACATTTTAAAAAATGTTGTTTAACAGTTGTTTTTCTTTTTTCTTCAGCCTTATTTTTTTAAAGGTCTTAGCAATTTTTAAAAAATCAGGTAGCATGAAAGATGACAAGTGTGAAATCTCAGACAGTTTCTGCAAGCTTCAAATGAAAACATGGTTATACAAAAAGAAATGTCAGGCAGCCTTGGCTGCTTTGAAAGGATGAACACCCAGCTGAAGCACAAATGGACCTGCTACGCATGTTCATATCCATTATTGAGCCAAAAATTGTCTTGGAAGTCAATTAGATTATCTCTAGTCCTTGTGTTCAAGTATTCTGACTAAGAGTATATAGGTGTGCAGATGCAAAGCAAATGCCTTTCCCCATTCTTCAGTGTCTCTTTTAGGAGTCAGATCCACATTCCTTTGTTCACTGAGGAGAAAAACACCGTAAAAGGAATGGAAAAAGTGAATATATGGTATCCTGCTGCACTCAGCACACTGCCGTGGTGGTTCAGAGCTCTCAATGGCAGTGCCTGGCCATGTGCAGCCTCATGGAGGAACGGTGCTGCCTCTTCAGCATGTGCAGCCGAGCTCTGGGAAGCCACAAATGGGGCCGTTTGCATCTGTCTGGCTGTGAAGCTTGTCTGAAAGAAAGAGAAGAGGGAGTTCTCATAACTCTATAACTAAGTAATTTTTGTTATGGAAACTTATTTTTAATTTGTTCCATATGAATCTTGGGAAAATGAACCATTTGAGAAGTTTATCATAATTCTAGTCTAGATAAACAGCTCAATAAAGAATGGAAAATATGTATTTTGTCAGAAGGCATCACTAAAAAATATTCACATGTGGCAATGATTTCCTCAGGATTCAACAAAAGATTGGCTCAGGAGCCTTCTCCTGTAGATACAGATCAGATTTATCATTGTGGTAATGTCACCTGATTTATACCATTTTTAAGATGTGAGTCAGCAGAGGAGACAGACATAGTGCTCCAGCATGTACAGTATTTATCCTCTCCTTTTCCACTCACTGGCTCTGATTTTGTTTTTAACATTATTAAGGAGTGATTCTTCATAGCTAAGGTTACAAATGAGTTTGTCTCGAAAGTTTCTTTTGGCTTCTCCCTAAGACCTACCCTGCTACTCTGCTGCTGCAGGACCTTGGAGACGGTAATCCCAGCCGAGAACACGATAATACATCTTTTCAAAATGTGAGTTGAGTGGAAGGTTTGTTGGATTCCAGCTCTCAGAAAATTAAAATGGTCCCACACCAGAAAGAGAAGTCCACGTTGTTTGGTTGCTTTGTCCATCTTCAAGAAATTAGCATAGAATTGCTTTATTACTCGGTGGAATATTCTAGATGTTTCCCCATCATCCTGAAAAGAGACCTCCTGCTTCACTCATCACAGTTTAAAGATAGGCATTAGTTAGAATAAGAAAAAAACAATCAAGAATACATGTCAGTGTTAGTTCTTTGTAATGAGCTGAACAGATTGTGGATTTGAGTGCTTAAAGCCTGCAGGGCAGTGATGCAGATATAGATCCACAATTTTTAAAAAGTGAAGATGAAGAGTCTAAATCAAAAAATGTGATCCAGCTAAAAAAAACCAGTCAACCTGAACTCACTCAAGTTGCAGATCCCTCTGTTCAGCCAGTGTGGCCCTGCTGGGAGGAGCTGGGAGCTGCAGGGGGGAACAGGGCAGAGCAACAGCCAGGTCCTGCAGCCAGTCAGGGCGCCCTAGTGCCCTGTGAGCACCTGCCTGCTCCTGAAACATACCCATGGCAGCGTCCTTCTGCTTTCTCCACTGAACAATTGTGAAGACAGCAAGACAGCACACTGCCTTCCTCCACCCCATCCTTCTTCTCACAAAGAGGGGCAAAGCCGCTCATATCTGAGACTCTGACGGGCCTTGGTGCTGAGGAAGGTCTGACTTTAAAAAAAGACTTTAAAGCTTTCTTTTTCTTTCTTTTTTTTTTTTTTTTTTAACTTATTTCCTTTCACCTAGCACTGCCTCTAATGGGCAGTTTTGGGCAGTTTAAAATGGCAAGTAATTTGTGATGTACCAGTTTTTATAGAAAAACTTGGTAGCAGTTGTGGGAGTTTAATACAGGAACATAAATTCCATCCTGTGTGTCATGTACATAAAAACTGATAGTTGTAGTACATGACACCAAAGCAGCTTTTTACTGGATTTTTTCCCCCCTTGAACAACAATGCAGAGCATCCAAATTCAGTTTAATGTTTAAATTCTTTTGGTTTGGTTTAGTTTAGTATATTAATGTAACTATCTGCAGAAATCTCAGTCTAGCCTTGCAAATCTCAGCCTAGGGTTTTCATATCTGAGGGATGCTCAATCAACACAACCCTCACATGCACCCCTAACACTTCTTCTGTTAGACCAATGTACCTGGGACATGTCCCATTTACCAGGTGCTGTTCATAACCTGTGCATAAAGTCATAGAGAAATAGGGCTGAAAGGAGCTCAGGAAGTCATATATTCCAGCCTTCCAGCCCTAAACGAGTGGCACATTTGGCTCTTGTGAGTTATTAAAGAAACCTGTCTTGAAATATGCCTCATAGCATTCCTAGGAAGTCCATTACACTAGGCTCATAACCTTTTTCTTGCTTCTTCTTTGCACTGTCATTTAGGCTCATTACGCTTTTTCTTTCCTGCCCCTCGACACAGCGGAAGGAATACTCCTTTCCTCTTTGCAGCTGCTTTTCTGTGTTTGAATATAGTTATTCTGAGACTACTCACCCTCCTTTCCAGTCTATGCAACTATTCTTTTATTCTTTCCTGGTAAGCCACATAGGCTAGGTCTGACACATCCACTCTGCTAGTGGTAGTAGATCTTGAAGTGCATTTGATGGAAAACTTTGGGCATTTGTTAAAAAAAAAAAAAAAAAAGAAATAACATGGCACCACCAACTGTGATGGGATCAGCTGAACACTGCTCAACCAGAAACCAACTTTGGGTGACTACTGCAGATTTAACACATTAATTGATGTCAAATGAGGTAGCACTACAGATTTTTAGCTCAGAAAGGGCTATCCCACAATAGGAGTGTTCTCTTTGTAGATGTGGGAAGGGGGCACTAACATTAACATCAGAGTTGAAACCAGCGTAGCTGAAATATATCACATCTTAAGGCATGTGACTGGCTTAAAATAGTGAAATTTAGAAATGAGGAAGCATTATTAACTACTTTTATTTGCCTTTGGTATATGAGCCTTTGGTATATGGTTAGGCATAGCATAACATTTTCAAGTTTTCTACTGGAAGCCTCTGTGAAAGAGACTGAAAACTGAGATACTTGGCTAATCACTTGGCTCTTGAAATAGCGACTTTGGGAGAACACCAAATGTTGTAATTACATTGCTAGAATAGGTGTCATAACATTTTATTTCTTTTTGTGTAGAAAATGAGAGAGCCGTAGTTGTTGATGAGTTCTTGGATAGGAAAAAGGTGATTCACACAGGAGCCCATACAGCCCTTTCTCAAACATCAAGGTTGATTCATCCCTACTCATTGCTATGATGGATTTCAGATTGTTGTGACAATTGTTTGACATGAAGAGAATTCACATTGCAACTCTCTATGCCATACATAGAAGGCCCAGGGGCACCTTAAAGATTTGCCTGGGCATGGGATCAGCAGAATCTGAGTGTGGCTGACACATCAGATGAAAACAAATTGTCTGAGGTATGTTCTGGTTTATCATTAGGTTTTACTAAGTTTGCTGTGAGATGTGGGAACCATCAATAGTGAAATATCAGATAACCAGTGAGAATTTCAGTGAGAATATCAGATAACCAGTGGGCATTTACACTGACATATCAGGTTGCTGCAGCACCAACTTGAAAAGATGTTTTGCTTACTATTGATTAGAATTTGGAGAAGCGAGAAATATTTAAACTCAAGACAGAGCTACAATTATGTGTGATGGATCTCAAAGTAGTTCAAATATTTACTTAATACATGATCATTTAAATGAATTAGACATTAGTTTACAATTGCAATCAAAATGTGTTTTCCCTAAGATTTTTGCTGTTCTAATGATTCTTTAAGTGTAAAGAAAAGCCTGCTGCTTGATTGAAACATGTCCAAAAGGCATCACAGCTGACAGGAACTTGAATTGGTCTTCTGCATTCATTTCTGATAGCAGAGGCAACATAATCTGACAGCAGATGTTAAGCCGGCAACATTTCTGTTTTGCTCCTAGGAGCAGCTGACAAGAATCTGTAGCCTAACTTAAAACAAATAAACAAACACAACCATCACCACCAAAGTTGTCCAATTAAAACTGGCTTACTTCTTTGGAGAGAAATACCATTTAAAAAATGGTGGGGGCAATTAACTTGTCCTGATTATTTGTAGAAGCGAGTACTTAACATATTTTGCATTGTTTGCCTAATTTTAATATTTTTATTCCTTCTGTTCTAATTTTCTTCCTTGACTATTCTGTTCAACTGCGGCAGACTGATCTACATTTCCTGAAGATAAGGAACCCTGCAATGTTTTGCCCTTTTAAGCATGACTATGTGGTCCTTATTTACCTCAATAGCCTCCTGAACAGCTCCTTGAGCCTGGGTGAAAATCTATTTATTTGTCTCTTAGTTGTACAATGATTGCTTATTTTTTCTCTGTAAAATGAGTCTGCTTCTAAAGGGGGGACTAAAACCTCTTGCCCCAATACTTATTTATCCCAATAATCGGAGCAGACTATGGCCTGCCTAATTGTTAGTGTTCAGCTGTCAGCAGAAGATTTTGCCTTCATCTAAATGTCTACACCAAGCTACACTGGTTTTGGAAGAGTATAAACTTCAATGATAGTCAGTGGAAAGACAGTGCTGTCAGAGAAGCCTAAAGAGCAATTTAGATGCCTGTGTGCTATAGGGAGCATTGAGTAACTCTGCTGGGTGTAATAACTACCTCTCCAGTGAGATGGAAGGGAACTTAGACACCTCCAGCAGACCTTTATTAAGGTGTCCTATGCTTCAGTAGAATTCCACCTGGAAGGTTCTGCTCTGTATTTCAGACAAGACACTCACTACCACTGGAGATCCTCAAGGATATGCACAACATCTATACAGACTTAGCAGATATGATGCAGGACCTAGGAAAGGACCCCAGCTTTTTGGAGTAACAGCAGCAGTGGCAGGAGACCAGGTAAATAGCACTGTGTGTCTATGCTTGGGTAAATAAACTGAGAAGGGAGGATGGGATTTCATTGCCAAATCTTGAAATAATTTACGTTCCTCCTCTGGGTCCTAAGAAAAAAAACAACCCAGCTTTGTCCTAGCTCTACCTTCACATTTTCAAGATGTCAGCACTTCCTCTTCCTTTCAGCTGCAATAAAAGATTTCTTGAGCCTCTGAGCTGCATTGAACTGGGGTCAGAGTCCTTAATGATGCTGCCCTTGCTAGAAATCTCCTTCCTTTGTGCACTGGATAATGTCAGAGCACAGAGTAGCCGAGGGGAGTACACACTGCAGTGTGCAAAATCCTTGTTATGGGTTTGTGCTTCTGTCCTGGGTGATGCCTTTAGGCACCTTGCCTTTACTTTTTCTCTTGTGGTCTTAGAGTCACAATTTGCAGTCCATAATGCCTGCACTTTAGTAATGGAATGACCCTGACATTGTTATTATATTATTATTATAATATTAAATTATAATTATATATATGTAATTATTATTACTGCAGGGCATGATCATGCAAATGAACTCAGGAAACACCCTCTTCATTCTACAGTGACAGAGCATGCACTTTGGGTGATTTCTGCATCCCCAAATCATTGTCTATATAATAATGTAGATGGCCATGATGACCAATAGCCATATAGCAAGCTATTAATTAAAATGCCTTGGTTCATTACTCCACTATATACCTTCATGTAATTCTACTGGAAAAAACCTCAGACAAAACCCTAAACAAGGGTTGCACCAGAACCAGCAAAGCCTGTTTAAAATCTATGGCTCAGAGTACATCCTCAGAGAAATTTCAGGATGGTATTCATGCTTCATTTAATTCTGCATTTTGTTCTCCAAGAGCTTCTAATGGACATACTCAGGATTTAACACTTTCCATTCCAAAAAGGACTGATTTCAAACAAGAAAATGCTAATATTCACAAAAGCAACAACCACACAATGCCCAGGCTGGCCTTTTTAAGCATCAAGCCTCAGGTTGCTTTCATGACAATATTGCTGATCGTGATGTAAAAGAATCAATCTACAATATTTAGATTTTGACTGTAAGTTGAATAAAAATGTCTGTGTTTCCCAAACTTGTTTGGCTCTAGGATATCAGCACATTATCACAATCATATATTGTAATTATGAAATTTTGACTAGGAAACTGGTGTGCAAAAGCAGGGGGTTTGCATTGTTCTAAATCCCTTTCTTTGTCTGCAGAGACTGTACTGACCAGGGACTTACTCCATTAAGCCCATCTGAGGCATTATTGTTTAGAAACGATGAAGTTGCATACATTTTAGTCTAGCACACTGTGCATATACAAAAATTAGAATATTTTCCACTACCTGTAATACTCAGCAATGCTCAGAAAATGAGCAGTGAGTGTTGGCAGTCCTCACTCAGAATAAAATAAAAATCCACATATTTTGACAGTGAATACAAATAAATGTGTACACATGCATGTAAACAAATAATCCTCTCCCTTTAGTAGTAGCCACATAAAAAAGTGCTTATGTTCATTATCAGCAACAAAAAAATATTTTTCCTGCTTTAACTCTCATCATGGGCTTTTTATGGAGAAGTCTAATTCAGTGCGCTTCCAGGAAAGTATATTTGTGTCTAAAAATTACTAAATACACCTTACCCTCTTTTTAATTCAAATGTATATCTAGAAATTCTATGGCTAGATCTTATGAATTTTGAGTAAGAATACAGGCAAAATCGCTGATAAAAAGATGCAAATAGGTCTTCAGTGTCTTTATGCAGATTAATTTAGTGGAAATCTGGGTTAGGGCATATCAGACCACTGTAAAGATGCATGAGACTCATGAGCAAAATCCCAGTAATTAAAAGCCTGATTTAAGCAACATTCTTAATCTAAATGTCGATAGCAAGAATTCTGAGCCTAAGGTTACGCATATGTTCACGTGTCACATGTCTGGTTGAATCAGGAATTTGGGTTTATGTTTATAGGACAAAGTTTGTGGTTTTCCTCCTCCCCCCCTTTTTTTTTTTTCCCAGTAATATATAGCCACTTAAACTGATATTCTCTGCAGTTTCCTTACAAACGTCAAAATATGTTTCTTGCAGACTACAGAAAACTCATAGACTTAAGAAGTTTCTCAGCTTCTAAATTACACACAGACCAAATACCAATGAAATTACCAGCGGTCAGGCACCTAATGATATTGTTGTTATGGTCCATACAGTCTGCCTTTGTGGCATATCACTTACATGGGTGGTTTTCTAAGAACTTACCTCTGTATATCCAAAATGAGAATGCCTGTCTGATACTGATTATTGTTCAGTTTAGGTAATGTGATCTCACAAACTCTGGTTCCATTGCTGGAGTAGAGATGATAATACTCAAAACCAGTGCAGACAGTGACGAAGAAGTATTTCCAAAATGTTCTCCTTTGGCAAGGCAGACACATTTTTAGGTTTATTTTTATTCTGTTCCCATCTATCATTTCAGTAGAGATGGTGCAACAAAACAAATGTTCCTACTTATTTGATTTCTGTGCTTTAATATTTGGACATAACCCCCTGGAAAATTCCTACAGCAAGGGATTCCCAGCTAGTCTCTCAGTGAAGCACGGAACTATTTAATTGTGATGGGATCTGACTGAGTGCATTCAGTCTGAACTAGCCATAGGTAAAATAATATGGAGGTAAAGAGAATATTATCCAAGATTTGGAAAACAAAAAGTCACATGAACACTTGGATAGCCAAAACAGTCAGGATTCCATGATTCAGCATAATTTTAAATTATGCTCAAGCCTTCAAACTACTACTTTACTTTTCATTTTATGTTTCTAACCAGAGCCTGCATCAGATAGTCAACTGGATTAAATATGCTCCTGTTTTTCTTACTGGTTCAATCATTTGGACCTTTTAATCTCTGGAAGATTAAACCTGCAGAAAATTGTCAACTTCATCTTAAATTTCTCACCTCCATTTCTCTATGTATCTGGAATTTTTAAGAACTGAAATCTCACAATGGTTTGAAAGATTCTCCTGATTTTTAGTTTAGCCGTAGTTCTGGCTAGTATATACATGCTGTTAACCTGTTGCTTTAGAGGAGTAACTTCTAGCAGAAACATGACACAAACCAAAACATCTAAGACATGTTAGGATGCCAGAAGTCGGGACCTATGCTGCTTTGCAGTGCTGTAGTTCCTTTGAATCTAGTAGATGACTTGCACCAGCTTCAGTAGTGCCATCCAGTACAGAGATCATCACTACCCAGGAGAACCAAAATGGGTTTATGACTTGGTTCAAACCCAAATTACTAGTGATCAAGCCTCTAAAAGGGTATGGCTCACTGAGATCTCAGAAAAGCTTATTCACATCACAATTACTATTACAGTGAAAGTGCCATTCTTCTTAGCAGGGAAGCAAAGGACTGGATGGACATGCACTTGAATTATTCCTTGTTAATTCTAGATAGCCAATTGATAAAGCCTTCTTTTGCTAGAGTACCAAGAGTCACGAGAGTCTAAGATTTTCAGGCCATCCCTGTCTCTTCCTCTGATGAATTACATTTTTGAATAAAACTGCACTGAAGAAATACAGCTACTGATTCAAGATGCCAATCTACCAACATTAGAGAAATGTTCCTTTTTTGCAGAATAGCTTGATTTAAGGTCTGACTGCAGGAATCCTCTTCAAAATCCCCTTAGGGACAGCCCTTTCAGCCAGGGGCTCAGTCTCCCACAGCACCTACAGCCTGCAGCCTCAGGGCACAGCCAGTTTCGTTCACACAGCTTTTCACCCCAAGACTTTTCTGCAGTGGTTCCCTCATCAAGTAGAGACTAGAATGACCACAAATACACCAAATTCAGGATGTAATTTTAACTGTCATTTGATCTAACTTCCTGTCCATAATTTGACAAAAGAAATTTTTAAAGAAAAAGACCGCAACAGCAACAAACCTGTAAAAACAGATCTTTGCTTTTTAGTTATTTCCTAAAGTGCCAATATACTTGTGAAGCAATGGGCATAATTTCATACTTTAAAAATAGGGAATAAACCATGCGGGCAGTTTAGCAGAGCAGAATAATGGTATGAGGCAAAGATGATAGGGAGAAATGTACTGATCATTATGCATCTTTCTTGTTGATAGAAGCTGGCTAGTGATACTAAGTAGACATATGTCTGGATAAATGGGTATCAACAACATATTTCACTAGTATTAAATTGACATATCATTATCTAGATTTAGTTTTATATTCCTGCCTTTGCTGTTAGGGATATGTCCTCTTGGAGAGAATCTCCATTTTTCTTAATGCTACTTTTTAAAGTGGGGGAAAGACAAGTCATTTGGCACCTTAGCCTTTTCCAAATATGTGAACTGCTCAACCTCCCCATTCAACCAGGGAGTGAGAGAAGGGACAACAGAAGGGAAAGTTATGAGGCAGAAAGTGGAAAGTTGTTAAGGGATGGAAAAAAATTACTTAATTTAACTGATATGGTAGAAAAGAGGAAGAAACGTGTTTCTCTAAGAAGAGAGAAAACAAAACGTTTGAAATAATTTATTTTTAGAGTTTTCTATGTTAATTTTGGGAAGGTATTCAGATGCCATGGTGATGAGCAGGGCTGAAATATCTAAGCATTCTGGGATAGAATATATTCAAACAAAAAGGATAATTAAAATAGTGCTTATTTAGATGAGGGATAATGTCTCAGTTCCTATGCAAATGAGCATAGTTAAAGGATCACTTGCCTTTTTATGAAAATGAATATTGAAAGTTTGATGAGAAACTCGGGAGAGAAACATTCTGGAAGTCAAAGCAAATGCAATCTCTATATGCAAATGAAATCAATTAATTTTAGCAGCCATGTATGAGTGTAAATGAGAAAATCAATGATTTTCAAAATCTAGTAATTTGATAGTCATTAGTCTCATTAGACTTCCTTTTTAAAGCTTAATAATTCAAAAATACAACCCGATTGAAGTGTGGTTTAGAAAGGACACATTCTTAAATTAATTACAGTAGTGATTGCCCCCGCAGCATGAGGATACAGTGTAAGTACAGAGCTGCCTAGATAGAAATGTGGGGGTTTTGCTAGAGTTGGAACTTTGTTTTGATGGAGTCTATGAAGTCTCTGCAGACTACCTAAATACCTATGTAGAAGCATGTGAGTAGACTGAAGCTTATGGAAGATGTATTGTTTGTAACTTATGTGGATCCAAACCTTGATTTTTAGGGACATGCACAGACTGAACAGCTTCGATGAGAGTCCAAGCTGAGCAGAGAGGTGACGCTGTGCAGAGAGCTGGCCAAACTGTGCAGCACCCCAAGGACTGTGACTCCAGGCACTGGCTTGCAGGGGGTTCACCTTCCCTCAAATGGGTCAGGAATTTCTGCCCATCATCTTCAAAATAGCCTCCTGGCTGTAGCACTCGCCCAAGGAATGGTGCATTGAGATTTGTGCTGTTTGCCAGTCTGGAGGAGATTTAAACAGATTATGACAGTAAATTTGGTCTTTTTCAGGACTGTCTGTGAACTTCATGAGCTATAAAGACATCTTTAGTCCTAAATAGCACAGTATCCATTTCCCCCACCCCCTCCCCGCCCTTTTTTTTTTTTTTAATCCATTCAAGATGGGATTTACTGTTTGCACACATATCTATAAAGAGAATGCCTCTTTTCTGAGCATGAGGTCCTGGTCTGGCTTATCTGAGTTCATCCCACTGATCTGTTACAGGCTAAAACAGGTGGCTGCATCCAGACCGCCTGTCAGGGATGGGCCTGGGCCTTTGCTAACTCCAGAACTGTGTCAGTTCCCACATGGGAATTGTTTGGATGAATTCTGCCTGGCTCAGGACAAAATTGTGCCAAGGACCATTTTAAAAATTTATCAGCATAGAAAATGACATTCACATCCTCAGGATGCACCATGGTGCTGTTTCATTCACTAGTGTTGATGAACTTTACTAAATAAATTATTTCAAAATTTTAAAACCATTTCTCATAGGAAGAAGTGTGATTATCCAGATTCCTAGCTACATTTCTTCACCCTGAGGTCTGAGGATTTGGCCTATAACATTTCTGATGTCCATGCTGTGATAATTCACTTCACTGCTGCAATACTTGCCTATTGCCCCTCCCCTTTCTTCCTCTTTCACTCCTTGCAGATCTTTCCCTCACTTCCCTCTCCTCTCTCACCTCCTATTCAAAATAATCAAGACATAAGAAAGATGTACTTTCAGAGGCCAATTAAACACAGCAGGGCACCAGCTGAGATGAGGAGCTGCAGTGAGTGAATTTAAATCAAGCTGCAGTTTCTGAGAGATGATCTTTGTACCGCCACTGGAATATTTGTTAACAGTGGCAGGGGCTTCAGGCAGATCTGCACATCACCAGGGAGACTAAGCCTTACTCGGATCAGTGTGCGAGCCAGAAGTGTGAGTAAAAGAAAAAAAAGGAAAACCAGTTAAATTATAGCTTGTGAATCACAAACAAGTCTGCAAAATTTTATACTGAGATCTTCCTTGTGACAAGCAAATGAGGAACAAAAGAGAAAGAGACATAGTTGGGTAAATCACAATATTAACATACATTTATATAATATGGGATTATAGTGGTTCAGGATTGCAGAGGATTTAAAAAATAATTCTCTTTTATATAAGGCAGCTACTTTTCACTACTGGCATTATCATCTCATGTTTGTACTCTTTGTTTGGCAGAGACAGTTTTTAGACACCCCTCCACTGAACTAGAGATGCTTTTAAAAAGCAAGGAATCATCATGACGCCATGGATTCTAGGCTGACCCAAAATTTCAGCCCTTGCCATGGAACATCTCCCCAGGCTCCACTTTCTCATTCTTCCCCTGCAAAGTCCTTGATCTCTCTCGGTGTGAGCCAGCCCCGGCCCCGTGGCAGATGGCAAGGGCTGTGTGACCGTGTGCGCTGCTGCTGCAGCTGCACTGCCCCTGACCCCAGCCTGATCCCCCGCTGCCTCCTGGCCCTTGGCCAAGGGTCCAGCTCTCGTTTGCCCGTGGCCTTTGAAGCCAAAGCTGCATCTGCGTGGTGGCTGAGGATAGGAAGTAAATAATTCATCTGGCTGTCTCTGCAGCAGGGAGCTAGGAAATAAAATGCCACCTTTTCTGAGATAGCACTGGGTCAGCTAGCCAGGTGAACGCCCTTTAGGGTTGTTCATGATGCCTTCTGGCACTGAAAGCAGTGGGAATTTTACTTTTGTCTTCTGTGCCAGAAAGCTGAGAGATAGGACAGATGCAGGATTCTCAGTTTGCTGTTTACTTGGCTCTGTCTCATGGTAAAAGATGTTTTATATATGGCATGTCCTGGATTGCCCGTATACCAACACATTTGCTATGTGCTGCAGCTGAGACAATGGTCTTGTCAGATAAACAAGACAAAACGAATTTGTAGTGGCATCTCTTCCCCTGTCTCCTGTGATGCTTGCAGGGGTCGTGGCAATGGAATGTATTTCCAGAGCTCCATGTACAGGTGCCGCCAGGAGGCTCTGCCAGTGCAGCAAAGGAGTCACAGCAGGACTTTAATCAGTCACAGCAGAGCAACAGAGCACTTTGCAAAATGTCCTGAAGACCGAGCATGTATCCCTGTTAGTGCCCTACCTAGCAATAACAGCAGCAGAAAGATTTCAAGGTTCTGCCTCTTTCCACGATTCTGCCTTTAATAAATGATTAAGCTCTGCACTTAATAATAAGTGCTGGGAAAATTTAAACGGGTTGCAGTGCCCAGGCTTGGCTTCTCCTCCCTTTTGGAAGTAAGGCTTAAGACAAGCTTATAAAACCTGAAGAAATGCAGCTGTGACTAATTCTTGGCTGCAGCTGAGAGGAAGAGAGAGGGGAGGCATAAAGGGCAAAAAGGGTTTTCTTGAGCACTCACGCTGGCCTGACCTCTGTCTGCTTAGCCTGTTGAGACTAGCCAAAGTGACTGCATGATCCATTCCATCTAGGCCTATGAACTCCAGGTACGTGGCCTGATAGTTATATGAACTAATAATATAAATAATAAAATTAAATAGTATGATTTCATTCTGTAAATGATTTGGAGACATAGTTTACAGGAAAGACAGAACACAAAGAAAAATTGTATTGCATGGTATAATTCTTTATGAGCTTTTTGTAGTTTAATATGATATAAAATCCATATTAATAGGTGTCATTTTTATGAAGAAATTTATAGCCAAATATGGCAATTTCTTTGCTGTAAGAAAGTTAAATTTGATGATTGCAAATTTTTTAAGGTTTTTATTTTTTTTATTTGCATGGATGTTTTGGTGTGAAACAGTGAATTGTTTAAACTTGAGAACTTTTATGATACATGCTCTTTTGTTAGTCACTTTGTTCATGATTGGCTTTTCTGTGGCATCAGTAAAAAATATGGTATCTGTTCATGGGCCAAAATGACATCTGTACTTTTTCACTTGCATCAGCTGAAGAATGTGTAGCCTAGAGACACAATTAATGCTAGGCTGGCCTCTTCCCCAAATGAGTAGTCTCTTATGCATAGCTTTATATGCCATATGTGAAGAGCCAAATTAGTCCCACTTGGGTCACACTTTCCTCAATCACTTCAGGAACTAACTCCACAACAGTGGGTGTTTGTAGAGATGTAATTTTCCAAGACTGAACTGGTATTTACCTATAGAAGGATTTTTCCATTAAACATTCTGTGTGAGATGTTGGGACGTAAAACACACCAAGATACATTTATTAGTAAAAATTTATCAAGATTTAATACCTCTTCTGAGACAAAGAAATCAAGGTGTAAAAGCTGCTGCTATTTTCCTTCTTTGGCTGGGGCTGAAAAAAGCACTCTAAACTGTATCTGCATACAGATATGGGAAGTTGCCAGCTTTCTTCGTTGTGTCTTCAGCATGGAAGGACAAAACCACAGGTGAGTTACCTGACCTAAAGGGCCAGTGCCAGGACAGATGCAGTTAGGTATACAGAGATTGCTGGGGATGTGGCAAACCCCGATGTCTTCTTGGGTTAAGGGATTTTTTCTTCTCTCGGCATTTCTACTTTTGGCAGCTCTGCAGTGACTGAGAATTAGAAAGTAGGAGAACATATTGGGCCATTAGGTAAGTCTACAAGTTCATGGGAATATTACTATATATTAGCAGAACAGAAAAAAGATCGTAATAGAATGATCTAGGTTGCTAAAGACCTCTCACATCGTCAAGTCCTCCAGTTAACCTAACATTGCCAAGCCCACCACTAAACCATGAGCTTAAGTGCCACTTCTACATGTCTTCAAAATGTCTTCAGGGATGGTGTTTCCACCACTGACCTGGGCAGCCTGTTCCAATGCTTGACAACCCTTTTGGTGAAGAAATTTTTACTCATATCTAATATAAACCTTCCCTGGTACAGCTTGAGACCATTTCCTCACATCCTGTCACTCATTACTTGTGAGAAGAGATCAACCCCCACCTGGCTACAAACTCCTTTCATATAGTTGTAGATAAGGTCCCCCCTTGAATCTCTTTCTCTCTAGGCTAAACGTTCCCAGCTCCCTCAGATGCTGCTCATCAGACTTCTGCTCCAGACTCTTCACTAGTTCCACTGCCCTTCTCTGGACTTGCTTCAGCCCCTCAATCACAGGATTGGAGGTGTGGCCTCACCAGAGGTGAGTACAGTGAAGTTCCTAGTTCTGCTGAACATTAATTCTGATACAAGCCAGGATGCCATTAACCTTCTTGGCTACCTGGGCACACTTCTGGCTCATGTTTAGTAAAGATGATAGGATACAGCAAAAGGTGGTAGTTAAGAGTTTCCTGATTTGTTTATTACAACTTAATTTGTGCTTTTCTTCTCCTCCATTTTGCTTCTGAGCCAGAATTTGTGGCCACCTATGATGTGCATTGGTTGGAAGTGACTGAAGGCATTGTACTGGAAAGAACTGTTGCATATTTGGATTATGTACTTTTACATATGTACTGGGATGTGTGGGCTTTCCTGCTGGTCACACAAGAATCTCAGTATAAGGTTTTTATGAAACCATTAGGTACTTTATTTTGATCACATATTTTGGAAGATAATTTAGAAAACATTCAGGATAAAAACTCACAAAGGAGGCAAGATATGTTTCCGTCTTTGTCTTCTGCCTTTAGAAGTTAATCTAGATTATATACTACACATGGTATTAACATATTACAATTATACTGAAGAATAAAAATAATTTAAAAAATGGAATCTGTCTTTAAAATGGTTTAAAGAAGCACTGTAAATATTAAAAATCCTATATAATAATGGTATTTTCTTTGTTTTTAATATTGTTTGCCTAAAATGTGGTGTAGCTGGATATTGGGGGTATTGTTAATGTTGTTACAATACAATTTAATATATTAAAACCTGGATTGTTTTCCAGGGGAATTTCTCACTGTTATTTTTTGACTACTCAACAATGGGATAATTGCAACATGTGAGGAGAACTTTAATCTTTAGAGAGTAATATTTATGCAGTCTCAAGATAGATTTTTTGTTTGATAATATGTCTATGTGTTTATGTGTAAATTTATAATTCACATTTCTTCTGTTTGTTAGTGAAAAGCTATGGAAAAAAAACCCCAATAATTTGAAGGCCACTGTCCTGTGTCAAAACACCATAATCTTCTCAAGCACTTCAAAGCACTGCGCATTAGTGGAGCATAGTACTAGGTCTGGTACACTAACTGATATCCTCATAAAATACAACTAGAAATCTCTTTTGAAGTAGAACCATAAGGATGGTAGTAAATGAGAAATTGTGAGAGGAAGAAGAAAACCATGGAAATGAAGGTTATTCCTTTAAGGTTCATTATCTAGAACAGGTCCTGTAAGGTTAGAGAGAAAACAACAAAAAGCTTCCTTCCAAAATTCATAGGAAGACACAAACATTTTTGTCATTGGGTGCCATCCATGTCCTTAACACTGACATTAAATTGATTTGTCTCCAGAGGGGGAAGGATGGTTATATGATCAAATCACTGCCTTATGCTCTTGTTTTTTAATGTGATCAATTCAATCATGTATTTATGCACCAAAGTCATTAGAACTGCAATGGTAATCAGAAAAAGGAAATGGTCTCCATCTATCATCTTGTTTCTAACAAGAAGAGGTAACAGACCATTTTAGTTACAGTGCATTAATGCTCATTACTGCCCTAATGAAGATTTGTGTTGCTTTTCCAAGAACCTTGAAGCTAATCTTCAATTTCCTTCTAGCTTTCAAAGAAACACCAGTTTTCACATGACTTCAGCCTATTGGAGCAAACGAAGTATTAGTCTGACCATTATAAAATATAGTTTCATCAGGGAAATTAATATGAAAAACACAAGGTAAAATCTAGTTATTACTGTGGCTAAATCCTGTGAGTTTGGCAAACACTGACTGACTCAATCCTTTTGATTGTGCCCAGACCTTTCTCCTAGCAGCTGTATCTATACTGCTAACACATGGCTAGTATTAAACCATTACCTATGAAACTATTATCACATATTCAAGTCTATGTGATTGTGATATATTATAGTAACCATATGGCCACTGCACATCTTGCCTAAGCTAGATTTCTGCATAACTGGGCTCAGAATTATTTCAAGTACCTTCATTCTTACAGTGAAACACTTAGGCTGCAAAGGAAAATCCCAAATGATCTTGGCTGATAACTTCTTGTGATGTGTCACATACCACTACAACACACATGGCTCACAGGGAATACTGCTTGCGAACCGGCTTTCCTTGGAGCAGTGTTTGCTGTGTTTGTCCTGTCCTGCTGAGATTAAGTTCCGAAGGAGCTGCATGCAAGACTGATTGCACGTCCCAGAAAGGAAGGCATGCCACAAAACCTGCTTTTTGGTGCTCTATGTCACTGCTGTCTTGGGACTGGACACAATTAACAAGCAGACAAGGGACTGAAATTTTGCTTACTAATACAAGCATTAGGAAACATGTCCTCTCTAAACAATGAGTTCAGGTTTTCACTCTGTTTTGCATCCAACAGAATTGGGTGTTTACTCAAACTGAACACCTGTTCAAACATCTTGCTCTATCAGACAGCCTCAAATATCTGAGGCTCCCGACACATAAGGAGTTACTTCCCTGAGTTTTTTCTAAGCATCTGTTGGAACACCTTCATCCTTGGTAATTACTTGTCATTTGTACACAAAGAATTTTGAAGAAAGGAAGTACCTTTGTGGACTTAGGAACATTTAAATGCATCCTAAGGAAAGACCAACTTGAGTGTTGTTTGAAGAGCTTTAATTTTGTTGGCAGAGCTACTGGGAACTAAGAAAGTCCTTTACACTTGGAAACAAGCTTGCCAAACCATTTCCTTTGCGTATCTTGTTCTGCAAAAGTAACAGAATATTCCATTCCTGCATATTTTAATAATGCCAAGGGAAAAGGTGTGTGTAGAGTCAAGGAAAGCAACTTTCTGACCATGCTGTTGCTGCTTGTTCCCATGGTTTATGTGTAACAGTGGTGACACACAATTCCTCCTTCTGATAGAAAGGATATCTGTCATGAAGAGAAGCTCTGTTGCTCCCTGAAAAATTGACCTCTTTTACTGGAAGCAGTTTGGCAGGTGTTTGTTTTAATTTTTAGTTATGCAACTTGCAAAAATTAAAATGGACTTTAGGGATATGACCATCATTCTGTTTTACATCATCTTTCATCAGCCCAGCTCCATGGCCTTGATTCATGTTGGTGAGAATGAAAAGAGAATTGGGCTCTGAGTTTCTGTTTTTTTTTTTTTTTTTTTTTTTTTTTTTTTTTTTTTTTCTATATAGGAAAACTAACATTATTATAAAAAGAAGCAGTGTAAGAATACTGTGGAGTATGTCTATATGGAGATATTGATCAGTGACTTGGTTTAACATATGGCAGTCAATTCTGTGCCCAGTAGTAGGTATTTGAAGAATAAAAAACTTAATTGTGAACAGCTGTTTCCACATACTTAATAAAGTGTGCATGGCCAGTTCAAGCTCTATAAAGTGTAAAACATAGTTTTATAAAACACATACTGGGGCCATACACATTTTTCAGAGAGTGTATCAGACATTCTGACTGTTAAGTCCTGTCTATCTTTTGATTTCAGATACGGATCTCTGAAAATATTTTTCCTGTTTTTTCATAGTGTAACAGTCTTGGATGACTCTCTAATATTTGTGAAAACTATGGCTATTCTTATGCAAAAGGAGCACTAAGTTATTATTATTATAATGATGATGTTTTTCGACCTCAACTATTCTATTTTGTTGTTAAAAGGAGAAAAGGAGAGTGGCTTAGGAACGGTTTTATTTCAGCTTGGCTTATGGCTTCAGAACTACCAAGAATATCAGTATTCCTTGGGAGCTGGGAGAGGTCAGAAATTAATAGTATCTACTTAATCTGCAACATATCAGCAGGAACTGAGAATCCTGAGCGCTAGAAATGATCCAGAGCTGTTATTCATTCAGCTGTCAATCCCATGCTTTGCTTTTCAGTAATGAAGATTAACAAACACTAAGGTGTGTGGCCAGGTACCCGGGTTTGAAAGCTCTTTTGCAGTGTGAGCAACTAACGTGTTTTCACTCCTGTTTTGAAGGAGGAGTCAAGGAGTCCATTTCCACCAGTGTCTCTGCTCTGGAGTTGTGTCTCTGCCTTCAGTGGGTATCAGCTCTGGATCTGCAGAGTGGCCATATAGACTTTTTGGTTCCAAATGGGCCCCTCTGATGTAGTAGGTCAAAACTGCAAGATGTTTTTTGAATAATTTCTTGGTTCCAAAGAGCAGGAATTATTCTACAACTTCCTATAGAGGCCAAGGACTTTCAGGTCTGAATTCAAGATGGTTCAGGGAAGAAGTGTAGAAACTCTGCAGTAGGTTAAGCAAGCACAGTAAGATAGCTGGATGAGACTGAATGGCTTTAAGAAACAGGTTGTGCTACAAGTTTTAAAGGTATTTTGAGAATCACTGTGTTTTAGCAGTGGTTTGACATAATTAGACCAAACAAAACCTCAGCAATAGGTTTAATAGCAGGAATTTGCACCTGTTGAAATAGATCCCCTATAGAGAGGACTGTCCGTAAAGTTTCCACATCACTATCTGAAATGCATAAACATAGTTGTGAAAGGACATATTTCTGCATTTGCATGAATGCACAGTATTCTGCCTGTCAGCACTGAGTTTGTACAACTAAATAATAAAAAAATAAATCAATAAAGAATGGACAAATGAAGATCAAAAGGGTTTAAAAGGGTTTAAAACAGTCTATAAATCTTGCCTCTCCACTGCCCAGTTTCCATGCTCTTGTTTCTCCATTTGACCTTTAAGCCCGGAAGGATAAACTTGCACATCCAATATAAATAAATGAATAAACAAAGTTGGAAAGTCTTTTTGTTCTTGTTATTTGACCCCAGCTCTCACATACATCTTGTTCAATTTCTAAGCAACTAATGTTAAATGAATGAATATTACCAAGCACAAAGTCGAGCAAGGTCAGCAGCACTGAAGGACAATTACTTGTTGACATTTTTTAGTGAAGTGGTCATATGCATGGTTCTTTGAGCTGAATTATTTTTTACTTTAGACTTTTGGATGCAATTTACTATGTTTATTTTTAATAACAGAGGAAAAAAGACCTCCCAGTTTCCTGTTCTTGATGCCTTTATGCATGTTTTCAAGAGGCTTAGGCTCTTCAGATCTGCCTCCTAGTGTGGCCAAGGGCTCCCAGCTGCCACGCACCTCCAAAGGGGGCCTGGCACTAGAGGGCGATGGAGACACACTTTTCCCAGAGCAACTCAATTTGTTAGAAAGCAAAACCAGAGGAACACGATGTTAATTACCAAGTTCTTGAAAGAAGGGTGTGCTACTGCTCTACTATCCTCATAACCTTCTGCTCTCATACCTTCTGTCTGGATTCTGGTATTAAATTGTCATCCCCTAAATCCTGTAGTAGTTCTCCATATTCCTTCCTTCCCATTATCATAACTTTCTGCCCTTCAGAACTGATGCTTTAGCATGTGATCTGAAACGTGTTTTCAACTCCTGATCAATGGTATTCTCCTCAGGAGTCTTTCTTCTCTTTTCCAGTCTTCGCTTTAGGCTCTGGCCTTTCCCTGGTCTTACCCATTTTCCATCCATCTTTCTGTTTGTCCATCCTGCCCCTTCCCCAAGGAATCACTCCCATCATACATCCTGCCCCCATCCTGCATTGAAAAAAATGCAAAAGCCATGAGGATGTGAAAATAAGATGTAGAAGGTGTGTCATCATCAGTGCTAGTGATTAAGACAGTGAAAAGAAGAGGCTGGGTCCTGGTCTTTTGTGCCTAAAATGTTCATCCATGGCACAGTGCATGAATAATTCATAAGTAGGTACCATAGCTAGGCTTTTCTGTAACCTGGGTAAGTGTTGAAATCACTAAATCTTAGTGTATTGTAGGATAGGTTCTTCAGGAAGAGTGGAGTGTCCTTGATTGGTTCAGTGATGATCTGAGGAACAGATAAAAGCAGCTTGACTTCTGGGTGAGGGAGGCTGAAGCCTGGACTGTTTGCTGCCTACGTGCTGAGGTTGCTGTATGAAATTGGATGGGGTCATAAGAGACCATGGATAAGCCAGTCAGCTCCTGAGCTGGCAGTGAAATGAGGATCCTGAGCTCCAGCGAAGACATCAGGACACCCTGCATGGACTTTCCCCATCTGTCAGCTCAAGGCTGCTCCATGTTCACACAGATATCAGTGTTCACTTTTGTGTGTCGGAGGCAGAAGGAGGAAACTGTCTTCTCTGCTGTGTGCAGGCAGCTTCAAGAGGTGCTCTGGTGGTTAGGAGGCAGGAGTGTTTTATGCCTATGTCTGCTGGTGGGAAGCTGTGCCTGGAGATGGGAAGCTGCGCCCCTGGCTCTGCGTGGCATGCTCTGCTGCTCACAGGTTTCTCCCTTTGAGGTTGCCAGCTTTTCCCCTTCTCAAACCTGGGACTTCAATGACTTGGAAATGCATGGATTTATATGAAAATGCATGAAAATGGATTTGTTACTTGAGTACTTTTCCTCTTTGCAGAAGACTCAGGATTATTCCATGGTGGAGGCAGTCTCTCTGTAGATCTGTTATCTCACCTGTAATATTCTTTTCCTAGTAGCAAATATGCCATACATCCCCCACAGGTCACTCCAGGCTAAGACATTGCCTCTATGCTCATAACTTCATAAAGCCAGTTGAAAGAATGTGTGAGGGAAAAAATAGAATAATGAGAAGGTGGGGAAAAAGACTTCTCTAAGCCACCATATTTTTTTAAGAGCATGCTGAAAATTGCATCAATGAACAACATGGTCCTGCAAATGAATGATTCATCTTGCATTTGCTTTTCATGGCTGCATACCATTGATTGACACTTCACTCACTCATGTCATGCCTGATGGGCATATTCTCAGTTGCCAGGAAGACAAAAACTCACCAGGCAAATGACACAATGCTCCCAAGCTCTATGAAACTGTAATGCAAACAGTTCTCGAAAGCATCAATTTTTAAGTTATTAAGGTGACAAATAGTTCCTCCTCCTCCAGAAAAAGAAATCTCTCACCCCATCACTACAAGATGTGATTCCAACTGTATTTCCCTAGAAATGATATGATGACAGGAGGGTATGTGATTGAGAATGAGAAGGTATTACACAGACTCACATTCAAATTCATTACCAGGCAGTGAGACTGATGACTCAGAGTTAGAAAAAAAAATCAAACAACCAAAGATCGTGTCTCAGTCAGCGCTCATAACAAACTTGAATTCCCATTTGCACAGCTCATATACATGGGAATTACATCGCACGCTTAGAATCAATTTGCATATGCTGTTTCTACTCAGTCACACAACAAATAATGTATTAGGAGCACATTTTAATGCACTATATTATCATACAGCTTGAAATGCTGTCTTCTGTTAATGTCCCTTTTGAAGGCTGTGAGCATGCATGTGTGTGTGTTCTCACTTGCTCATTCCTTCACTGCTCCTGTTAGCGTAAGGAGGTCTTCTACCTCAGGGACCCCATGAAAAAAGTGAATTTGGGAATTGAGAAGTTGGTAGAAGTAACAGATAGCTATGTATATTTCAAACTGAATGTTTAAATCTCTTTGGCACTGGAGAACTATCTAATATGCAAGCAGGGTTCAGAATCTGGGCCAGAGTCCCTGCCAAGGCAGGCTCACATGGTCTCCATCTGGCCTCATCCTTCAAAAAGATCAGGCCCTTCATTAATTAGAGAACTGTGGTCTCAGAGCTGACCAGCCTGAGTGGACCTGCTTTGACAATGTAGGTTTTTGCTGTGATGACTCACTAGTTCTACAGCTTGCTAAGTACCAAAGAACTCCAGAATGTGCTGCATCACTAGCTGATTTTTGGATCACTGATATTAAAAAAACCCAAATATATCTGCACTGTGTTTTCAGTGATGGGAAAAGTAAAAAGCAACAACCTCTCCAACCCAACACCTATGCATTGGTTCATCAGATTAAGCCAAACAAAACTACGTTTTGAATTTCAGCCTTTCTCTTGCTATATTGTCTGGTGAAAAACCTGGGTGTCATGGAGGGGGAGGAGATCACCAACTTTACCTTACTTGCTATTTAGCTATTTTCAATGGCCATTCTTCCTTTCTTTGCCACAGAGTGCTCAGAACACATACTGCCTGATGTGCCTGAAGAGAGGCTGTGAGAGCTGCACAGGCCTTTTCAGCTGTAAAAAGCTGAATAAGTGACAGAGGTATTTCTCATGTCATTCTGTGCAAGTTCTCCTGATGCTGTCCCTTCAGTGATGCTCTCCCCAGGACAGTACTGCTATCTTATCCCCTTCCCTTTCCTCCCCTTCCTGGGGATGATGGAGGAATTTTAGCAGAATTGACTCATACATCACATCAAGTCTTGCACTGTGTTCTCTGCTTATCACTGTGTATCAGACTTTCCAGTTGGCTCAGAGGTAAATTAAACTGTATTTCAGAGATGCAAACTAAACTATGTCAGGACCTGTTTTGTAGCTGGAAGACTGACAGGTTTGTCCTGTGAATTTGATCAGCTTGGAGCTTGAATATATGTTCCTCATTGCTGGCTGTTAAATAGCATTTGACTTGGAATGGATTTTATTATTCCATCATCCATGAGTTATTAGTGATCAAAAGTGATGTACTAAAAGACTGATGGTTTCCATTAAGATTGTGTTATACTAGTGTTTACAAGACACAAACTTGAGACCATTGTCTCTCTTTTTGGCTTTGTTTGAATGGTTTTGATGACTTTAACTGTTTTTAGATATTTGAGGAATGCTTGAAAAAAGTAAGGAGGACCACATCAAGGGAGAAGAGAGAAACTTGGTTGTTCCAAGGATCACAATAGAAAGTGGTATTTTTGAGTAGCTAGCAAGCACTTTAAAAAAGCACCTAACTGTGGTAATTTAAAAAAATAATATTTTACTGTACTTTCTAAAATCTGAAAATCAAGAACAGTCTTGCGAAGCAAACACCATGTGGTTCTACTGAGAACATGGATGTCACAGTTTAAAGCCTGAAATATTTTTTTGCATATTATTTAAATGATTTATATTAGCCTGGGTTCTCCCAAGGCATACAGGAAATACTAGTTATTCTAGACACACTGAAATTGCAACTTAATTGTAAAATCTCTCTGAAGTTAAGGTCTCACTTGGGAAGATAACTAAGTCCTAAACTTTTGTTTAAGAAGATAACTTCTTAAAAGGGTAATTTATCATTAATGGACCTGAACAGAGCACTCTACTTATTATGTGCATGCCAACCAGTTTCCTAATGTAATATTGTCTCATTACTTACATTGTTTCCATACGAGGGGTGCTAGGTTATCTCTGCATTACAGAGTGCATTACACTCTGGAGTAATAAGGAATTAGCCTTAAACTTTATGTCAGAGGTAAAGAACTGCAGGATTTACTTACATCATCTACTACTTGGTTGTACTAAATGCTGCAATATACAATAGCAGAATAACCTTCAGAAGGTTGGCATGCATAAAATACCAGGTGAGATACACTGACTGTAGAGATCATGTTGTCATGTGTACTCCTGATTTCCTCTCGTATACTGGTTGCTACTTATGTGGACATCATATCGTAGTGGCACATACTGCTCCTGACTTTTAGGGAATAAATAAATAAATGTCAAAGATGGTTGCAGAACTTGCTTGGATAAGCCAAGAATGATGAGTATGGAATCTTACTTGAAAATCCGTTTTATTGCATTGCAAAAAACCTTACATGAGAGATAGCCTGTTGACTGCGTATGTAATATTTTCTTTCCCACAGGCTGAAGCATATGGAATTTAACTGCTACACTAGGAATAACACATGCATACTGCACATATGGCATGATGATGTGAGCAACACAGAGCTAGGACACCATCAAGGAAGATAAAGAATGGTTTCATTTAAACATGAACACACAGAGATGTGAACAGCAAGGCTAAAATATCAGATGTTTGGATACAAACTGCTGTGGCAAGGTAATGTCTTTGCTAGCCCTCCCTCCAATAAATACAAGATGAGGAGTGAGAGCATTGATGGCCTTGTGTTGGTGCTGACCAGGAAAGGTCCTATTCTATAGTGACTGAAGAAAACAACCCAAATGAGGATACAAAGCAAGACCTTGCTGCAAAGTATTGCTGCAATTGCTTCTTTAATAAACTGCTGAATTCAGGCCTGCAATTCCAGCAAAAATGATGTGGACAATTTGTTCCCCTGAAGTAACATCTGCAAGCAAGACAGCTTGATGGCCTTCAATTGATGGGAGACCATCTTTGGGTGGGTGACCATTTCTGAATGGGAAATAGGAAAGAAAATTTCTCTAGCGTGAAAAAAAAAGAGTCAGAAAAGAGTAAAACAGACCTTTGTGCAGAAACTGAAAAGTACTTCACAGAAAGAGAGCACCTATTCTTCAGAACTGCTGTTAATCAGTTGAAAAACCTTAAGTCACGTAGGGTGGAATTTCACCCACTTCTGCTCTCTAGATCTGTGCAAAAAGAGGGCCATCAAATGAAGCCAAACAAAGAAAGGTTCAGAAGGAACAAAAAAGGTGGTTCATTATGGTATTTGAGAAAGTCCTGGATGTTAAAATATGCATAAGTGTAAAGGAGGACTGAATAAACTAACAGAAGAGAAATTGCTTCAAAACACTTATAAATACCCATCATGAAGATTTCTGTTGAAAGTGAAAAATGAGACTGGACTGGTTTTTGCTCTCACGTGAGCAACAGAAAGACGTTATCAGGTGTGTCTGACAAGCAAGAGACAGGAAGAAATGATACAAAGGGGATTATTGTGTACCTGGGAAGGTCTGGGAATCCAAAGACATCTGTTTGGGTGAGTGCAGTGGTCCCCACAGACACTTCCACAGTTCATGGAAATAGCTGGTTGCAAAGAGGGCTAAAACAGGCCTCAGGATTTGGCCAGTACATACAGTCACCCTCCACATCTCCCACATACTTCTTGACATGTATGGCTTTGACCAACACTTCTTTAAGATTTCTGCTATATTTATCAGTGGACCATATAAAGAAGAACTAGATTACATGTCTACTGTAGAATTCATATAATAGGTAAGTTTTATGAAAACTTCAGATGCCTGGTTTATAGTGGGACTCCCCTTCCTTTCTTAGGCTATAATTCTATAAACTTAGTGGCACATCCATTGACTTTAAGAAGTGAATGAGACAGTGGGACTCTGCATTTTTGAGCTGATATATTTAATTATAAGAAGAAAAATTTCAGAAAAAGTGGTTGATTTTTCAAAGATGCAGGTTCATCTGAGCTGAAACTATTCACACATTTAAGCTAAGTAAAGGATTTGCTCCAAATAGCTTTTTTATTATTATAATTTATTTTTATTTTTTGAACACACACACACACAAAAGAAATACTATATTTTCAAAAGAGAAATACTACAAATATTCAACTTTTTATTTTAACAGAAAGAACCCCAAACAAAAAATACCTCAAAACCAAAACAACTAGAAAAAGTTTGTCTTTTCCTTTAAAAAATTAAATAAAGTACATTTTCCCCCCAAAACTCATTCTACCAATATCTCCTTTGCACCCATAGAGCTAATGAAATATATTGTGCTGAATATCCTCAAGTAGTGTTAACTGAAATATCTAAATGAAAGGTACCTACAGCTTCAGTATTTTTCCCCCAGACATGCACGTGCAAAGGAAAAAAAGTGATTTATTTAATCTGGTTCAAAATGTTTCTTGGAAGACAGATAACTTTTAACAGAAAGCTCTAGGTCTCTCAGATTTCACCTCACATAACTGCGGATTGTCTGTATAAAGGTAGTTAAGATCAATGCTTGATGATCATACTGATTCATCACCAAATATTTGTTTACTGTCCTTAGAAGAAGGAGATTATATCTGCTGGTTTTGGCATGTCATGCTGCTTTAACATGTTTTACTTTCCTCCTAGAGATTTACCCCACCCCCTAATGAGCTATTAATCAGAAATCAGTGCACAAGTGTAAGTCTAGGAGATGAGATGAAGATCTCTGGAGACACCTTTCATCCCATTTTGCTCTTTTTATGGGGCCTCAGCTTTTTTTATAACAGCTCACTATTTAATAGCCACTGTCACTTTAGCCTGGAAGTTCAAAAGACCTATAAATTGCCTTACACAGCTTATCTGTCACTGAACAGGAAGTCTACAATAAAATATGGTAATAAATTAATAATCAATAATAGCTGACAAGGTTTCTTCTTACCCTTCTTTGTGAGATATCTTGAGCAGCTGGACCACCAGAGTGATTATGTCTCACAGCAGAGGGCCGCATGGCAGAGCTGAAATTTGAGATTTTTCTCCTAAAATGTCTTGTAAAGATATTTTTCATAGCTCAGACTGATATTTCATGGATTTAACTTCTCTGTAGATAGATTAAAATGCAAAGACCTAGAGAAGCGAGAGCTTCTCTCTTTTTCATAACAGTTTACTTTGGAACCTGGTTATAACTGCTTGAACATCAAAGCTATTATTACTTTAATTGACATGACTTTTAGCAAATCTACAGACAATGAATAGCTTTTTTGTTTGTGATGGAGTATTTTTCCTAAGGAGGAAATAAAACCACATCTCAGCACATTCTCTTTTAATCTCACCCAGATGTGGAATAGGTTAGAGATTTCTAGTTACTGTTATGTTTACAACTACCTTCCATTTTTTTTTTTTTTTTTTGCCTGAATATAGAAAGTGTCCACTCCTGATTTTGGTCTCAGGATCTAATGATACTGCAGCAGGGAATCAAGGGATTTTTCTGTGTGCTCAAGAAAGAGCAGCTTAAATTACTTCGTGCCTACCCCTTCCTGTCCCAGGGCTGTCTCAGGGATAGCCTGGGAGGCTGGGAAAGGTTGGCAGTTCAGTACACCACAAACAACATGGATGCACAACACTTCTTTGGATATGTGAGTTAAAATCAATCTTTATTACTGAAATATCTAGTGCTGTATTAAATAGTGTGACAAATATCTGTCACACGGACTTCATTTCCTTTCTGTTTGATTTGTTTTGCACTCATCAGTGCCTAAAAGGTATTAACTAAACAGCCTCAGAAGATTTCCTATTTTACTTTCCTTTCTCAAAGAGCTATAGACATGCTGGACACTGCATGCCTGTTGCCACTGCTGCTATCGTCAAATCTCGGAATGATGAATACTGCTGTTTTCCAGCATGTGTAGGGACAGCACTTTGAGTCTTAAGGGGTGGGACAATGAGTTAGGAAACACGAACTTGCTAACAGAGATCTTCAACACTGCCTCTGCCTCTTTCAAACTCCCATAGCTGCTTTATACAAAAGAGTTGGCATAAGACTTTTCCTTGACTTTGGTGTTGTGTTCCACAAGGTGTGAGTGGTTCCCATAGACGAATTCAATCAAATCACAGGAAGAACTGGATCACAGAATGGCTATGTGGAAATATTTCACTGCAAGAATTGAAATATCTTATTTACTGCATTACAAATAAGGAACAACACCATTTTTCAAATCCCTGTAAAATCAGCCTTCTGTATAGGTGGATGCTATATGGTTTCCGCATGGGGAGGAACACTTCCCAATCCATTGGTTTGACCAAGAGGACTGCTGCTGCTAGAAGAGGTGTCTAAGCCAGATGATTTCAGTTGTTGTTACTGATAAATGGGATATAAATGGGTTACTGCTAATAAATGAAGTCTGCAAAACCATCAAAAGTGATGCTCATGGTTTGGTGCAAAGACAAGTTTATGGTGGTTGGTAGAACATACAGATTATTTCAAAAGAAAGAACATTTGTCTTCATTTGTGCCTCCTACATTAAAATCAGAAATTCTTCATTCTTATGAGAGCCTTTGAAAAAGTCAAAAGCAGAGTATAGAATATGTTAGAAGTGAGTTTGAAGGTTTCAGAAATGGTAGCACCATGGCTCCCTAAATGTAAACACTACTGTTTTTCTCTGCCTTTAATTACTTATTCATTTAAAATGTTAGTCTGCGTGACAGTTTGTTCAAGGAATTTGCTCTGAGTTAACAAAATCTTCAGCTTTATTATAATAATTAATTCAAAGAAAAGACTTATTTTGTTGAAGATGTTCTATGCTGGGAATACTTAATAAGTCATTAAGTAATATCAGTACTATAAAGAGTACAATAATGTTATCAGATCATTGTGGGCGCACAAAACTATCAACAATAGAACAACCTGGAAAACTGTCAAGATCAGGATGTAGGAAAGACTGGGACCGTGCCCCCACCCTGGAAGGCCTTGGCAAGTGACCAAGGACACAAACCCATCTAGGACAACAGTTGTTTAATTATTGAAAGTTGACGTTCTGAGTATAAGAAGTTTATTGTAATATCATAATAGTACTTCAATTTTTAAATGTTCTATGTATTCTGATCCCCCATTGGTCGTTTGTACCCCAGTTGCCAATTGGCTGATGTTTGGTGCAATGCACCCTTTCCTTTTATGACAATCCCCTCCTACCTATTCCCTTATATGGTTTCTGTCCCTCCCCTATTTCCCTTATATGGGTATGCTCCGCCCATGTTCCAGAACCTTCCCCTCAGACCCTATATAAGCGGTCTGTTACCCTCAATAAACGGTCATTCTCATTTCACCCTCTGAGTGAACTGTGCCAGTCCCTTCTTCCCCAAAAAAGGATCGCAACAGATCATTGTAAGAAGGTTTCTGCTGAAAACACTATATGCTTGTAGAGAGGTTGCAGACACCTTCAGAGGTTGCTTCTCAGCTCTAACAAATCAAGATGTGGACCTTGTTTGCTTATTCAAATGGGTACCCAGTGAAATGCAGAAGTACAAACATAATACTGCAAATTCCCCACATCTAGAGATCTGAATACTTTGAACACTTCCAGGGAGAGTTAGAATCTCTGTGCTTGTACATCTAAGAAAAGACTTAAGCTAATTAACTGAGCAGAGCAAGAGCCTGTCTCCTCTCCAAAGCAAGGTAGCACAAGCCTTGTAAGAGGACCATGCCATTAGTGTCTCACTCTTTTTCCTCTCCCCACTGAAATGACAATTCACCTACTGGAAGGGTTCCTGATGCATGCCAGTGCTTGAAACAAGACTGAAAGATCACTAGCTGTCTGAAAATGTGCCAGAGTCATGCTGACAAACAAGAAGGGTTGATTTCTGGATTCCATCATTCGTGCCGATGCCCTAGCACTGCTTCCTTTACACCCCTAACTTGAATTAGGAAGGCTATATCCCACCTGAGACTAACACTATAAATCCCACCTCTCCAAAGTCACTGTGCAATAGATTATGAGTCACAGTGTGCCACATTTGCTTGTAACTTCAGAAAGTTAGAATTTTAACAGAAGTATATAGAACAGAAAATTGTGTATACTGCAGCCATTCTGGTAGCTGAGCACAATAACCCCAAGGAAGTGATAGTTTTAGGATGCTGCTGCTCCTACAGGGAAGGAAGAGCACACTTTTACCCTTTCTTTGGCTCTAGATTTTTTCCACAAGTGACTCTGAGACTTATCGCACGTTGCTTCTCTGCTTGGTTTAAACTTTAGTATGAATTATGAGGCATTATGAAGCCTCATTCTGCTCTTTTTAATTTCACCTGATGCATTTCTTCTTTCAACTGCCTTTCTAATAAAATTCCCCAATAATCCTCCTGACATTTATTAAAAAAAAACAAACTAATGACATGTTCTGGTTTATTTATGGTCATTCACTCTGTGCTGGTCGATTGCCATTCCTTGCAGGGTTTTGTGTGAATTAAACTGTTCACTACTCAAGACCAGTGTATTTAGATGGCTACTCAACCCTGCGCAGAACTTAAAGCTGCAATGTTAAGAGTCTGCGTTGAAGCCACACAGAATTTGGCCCTTAACACTGTTTTAGAGTGAAAGATGATGTTTAGAGAGCAATGCTGAGACATTGGACTGACTTCTATGTATCCAAAACCCAGTTTTACAAACTACAGAAACTTTTATTATTTGAAATTACTCCAGCCAAGAGCTACATTATTGATGACATAACTTCAACACAGACAGTGGCTTGAACATTCCCAGCTGGAATTCCTACTCCCAGCAGTCAGACATGAGGCTTATGTAAAGATGATAATCACCTCCTGACTGCCGACTTTTTCTGCCTGCTCAGTAAAGTAAGTTCCTGCAGGGCCTGAGCTAAAACCCATGAGAAGTTTATGGGACACTTTGTACTGATGCCTTTGAATGTTACATCATTTCAAAACTTTTTTTTTCATCCCAGGCCATCTTAAGGCATATTTTATAACTAATCACCAAACTTTTTTACCTACAGCTACAGCTGGAATGACAGAAGTAGCCAAAAACCCACAATGACATACTTTGTGCCACTGACTACAAGTACTGCTTTGGCCATAGGTCATGACTCACTGGAGTCATGTGAAACCTTTCACAGTGTGTAAAATTTAGCACAAGTAAGAGGACTTTTGGTTTTTCATTTTTTTGGCTAGCAGGCTGCAGCCACTCCCACAGTGAGTTCCACGGCATCCAGTGGAACCTTGGAAGTCTCAGCGTCCAAGTCAGCTCTTCCAGGAATCAAACAAATTGTTCCAGGGAGTCTAAGTATTTGATCATGAAACAAGTCCCACTCTCCACTTAACTAAGGCTAGACACTCGGGTTGTTTGTACCTTTTGACTAAGTTCCACGTAATAGGCCATATTAAGCAGCCAGCTTGCTGCTTTGAAAAAAATTCCCTCTGAAGTCTGCCTGTGTTCTGAGATGCTCTTCGTGCAGTCCCTTTATGGCAAAGCAGTAACATGGGACAATACGACCCTGCAAAATAGAAATTAAATGAATTACATCCATATTACCTAATGCCTCTGAGAAGTCACTATGGAGGAAATCATGTATTTAAGGCTCGTGTGAGAGACTGTAAAGGAAAACACATTGCTCATGTTGTTTTTATGTGCTGTCTGTCATATTGCATGACAATCTTTAATATAAGAATGTATATGAAAATTTTCCTTTAGTCACAGCAGCCTTCATTCATCCTGCCTAACTGCCAGTGGCTGTCTGAAGTCCTCAAGAAAATGTCCTAATCATGGCATGCCTGTTAATGCATCATGGTATTATGTCTGGTATGTATCATGGCATATCTGTTTTAGGGTGAAATTGCATATCAGTAGTGGACAATCATGAAAGAATGAATAGACAAAGGTTTCAAAATGTAATCCCTGGTATAAGAAAGACATCAGCCTCTTAGAGTGGGTCCAGAGGGCAGCAGTGAAAATGGTCAGAGGGCTGGAGAACTTTTCCTATGAGGAAAGCCTGAGAGAGAGAATATTGTTCAGCCTGAAGAAAAGGTTCTGGAAAGACATTATTGTGACCTCTTAAAATTAAAGAGAGTTTAAAAGAAAGATGAAGAGGCCTCAACTTTATATTGAGATGTTTAGTGACAGGACAAGAGGCAATAGTTTTAAATTGAAAGAGGATATATTTAGATTGAAGATAAGAAAGAAATTTTTTATTGTGAGGGTGGTAAGACTGGAACAGTTGTCCAGAGAAGTTGTGGATGCCCCATACCTGTAAGTGTTTAAGGTCAAGTTGCGTGGGGGGTTGAGCAACCTGGTCTAATGGAAAATGTCCTTGCCCACTGCTAGCCTATCTAATGGACTATGTGACCTTAAGGGTTGCTTCAAACCCAAACCATTCTGTGATTCTGTAAGAGATACACTGCCTAACTGAAATGACCATACTGCTGCTGCTCGTATTGTATCAATTTACATCCCATCCCTCCCCTTACCTTTTCATATTCTTTACTGCTTTTAGAGTATTTGAGAAGGTTTCTGTCAGGTCTTGTTTGTATAGCAGTTAGTTCAATGAGGCCAATTCCAAGTGAGACTGAAAAATGCTATTAAGAGTCATTTTAGGCTCAGACAAGATTTTGAAGTAGTAACCCTTGACTCTATTTGGAAATGCAGGAGCAAAGTGCTTGTCCTTATTAGAATGTCTGCAGTCACTGGCCAGCTATGAGAATTTCAGTCATACTGGATTGGATTCATCTCACCTAGTCTAGAGCCATGTGTAATTATAAGTTCATCATCTAAGCTGGTTATGTAAGCCACATCTATTCCAGTAAATAAATTGGGACAGGCCCATTTGTTTGTCGGTATTGGGAAGTGTCCCTGGCTACCTCCTGAAATACACTCAGACTTTGTTTTGGAGAGTGCTAGTTGACTCTGGTAAAAATTACACCAGGGACCATGCTAACGCTTAGACAGTATGGACAATTGCATGCCAGAGGTTGACCACATACACTGGCTTTAATGATTTTATTAATTTAAATGTAATTGAAGACATTGGAGTGAGATAGACACTTCCAGAGTTCATGTGTTGCACCTATTGATAATCATCTACAAGAGACTGGATTAAGCTGTCATTGGTACCTGTCATGAGGTACCTGTGCTGACTGGAGTGAGGTCCTGTGGATACAATGAAGGAGCTTAAATGTCACCATTAGCACAGAAACATAATTTTCTGCCCATTGTTTCCCATGTATAGATGGAGCATTTAGTGATGTCTGCTAAAGCTTGACAAATATGGCATATACCAGCTCCACACCCTTGTACAGCAGTGCCTGCCAGAAAAACAACCAATCTCCAATCGCTGTAGATGCCTATTTTGGGAAAAGAACCAGTGCTCCTCAGGAAAGCAGCAGTTGCAGCATGAGATGACATCTGCATTTGGTAGCAGTCGTATGGTAAACATAGGCACAACATACAGAGACAGAGAGTAGTGGAAAGGGAGAAATATCAACAGGAGACATAAGTTACGTTCAGACTTCCACTGTGATATTGTAGTATGCTAAGTGAAAAACTGCAGAATCAGTGTGAAGTGATGGATTGCAAAGAAGTGGGTGTGCATGCAAAGGTTTACTTTTTTTAGTGTAAATGTGCTTTATTTCACTCCTGGTGAGTTGCATGTGGATATCTGCATTGTATAATTTACTCATGTGTTTTGCATTCCTCAATGATATCAAGTAAATTCTTTGGTCAACTCCTATAAACAGTGTTTAAATCATAAATGAATCAGACATCTCAGATGGCCATTAAGCTTGTGCCTGTGGAAATATGAACATTTTATATTTGCTGGCATGTGGAAAAGGTCATTATTTATTCTTCCTAGCCAGAGAGATATATGAAATTTTACTTGCTGGAATGATTCCTTGGCATTTCCTAATATCATGGAACATGCTAAGTATTTCTTTTTTTAACAGAAGACAAAAAGGGAATATGACTGTGTTGCAAATGTTAGTTGGAAACAATTTGAAAGAAAGAACTAAATGTCCATGTTTATCCAGGAAAGGTAGATGGAAACTTGGAACCACAAAGGTATTTTTAACTGAGGAGGTCTGCATGATCCATTAAGCACTACTGCATCATTTTCTCAAAAGATTGGGGCCTCATCCTCTTCCTCTGGAAATTAATGGCAAATCCCCCATTAACTTCAATGGGAGTAGAATCAGGTCGTAAGTCCAAAACTCTTCTCCTCCCCAGGTATCTAAAAAGAGCTAAATGATTAAAGAACTGTTTTCAATTCCTCTGAAACAGACTTTAGGGTAAGTAGGACGTGGATATATCTTTTCCATGAGGCTGACTTCTGTGGGAGAAATCTATTGATAAACTTTTAAAAACTGAGATGCATTTTGTCCGTGGCTATCTAGGGAATAAAGTATTTGATGATAACCATATTTTGAATGAAGCCTTTTTAAATTCTGTGCTTTCTGGTTGTGAGTAGGTGAACATAATGACAAACAGCCAGGGAGGGTCTGGAAGTCTTGACAGCCATAACATCCGTTACTAAATCCTTCACTGTTTATTGTTAGGAGTGGTCTCACTGAAGCAGAAAACTTCCTATTCCAGAAGAAGGGGCTCTGTGGTAATAGATCTTAATATAGTGGCAGAATCTTGGGAACTGCTTTGGATTTTATCTGGATTGAATTGCTCTCTGTAGAAGTCTTATTTTCTGTTGAGGAGGTAGGGATCCTGGAGGGTTAATAATTTAGCCCTTGTTAAGAGCTCAGAGCTCAGTGGAATGACTGCATTAGTGATACCTGAAAAATGGAAAAAAACCCAAAAAAGTGAGGAATTATATTTACTTGAGTAAATATAAAATGATTCCTTCAACCACCTCACGCACTGTCCTTCCTCCTACTCTGTTTCCCAGCCTCCTGCTACTTTTCCCCCTGTGCCCGAGATTCAGGTGGCATGAAACAGTCTAGGCATGAGTGTGATAGCCTGTTTGCTGGGATGTGAGCTATCCCAGGCTAGGTGCATGTCTAGTACAGGAGAGATAACAGTGCTGTGCTGCATCTGAGGTGTATGCCAGCTCATGTGGCTCTTTTAAAAGTAGTGAGTACCTTTTGTAGTCCACTGACTGGCAGCATCTGAGGCATCAGGTAGGCTGTTTTCATGGGCCACAGTGTTATACACCTGACAGCAGATTGCAGATGATTTATAAAATGGCACAGCTGAAATAGAAGATGAAGAAAAAGAAAAAAATATGGTTGGTTTTTTGCCTTTTTTTTTTTTTTTTTTTTTTTGAATTCCATACTTTTTTAAGCATGGAGGTTGTCAGATTGCAATTTTTTAGAATTAAAGGTCGGAAAGAATGCCTAGGAACTTCTCACTTGGCATCCATAACAGCCTGGAGGACCACACAGAAATGTCTTCATCCTTCTCACATCTTAAAAAAGAGATGTCTATTCTTAACTAAATATGAAGAGTCCAGATTATTTTGATTTGGCAATTCTATTCACTGAGTGCATATCTTACAATGTATTCTAAGATGTAAAAACAAAGGCACAGGAATGTGATTCTTGATCTTGTTTTTGAATTGACATAATTTTTCCCTTTCTACTTAGAATACCACTGTGCACTTCCTTATATAATTCTATGATAAAATCTTGGTGTTAGTTGGAATACTCTTTATGAACTAAGATATTAACAGCCCAGGTAAATACGAACTTTGATGTTCCCATAATGAAGACACTAAAATTAATTAGCCTTTTCATCAACTCAATTTAAACTTGCAAAGATTTGAGAGTATTATTAAAGTACTGATGAGAATGTTATTATAAAAGTTAAATAGTGGAAAAATATGCATTTCATTTTGAAATGGTGAGAGAATTAATTATATGTGAAAATACATTGCTCTTTGTATGTGTTTAGTCAAAGAATAACCTTAAGTACTCCTCTGAGACATTTTTGTTACGTTCCTGTGTCTGATATAACTATTATTTTTCAACATCTGATATGAACATTAAGTTATATAACTTTTACATGCTTTTACTGTATATAACCCAAGTTACATAAATTCCAGGCCTTCTGACTGTTTGCAATCTTTAAAATGTAATGAGCTGAAAGATTAGCTTTGAGCCCTGGGGCCGGATTGATGTTTTGCTTAACCATTCAGCTGAAAACAGCTTTTAGAGGGATAGCTCATGCTGCATCACATCAATAATAAAACTAAAGACCTAGATCCAAGCAGCTATGAATGGGAATTAAGTCTCTCAGAATGTTATAAACTTAAATGAAACAAGTCTCAAACAGAAGGCAGCTGCAGGCACTGGATCTAAACTGCATTAAGATGACATAATATTCTTTTGGAAACAATAAGACTTCCATTGACGTGTTCTATAAGACAATCCCTCAATGGAAACGAACAACTAAATTAACATACTGTGATGAAATATGACTCATACCGAAATACAAGTCTCTGTGGGGTTTCAGCATCTGAGAAACATATTCATAAGTAAGACTGTCAAACAGAATGCTCAGTTTCAGGGATATTCTCTGATCAGCTACCATTCAGAGAAATACAGAGGAAAGAGTAAAATTTTCCACTGGTGGCAGTGGAAGTAGGACAGGAAGAACAGGAGAAGGCTTTTATTAAACACGTATGTTTTTCTTGAAGATACTGCTTTTATTGATAATGTTTTTGCTGCATTTGTTTGTCCAAAACTAACGATATTGGTCCTCTGTTGTTACTCATACAGACTGCCAAGTCTCTTTTAAATCTTTTGGTGTGATAATCTCTTTCAGTATGGCTACACAAGATGTCACTAATGTGTTAACTGCCATTGCTTCTACTTCTCAGTTTTACCTTTATCACACGCTGCTTTGTGCCGTGGGAAGGGGAAGCTGTCTTGGGCAAACAGACCTTTGAAGACAGAGATCTGCTCTGTGTGTGACCAACTCGGACTGCATTCAACCAGCCAAGGTCAGGTTGAATGGGGTCCCTTTGGCAGGGGGTTTAGAACTTCATGATGTTTAAATTCCTTTCCAACCCAAACCATTCTGTGATTCTATGATTCAGAGAATGCCCATGAAACACTTACAGATTAGGCAGAAGGCGTCTCATTTTCAGAATACATTTGAGTGTGAGAACACATGACAGGCAGCAGTCTGCCAAGACAGTTCAGGCCTCTGCTGAAGAGGAATTCTGTATACCTGGGAAATTTCAGTGTTAAACCTAATGTAGTAGGCTTCACACCTTTCTAGTTAGGTAAGAGAAGAGAAAGTGAGGGCTGCGTGGTTTTTTTTTTTTTTTTTTTTTTTAAGGAAATCTGATGGAAGTGAGCTCAGGCTATGTCATACCAAATGTCAGTGTTTACAGCTATTGCATTTAGAAAGGATATGAATTCCTGATCTTCCAGGCCTTTGGTGATCACAGGGGACACTGTAGGAACATAATTATAGTGTTCACAATCTAAATATATGAAACTCTTATCTCCAAAGTGCATCATCATCTTTTACATTCAGGTCAATTCTCTTGTTCCTCAGAGGACAAAATGCTGTTGTTGTGGTTGTTATTGCTGTTGTTGTTAAGGTGTCAGGGTGTCTCTCTGCATTCCAAGCTCCTCTCTTTGCCCTTTTCTGCCTGAATCACCCAGTTTAGGTAGTCAGTGACCTGCCTATGGCAACTTCACTGAGGCATGAAATGGGTTGACCCTTCCAGGATGCCAGGCACCCACCAGTCACTCCGTCATTCTCTTCCATAAGTGGAGCAGGGAGAAAAAATATGACAAAGGGCCCATGAGTTGAGCCAAAGGAGAGATCACTTTCCAAAATACTGCCACGGGCAAAACAAACTCAACTTGAGTTTATTACTAATAAAAACAGAGCAGGATAACGAGAAGTAAAATAAATCTCAAAAACATCTTCCCACTGCCCCTCCCTCCTTCCCAGCCTGTACCTCCTCCCCTCCAGCAGCACAGGGAGATGAGGAATGGGGTTATGGTCAGCTCGTAACAGGTTGTTTCTGCCACTGCTCAGAGAGAGGAGTTTTCCCTCTGCTCCCTGTGGGGTTTCTCCCATGGGTGACAGTCCTCCATGAATGTCTCCAATGTGAGTCCATCCCACAGGCAACAGCTCTCCTGAACCGCTCCAATGTGGGTCACTCTTCCACAGGGTACAGTCCTTCAGGCACAGCCTGCTCCAGTGTGGGTCACCCAGAGGGTCAAAAGTCCTACCAGGAAACCTTCACCAGCATGGACTCCTCTCTCCACGGGTCTGTAGGTCCCTGCCAGGAACCTGCTCCAGCATGGGTTTCCCATGGGTTCACAGCCTCCTTTGGACAGCCAGCTGCTCTGGTGTGGGCTCCTCCCTGGGCTGCAGGTGGAACTCTGCTCCCCCATATACCTCCATGCGTTGCAGGGAGATAGCTGCCTCACCATGGTCTTCGTCATGGACTGCAGGAGAATCTCTAGTGCTTGGAGCACTCCTCTCCCTCCTTCTTCACTGACCTTGGTGTCTGCATAGTTGTTCACATGTTCTCATTCCTCTCTTCTCTGGATACAATTGCAACTGCACAATAACTTTTTTCCTTCCTAAAAGATATCATGAAGACATTACAATCATTTCTGATTGGCTTGGCCTTGGCCAGAGGTGAGTCTGTCCTGGAGCTGACTGTCATTGGCTCAGCTGGACATGGGGAAGCTTCTGGCAGCTTCTCACAGAAGCCTCCCCTGTATCCCCTCTGGGTGGAGGGCACAGAGACCCAATAAAAGGTGCTTAATTTTTGCATGGACAACTCAGGCGTGTCTTTGCAGTTACAATGCAGATGGACAGGGTCAGAGGAATGGCCACACCTTGCATACTGTTGAACCTTCTACAACTTGTGCAAGGACTTGGCAGACCCTGTCTGCTACCGGATCAGCAGAATGACTGGGTCATACCAGGGCATTTTGTTTGCACTTAATCATTCAGGAAAGTATCACAAAATTAATGTCTTAATCCCTACATTAACTTTTCTAATTATTATAGGCCTTGTTGACCCAGTCTGCATCATTTAGTAACATGCGCAGTTTCACTGAAATGACAAATTTTGCTTTAGATTCCTGGGGAAAAATATATCCACCAATACTATCTATGCATTACATTCAAGGCATAAAAGAAAGTATTTCTACACATATCAACAGTGTACCAAGGAATATAGCCAACATTCTTAAATAAGGAGCATTTTTTGTGGTCTATCTTGTTAGAGCAAATGGAGTTACCAATGCTAAAATGTGAAAAGAGACAGCAACAAGACTTTCATTTTATATTCACAGAATACACTGCTGCAGAGCTAAAACTTGGTTTCTGCTGTTCTGTGTGGTTTCTTTTTTTTTTTTTTTTTTCTCTTAATTCTTACTGGAAATAGTGTGAAAACTGCAGCTGGCATAAAAAATCTCTTGAACAAACACCACAAGAATATTTTCAGTACGAGAACAATGAAGTGTCAAGCACAGCTGTGCTTTATATTCAGGTCTGCATAAAACTGAACCAAATTTACTTTCTCTCAATACCCTTGGAAGTGAATATAAGGGAAAATTCATATGTTATCTTGAATGCAAATCAGATTTGAATGCATGTTATAAACGAAGGACAGAAAACTAGTTCCTTCACTGCAGATCTATTGCCTTTTTAACTAGAGAATATAATATGTGAAGCCCAGGAATTCTCCTTCTGCACTATGGAAGGTGCTACAACATAGAGTTATTTTAGTTATTTTTAAGATAGAGTTTATTAATACAATCACATCATCTTCCACTTTAATTTAAAATAGATACCATCTAGAAAGCCACTTTTAACAACAATTATGATCATTTGGTTAATAACATTTGCTGCCACTTATCAAATATTTCAGGACATGAAATAATCAGGCAAAGAAAAACAAACCCCATAAAATCCTGATTTGAGAATACTTCAAAACACACAAAGCAGACTTGATTATACCAAGAATGCTGCAACTGCAACAACATTTCTTGTAATTCTTTCATAGATTTTTCTTCTGTATCTGGATCTTAGCATCAACAAACTTAGCGAAGATGAAATGAAGCATTTGGTATGCCGACAAAACTCTGCAGCTGTTGAAAAAACCCACAAAATCACTGTTGATCTTTGCATGTAAATGCCCACATTCCCAGTTCCCTATAACTATATTTGGTTGGTTAGTGAACTGTCAAAAGTTTTACTTTGACTGGAATTAAAGCTGCAACAGATAACTTTGTTGTAAAACTGAAGTATGCTAAACTGCATCTTTTGACTGTATTTCAGCATATGGCTGTTTGCAGTAGAGTAGAAAGCAATTTAAGCTGTCATTACTTTTCAGCTCTAGGTCACTGGCTCAAATATGACCTAATCAGTAAAGACTGTGAATCATTTCCATCTGATGGATGTTTAGTAGCCTGTGTAAAATGCACTGGTAGACACAGTGAAGTTTATTGGGAAAAGGTGCCCACATCAAAAAATCCAATAGTACAAGTCAGCAGATTAGCTTCTCCTTTTAGAGGGAAGAAAGAACTGAATAGGGATGGAGGCAATTGTGTGTTTCTCAGATAAAAGCTCATTGGATTAACACTATGTAGGATGGAAGCACAACTTCTTGAGACTGGGAGATATAGACTTATGAGATCCAAATTTTAGTTGTGTTTCCATCTCTGATTTACTCTGTGATGCAGGAAAAGTAATTTCAATGCTATTTTCCATCTAACCATAAATATTTGACTGATCTAGGGAGCAAGTTCTTCAAGACAGACAATTTGATATCCCCATATTCTTGGGCTCAGATTCTGTGTAAGATTTAAATATAAAACATCTCTATAACATTAATGATGGGAGTTAATCTAATATTGGCATTTTACATGGCAAGAAAAATAACTGTATACTTCAGCTTCTTGCTTATGATCTTGTAATTTTCACACCTTCCTTATTGATAAACTTTAATTATAAATAAACCAACATTAGATTTTCTATGAGCGTACACCATAAAAATCTTGGCCTTTTTCACATACTGCAGTTGAATTTGAAATGATACTTTCATGATTCTGAGTATATTCCAATACCTGGGAGGTATGCTGAGGTCTATTTTAGATATAGTAAGGGGATATTCACTTGTTGGGTTTGCTTTCTTTAACTTCCTTGATGGACAAGTTGGCTTTCTCCTGTGTTTTGCATGAATATACTATTTTTTCATGATGTGCCTTTGTTAGCACAGAGTAGTTCGTGCCATATTCCAAAGTGAGTAATATTGTGGTCAGGTCTTGAATAACCCCATTGCTCCCAGAGTAATCACACTGAAGTATGATCTTCATCTCTTCCTCACCACAAAAACATCAAAATAAGAACAGTTTTCAATTTCTCCTTCTGAAATATATTAATTTAAAAGCATTTTCTCTATAAGAAAGACTTGAATCACCAAATATCTTGGTACCACATGGGAGATACAGTAATTGAACATTATATTGAACCAATTTTAGGTTTCTACAGAGCATAGACAAAATTGAATTTTGTCATCTTGATGGATAATGCATCTGTAGTGGGTTGGCCTTGGCTCACATTCAAGCATCCACACAGCCACTTGTTCATTCCCCCCACCCAGCTATGTGTGTGTGGGGGGAGATGAGACAGCCACAAGAATTGCGTATCCAGAAGAAGAAAGGGAAGTCACTTACCAACTACTAATACAGGAAAAACAGACTCAAATTTGGGAAATTTAACTTGATTTATTGCAAATTAATATACGTATTTGAGAACTGATTGGGAAAGAAAATCAAAAAGAAGCAAACAGTTACACACTTAAGGCAACACCCTTCCTCCCCTATTCCCAGGCTCAACTTTATTTCTTCATTCCCGACTCCTCTCCTCCTTGCTTATTATTACTACAGTTGACAGTCCTTTCATTCTGACAAGGAGTGTTATGGGGGAATTAAGGTCACAGTACAGCAGTTTATCCCTGCTGCTCTTTCTTTCTTTCCTTCCCTCTGTTCTGATACAGGTTCTCCATTAGCTGCAGTCCTTTGGGGATTATCTGCTCTGCCGTGGAGTGCCTCATCCTCCTCTGGCCTTGGTGTTCCCTCTGCTGTTTCTTGCTCTTTTGTGTTTGTTTCATTCTCTCATCTCTCTCCCTCTCTGTCTCTCTTTCTCCATTGTTTTCTGATCTTTCATATACATGTTTTTACAGACGCACCACAAACTTTCCCAGTGGTCTTGATTTTGGGCAGACCTGACCTCTTTCCACAGAGGTCATGTGCACTGTGCAGGTCACATTCTATTATTCAGTCCCCCCTCCTAGTCTAGCCATGTACATATACCTTTTGGTATTGGCGGTGTCAAAATTTAGTTTTATAGCAAATAATGCTGTGTGAAGGAAAAAGGTAGAGAAGGTCCTAGGAAGGTTAGTGGGATTTGAAGAAATATATGACGTCTGTGATTTGGAGCACTTCGTCCTTAGGGATTTCACCCTACTGTTGTAAAGAAGCCTGCACTTACCCAAAACATGGAAAGGATCAGTAACTTCAGGTGAAAAAAGTCCCATACTTTATCAGGTGAGACAGGAGTATGGGACCTCTGATATTGTCACACTTGAGTGTGACACTTGAGTGTAACCACATTCCTGACTTCTTTGTGACTCTGTTGCTGAGGCCACAGCCTCGCCCACTGCCCCTGGGACAGCATGTACCTCTCACGGTAACCTCTTCTGTCTTCATCCCACCTACAGTATAGGACTGGAGTTCCTCTGCTCCTTTTTCAATACTAGCAGGTTGGTTTATTTAGGGTCAGACAGAGTGGAGCCAGAGAAGGTGCTTTGGCCATTTCTGTCTGTTGGCTTTCAAAGGAAACATCTAAATTGTCAAAACCCAGAACCATTTCACTATTATATGTGTTATTCCAAGCAATTTCAGAATTTAACTTATGCAAGTTAAATTTTTCTATGATATTAAGTTAAACAGAAACTTACCTGTTTTGTATTGCTTATCTGTTTTCTCTCCAAATATATTTTAGAAAGTAATTGAAATAAGGCAAGCACTAAACATCCTTGCTCTGGGCAGAATACAAAGATTTCAGAAATAAATTGCTTTTATCTTTCAACCTTTTTTGGTTATGGTCTTGTTAAAACCGTACAAACCACTGGACTCCATTTTGACTTAATTATATTCCAACAAACATCTCTCCTTTTATGAAGTCTGTCGAAACTGTTGCCAGATTAGATTCATTCTTTAATCCTGATGGGATTTTCTCTCTACCTCATGTTTTCTCTTTTATTTCTATTTAATTCTGGACATTTTACTATTCATGACCATTCAGTTTTCAGTTTTCTGCTTAATTTTCTATGATTTTTCCTGTAGACTTCTTGAAATCAGGACAAACATTCTTCTTGACTTCAGTGGGGCAGAGTGCAAACTTCTTTTTTTTTTCTGATTCCTGTTAATTTCATTCTATTTTCTTCAAGAAAAGAGAGATATTTCTCATGTTCAGAGCTCCACTGATTTATTGTATCTTGACTGGAACATTTCACTGGGAACAGGAACAGCTGAACAGTACCCCAGAGCCTTGCTTAGCCAAAACAATGGAACACATGCTGAACTCAGATTGTTCTATTACCTTTTAAAATCATTTTATTAAAAAGAGATTCCTCTGTGACTCACTAAGAACAGTCCTTTTGGTGTCACTGAAGCTTATCTCTATTCAGCAAAACTGGCTCTGGCTCCATTCTAAACAAGTGCTTAAGGTTGGCTGGAGATGTGGGTCTCACTGCTTTAGTGCCATGAAAGCAATGCAAAGCTGATGTGCATATTGTGAGGCAAAAAGAATATTTTGAGAGGTGCTTCATTTGAAACCAGCCCAAATTATGTCTTGTGTAATCGTTCTTCCTTCTGCTAGGTGAACTAGCAAAATCTCTTGCATAGAGGTAGATAAGGATTAAAATATAACCAGTTCCACACTTCAGGAAAATAGAGCTTTGAAGGAAATGTGGCAGAAAATGTAAGAGAATGAAAAGCAAATGTTCGTCTGCCTTGCATGCAGAATGGATGCCACAGGGAGAAAGGCTTTAGGCAATGTTATTCTGCCCTGTAGCAGTCAGTTAGTATGACACATTGAAACAAACAGGGAATCTTCTGTCAAAATATTTTTAATGGCAAATATTTTTTTCAGACTGAATATCTCTATAGAATAGCACTGGGTTTATTGATTAAAGTGATGTATAGTGGTAATCAATGAGCTTCCTTTTAGCCGTGTGGTGTATTGTGCGTACCTCACATATCTGTGTGTATCAAGGCCTTGTGCTTGCCATGCTGGGTGAATGTTCCCTTGGATCACCACGGCCTTTCCTTTCCCTCCTTTGCTACAGTACAATATGGGAGATAAGCCCTGTTGGGAAGCCTGATTTAGTAACAATAATGATGCAGTTGCCCATGTGGCATTTGCGATCAGACTGACTGTGATTTCTATCCCAGATGGATTTTAAATTTTATCTGTAAACGTCACTGAGATTACAGCTATTTTAACTAGACTGTGTCAGGGTACAAGCACAATCAAATTTATAATGGGATATTTGGTGTACCTTCAGCAGGGAACAACTAACAGTCTGTCAAAAAATTCCAAGTCATAGACTGGGAAGTAGCACAGCCAAACCCAATTCCCAGTGTGCAGTTTGGATATGACACCTTGCTTTGAATTTTGAGGATATAGACATGGCCAGACTGTTCTGGTTGTTGTCTGGGTCAGATAATTCACTCTAATACCACTTAAATTTTTTTGGTATAGATGTAGCCTTAGTCTTCCGTGACTTAGTCATGACAATCATATGGTATATTTTTGAAATAATCTGTCTTGAGTTCACATCCTTATGTAAAGGAGAGAGGAAGGAATGGCTGAAGAAGATTGAGGGGGATTTACTTCTTTTAATAACAGCTCTGGGCCCTTGCATGTCAGCAGCATGTGATTTTTTCCTTGCTATCTACTTCATAACAGGATGCCTTTCAGGGACGGTACAGAAGCTCAGACAGACTAAAAATACAGTCCTGAAGGGTTTCTGGGACATAAAACTGATGATGTCTGTACTCTGGGGGCCAGCTAAATTTCTTCTCTTACTACAATTTGGTCCATAACTAAATTCTGAATAAAAGTGCCCTTGAATTATGTGAGATCTTTTGAAATGCCTGCATATCAAATCTTTGCAAATGTGAGGCTGAAGAGACAAAGCTTCAAGCTAAACTATCTCCTGTAGAACATCAAAGTTGGCGTGCTATCCTAGGCTGAGAGAATTTGCCCCTGACCTCATTTAGACTCCCAGTAGGTCTCGTCCAACCTCATAGCAGTGTAAAGCTTAGGGGAAATAGCAGTAGTGAGAATGCCAGGAAAGGAAACTCTTTCCTGACTGGCTTTACAAGAAGCAGCAGTATCTTTGCTCCCCTTCCTTTACCCAAACTGCCTCCTTCATAGCAGCTGGGAATAGACTACCTTGCTCTCAAGGTCACTTGCTCTTTGAACAACTCTTCTCCCTTCCTACTCAGTTACTCCATCCTAAGGTAGGATCAATCCTGTTCCAGCCAAGCCTTTTCCTGCTTCCTTAGGGTGGCATAGCTAATTTGTCTTTACAATGCTGAAAATCCTTAATATGGATCATCTGAAACAGTCCTCTCCTCTAAGTCTAAGCAACACTTCCCTGAGTCTGGGAAGAGCTGGTATTTTTTCTTTTTGTATGCTACTGTTTTTTTCCATCCTTAATGCAATGTAATTTGTGATCCTGAAACAGTCAACAATTGCTAATCTAAGAGAGAGGAGCTTTAATCTCTTCATCTATTCAAAGGCTATCTCAGTCAAAAAGTGGAAGCATAATTTCAATGGCATAGTTATCCCCCTCCCTATACAGTAATAACAGTGTAGCAGCACAGCTGGCATCAAGATTAGGGAAATCCACACATTAGGGAATGAAGGAGCTGAGCTTCTTTGCCTATAGCATTACCATTAAAAGGGTATACCTCCTCTGGGTAGACAGACCCTTAGATTAGAGTATGTTGTGTTTAATCTCTGATACTCTTTCTGATTTTCTTTGCTGAGGCTTTCGAACAATTTTATCTGATCTCTTTTCCCAGTATTATGAACACAAAAATAGTTTATAAGTGCCATGTCTAAAAATCAGACCTTTTGATTTCTTTGTGCTTTATAGAAAGGCATAAAAAGAACTGAAAAGGTTCCTGTCTGAGTCTGGAGCATGAGAAGAAAGAATAAGAAAGGCAGTATTTTTTTTGTGAAAAGAAAAGCTAAAGGACAAAGCTATTGATCCTCATGTGACTAAAACCAGACTTCCAAATCATATGAATTTAGGGTGCCATTACACTGTAAAAAAAATAAAGGAACACCTGGAATTTTATCAAAGCCATTTGTGCCAAGGATTTAGTGCTGAACTGTGCAACAAGTGTTTGTCAAATAAATGACCAGGAATGAAGAACTGAGGAACTGGACTATAATATCTGTTTGTAGTCAGTATACTGAAAGAGTTGCAAATATTGCCAGGATTTCACATACTCCTACCCAGTGAAATCTACCATCACAACTATGGTTTTTAATACACTATATGAAATATTGACATTGCCTATTAGGACTACTTGCCTGAGACAATTCCTACTCTGTCCCCAGCCCCCTGAATATCAACTGGATATAGTAAGAAGACAAGGTCTGAATAATGTGTTTTAAGCTCAGGTATGTGCTGTGTTCTGGATCCTTTCATGCTAGCTGATATAGCTTTTGGGTCCTTGATCTTGGTGGTCCTTTTTTACTAAGGCTCTTGCTTTTGCATCCCTGAAGAGACACCTGCCCAGCGCAAGCTCCCTAATCTGTGTCAGCCAAAATGAGGTTACACTGGCTACGACTTTGATGACTTGTCTTACCCTGATTGCAGCAGGTACAGTAGTTTCCCCTTAAGCAGTTCTGCTGTAAGGTTGGATAACCTTTGAGATGAGGGCATGATAAGCAGGTGGTGGCAGGCTGAAGATGGTAACTTATTCCACCGTCAAAGGGCTGCTTCTGTATAATCCCCATCTGCTTATATCTCTATTTGTTTCCTACAGTTACCATTTACAGCCAGCACTTATGGTATGAGTTCTGTTCCCTGAGAAAAAATATGCAAGTATGTGGCAAATACAAGCCATGACAATGAATGATTGCATGAAACAGGCTGGAATAAATAAAAAGAATTTCTTTTGTACTTCACCCCCTCAATGGGTAGTTTTATTTTTCTGTTACTACTTAAATTGCATCTTCTTTAATAATATAAGGGGATCAGTGTTGGTATAATTCCAGGGGATATATTGGCATACACATAAGAAGGCTTTCAGTACTCTTTTAAGGAGCTGACTTACTGGTTTATTCAGTACACTATTCATTTCCTCTTAGTGGCAAAGGAGATGACAGGTCTAAAATCCTTATGTGCCTTTGAAAGTCTTGTTGGCTGAAGTCTTTTAAATTTTGTTAATCTATCTAAGCAGACCTAGTAAACAAGGTGGCTTGGATTCTTTTTCCATGGACCAAGACTTGCATTCTTCTGTTCAAAGTCTCACAAGAAAATATTTCTCTTGCATTCAGAAGGAAACTTCTCAGAAAACCACCTAAAGATAACAAGAAAAATCAGTAATCTGAAATGTTAGCAAATATGGTTATATAAACCTTCAGGAAACTACTAAAAACATTTCTTTATAATTTTGGTATCCATTTTGCCTTTTTCTTTCTGTGTTTTTAATTGTGCCAGCAAATTTTCAGTGATGTATCACTGTATAATAAATTTGCTTTGTTTCTCCCATTTTCATCTGCCTTTTTAATATCCATACTTACAGTCTGTTTATTTATGAAGACACAGGATTGGGTGAACCATAGAAGGTTTAAGTTTGGGTCTGAATTTAGGAATGATCCCATATACATTTATATCCGAAAGGTCTACATTCAAAAAAAAAAAAATCTTCTGTTTACTTAAAATCAGCCTTACTTCAGTTTGGAGTGTTTGACTTGCCTGTAGATTTCCCAGTATTATTCATCAAAATCTGTAAGTCTCCTCTGTTCAACATCTTTTATTTAGCCTGAACTGTAGCCTTAGAACAATATACAGAGATAAGTAAAAAACCCTCAAAAACAGAGTTATTTTGACAGAGCAATATTAAGAAAATGGAATAAAATTTGCAGTTGATTTTAATTTACAATCTTAAAATAATCTGTGATTTAACTGCTTGTTTTGAGCTTATTTACAAGAGTCTGAATAGGTAGCTCTGGGTTTTTTTAAGAGAAAAGCAGCATGTGTTCTGGTGTGTAAGGCTGAGAGTTCAGAAAAAAAACCCCAAAGTCAGAACATCAAGGCCATTGAAAGCAGCTTGGTGCTTGTAGGAACTTCACCCATCCTGATTTTGCTAAGCACTTGATAATATTTTTCCTAAAACCCTTTCATGAGCCAGTCTTGCTTTTTCCATAGTGATCTTGAAGAATTCCTCATTTCTAATAATATATTTTGTGAACTACTCTTTTTTTAAAAATCTTAAGACAAGACTGAGAAACATGGCTGAATTCTTACCAGCTACAGTAATTCTCTGTTTTAGTTTTGTAGTGGAGAGTGGAACTGCCTAGGTCTAGGGATGTTTGTGGCTGATCAGTTTCCAAGCTCCCAAAGGAAATGTATTTCACTGTATTCAAGATGCCATGCTCCAGATGTGTGCTCCAATTTCCTGCACTGCAGGCATGGGACACTCATGCAGATCTGGAGAGTCAGCAATGCCTGGACTGCTGGTGCATGAGATGAAGGTGCAGTGGAGGGAGGTAGGACTGTGAGATTGGGCTCTACAGAATCACTCACCTACAGGCAACCTGTTTGACTTGTTAGATCTCTAGCTGAAGTACAGCTGGACACCTTAATTAGAACAGAATTAATTGGAATTGAACAAAGTATAGGAATGGATTGTTCCAGAGGTAACAGATGACCAACAGCTGCAAATATATTAGGCTGATGGTTTAAAAAGAAAAAATATGAAACCAAAACCTAATGGTAATATTTATCTTCTGTGGATGGCACAAGCTGAGAAATCAAAGCTTGATCTTCTGTAGTTTACACAGTCCTTGTGCCTTAAAGGCACTTTACACAGACAGATGTTTATTGTTTGGGAGTCAGAGATGTTGGTAACCAAAGGTCTGTCTTCAAACAATGTGTCAGAAATAACCGTTCAGTTGCTGAAATACGCTTTTCAGTGATACAAGAAGTAGGTCTGGACAAATACAAAACCTGTATCAGTGACCATGAATTGCTTAGCTAATTTTATATTAGTTTTCCATTTCCTTTCTGCATTAAAAAACCCCTAAACAACCAAATAATGAACAAGTTTCCTAAAGTTTCATAAAATACCTGTCCTGTTTAATTGCACAAGGCATGAAGAGAGTATAACGATTTTCGTCTGTGTAAGGCGCTTGATCTTACTGCCAAGTCTTGCTTTGTATTAGGTATCCCCAACCTTGGATTAGGCAGACAGCCTCAGGACCATCTCTCACGAGCATTTGCTGACCGAGGCAAGAAACTCTTTCTAGTTTTTAAGTCATGAGAGCAAATCTTTTAAAATGTCTTGTATTGAGCAATTTTCCAACACAAGAATGGTCAAACAAGTTCAGGGCTGGAAAGTGGGAAATAAATAAATGAACAAATTTCAAGATGTGCTTACAGAGCCTTTTAGATTTCTTGTATTGGTCTAGGCTCAAATTCCTAATTTTGAGACTCCAAAGTTAATTGCCCAAATTGGGATTCATATAAAGGTTTGCAAAAGGCTGAACACTAAATCTGGCTACATAGAAAGAGCTCTGTTCCCTGAAAGATGATGAAAAGCACATTTGCCCTCAGGTTTCCATTATCTACCACATTATCTGCAACCTTTGTGCAAACATCTCTGACCTTTTCATCAGATCTCATATTTTTGAGCTACCACCTAGAGAAAGAAATACATTCACTCAGGTGCTCATTTTTCTGGAGTTTCCTAACTTCAGAAAAGGAAGTTACTCATAAACTTGTTATGTTAATCAGACTGCTAGGAAGGTGGGAAATAAATGGGGATATAGGAAGAAGGAAGTAGAAATCTTTTCCCACGTCTCTGGGTCCTCTTTGAGCCAAGCAGAAATGTGCTCAGGAGAGATCAAGGAACAAAGCACTTGGAATGGGTGTCCTTTCTCTAAGCAGCAGAGCTCAGTGTCCAGCTTTCAAACATTAGCTTTTAATCGTATATATGCAGCTTGTTCAGCAGGACAGAACATGTAACGTGCGCATCACTGTGCCTTGGGAGACTGTCCCCTGTCCCATTCTTGGGTATCAGGGACAGGCATCATCACAATGCCTGTGGAAGTAAAGAGGTCTTTCAGAAAATTTATCCTTGTAAGGATAAAATTGCCTTCTAAAGCAGAACTCAGTGTTACTTAAACCATTTGAAACCCCGAATTCTTTTGTAAAATAAGAGACATCTTAATGTATACTAATACCACATCTCCTTGGATTGCCTAATGCAAGAAGATTCACTTTGTGGATGTCTCTTGCAGCAGCTTTTCTTCAGAAGTGACCTTTCTCAAATTTGTTTAGGATCAAAAGAACTATTCATTCCTATACCCAGATGCAAGCATAAGGTTCTTGAGCTGGCCCTCACAAAATATCCAAATTTCTGAAATTTCATAACTCCACTCTCCCTGCCCAGTAATTCATCCCTAGAGTCATCCCACTAAAACCAAGAGAACAATTTTCAAATTAAGTGTGAATAAAATTCTGACCCTAAATCACTTGCCAAGATCACACAGGGAGTCTGTGGCACCCAGCCCAGGTTTCTCAGAGGATAACAGAGTAAACTGGCTGAGCAGTGAAGGTCTTGCAAGAAGACAAACCATGGAGAAAGTCTACAAGGGGACCCATTGTTGGAACATATCAAGCTTGCAAATCTGCAAAAACACATTTTTAGAAAAGCTGTCTGTGTCAATTAAACTAGCCCTTGGGCAGGTCTATGTTTCAAGGCCAGCACTTGTGCAATTGGTAACGCGAGCCGACACTGACTTTGGTAGCACTGCAGGGATAATGTTTGGGTAAGAATGTATGATCCATGAATGGTTCCTCTAATTTAGCATGCACATGCATGCTTCTTTCTAACATCAGCCACAACTAGCTCCGCTTTTTAAAATAAACATTTTATTCTGATCAGTAGAGGGAAATTTCCATGCCTTTTCTCTGTTTCAAGGGCTCTTTCATCTCCCCAAAAAGGCAAATGATGAGCAGCAAAACCAAGAGTTTTTCCAGCTCAGAACATTTTCAGGGGAAAGGAATGAATGGTCCTAATCTTTGGACTTTATTTGTATAATGAATAGAATTGGAAGTTGAGCAATGTCCCATATTTTTCTGGGACTGGTATTTGCAGTTTGTGAAAATACTTTTAAAATAGTCTGTGGAAATACTCTCTTCTGCTGCTGTATCCACTTCTAGGTATAAACCACAATCAAGTTAAAATGGGAAATTGCCTTGCATGCTCTCTGGGAGGTGACAAAAAACATCAAAAGGTTCAAGGCTCTGAAGAGTGCATCCCCATAGTCTGAACTTCCCTGTGGATACATGGTGACCTGAACTATACATTCATACAAAATGTGAAAGACTTCTGAGCTGTTCAGACTGTGAACTGAGATGTGTGAAAGTAATCAGCACAAAAGGAAAAAACAAATCTTGCAATTCACTGCTCATAAAAGCCTGATGCACAGTGGCAGTCCCAATTAGTTATGTGAGAAAAACCAATTCTGTTTTGTGAAGGAATTAGTGACAGAAATTATGAAATTTTCAACTAAAGTAAGCCTAGGTTTTCTAAGGGTGATCCTTGTAATAGACTGACCTAGAGTCACCAGCAATAGGGTTGGTGACTTCTTGTATGGTGAGCTGGAGCCATAAATGCTGGTAGCCTGGGGGCTCAGGCTGCTGAGGAGCAATGAACTTGAAATCCAGACTCTTGCCCCCTATTAATTGGTAACGTGGAAACTGTAGGAACCTACAAAATGGCCTAAAAGATAGGCTGTGGAGCACTTGAGACCTTGAAGAGGTGAAATCCAGAATTCCCTCTGTCTCACTTGTCTACCAGTCCCTCATCTACATTGTTGAGGGAGTAGGTGAGGTGGCTGCATAGGTTGGAAACAAACATAGCAGGCTTGGTCCTGAGGGAACCTTTGCTTTATGTTCCATGGAAAAGTGTCCACAGAACATTTTGATTTCTGTGAAACAATATTCCATGGCAGAAAAATATTCTGCCTGAGAATTTCTGACCAGTTCAAATGCTATTGAGATGATGTAATTTATACATCTCTCATTTTTCAAGTCTAGTTCTGAAAGTAAAATTCTCATTATAATGCTCCTGTAAAGGAGGGGTAATTCCCATGAAGTCAATAGAATTGCACTAATGGAAACTTGCTAGGGTAAGACTCAAACTCTGTGGTTTCAAAACTGCTGCAGCCCTCAGAGTGACTTTCACTGGGACAGCGTGTCACTACATAGAAGACAAAGAGGGCTATTGGGATATGAGAGGATATGAGAGTGCCATTGAATGGTCCAATCCCCACTGAAAGCTAGAGGCTGTAACCTCTTTCCAGGTAATATATAGTGATGTACTCATGTACTGATGAAAATCTATTGTTTAAATGGAGAGAATATATTGCTATGAAGTATTGAAAGACTTATTTCTGACACTTTATCGAAGCTAAATGGCACCAGGAATGAGAGAAATAAAGGACATGGTGATAATTAGAAATTTAGAAAAGACTTATTGCTGAAAACTGAAAATATGTTAACTACAGTTTGTAGTAATTAGTCAAATTATTGGGTTTGGTAGTAATAAATGCAAATAATTATAATTATTTATAGATGGACAGAAGTGTAATCATTAAACATGCCATGGATATTGGACACTGAAGAGTAATTTAACTGCATACATCCTGCTTTATACTTGCTCTTCATTATATTTATTAGTCATTAGAGCAGTGTTTAAAATTATTTATGAAAGCATTTTAGTTCTATTATTAGGATTAATATTAAAAGTCACAATAATTGCTCAAGCAAAGTTAGAATATGAGCACTGTATTACTGTATGTGCAGAACTCAACTAATCAGCCACTTTAGCTATTGTTCTGCCAAATTAAAACATCAAATTAAAATTCACTGATTTTTTTGTTGTTGTTTGTTTCTCTGGCTGCCAAAATAAAGGTAAGGACAGGCAATTCAGGCTTCAGGATCCAAATGTAAATCTGTCTGGGATTCTCATTAAGCCCCTTCAACAAATTGCATTTGCCTAGCCATAAAATACTAAATTCAAGTAGAAACAAAATGTTTTGCTTGCTTGAAAGAAATGCAGAGGAAATGAAGGATACACTTGCAAAGCTACTAGAAGCTGCTGCTGCTTTGCCCTGTTCCCGTATGTTTGGTGGTCAGGCAGCTGGAATAGAAGAGATCCAGTGGCAAGTAAGTAGGTAACACCAGGTTGTAGGTGTGAAGAGAAAGGCTGACCTGAATTTTCTGGTTGCTGCTCATTTGCTCAATAAAAATAAAGACCTGCTGAAGCAGGACGGAGGGAGTTGTTTCTCAAAGCTGGCTGTATAAATCATCTGAGAAGTACGCTCATTAGTAAATTGTCAGTCTGACTTTGGGTAGGGAACTGAACTCAACTGAGTGGCCTAATGATCAGGTAACAGCATCTTCTACTTGACTGTGGCATATCCCAGCTCTGAGAAAGACATAAATATCTCTAACCTAATGATGAGAACACTAATCAGGCATGTGGATAATCTGGGAACCTGTTCCCATACCCAGAAGTTTAGTGATGATATAATATAAAGAAACCTCAACCAACAATATTTGGAACATTGCCACTTTGCTCACCCTCTGGGATCAGGGACATGTAGGTGATTTGTGAATACAACATCAGGGAAAACCATATTCCTATCAACCTCCAGTAGCCTTTGGCTATATGGTAGTGAGGACACTGACTTGGATGTTGGTAATTAAGTCACTACAGTCCTGTGGGGGAACTGATTTGTAGTTACAACTGCTAATGCTTATTCAATCCAAACCTAACATAGTTGTGAGTTAACCAGTTCTATATTTATAGTGAAGGTGCTGTTTCTCAAAGACAAATACAGTGTCCAGATGCAGCTGAAATGTTTTAGCAGCTATGTGTTTATATATAAAACAATTATTAATTTAACATCACAAAGTAAAATAATTTCAGCAGACAATGCCTTCCTGTTATTTTAAAAAATTTCTATCAATTTTTTACCTTTTTATTTGTATTCATTTATTATGTGAATTTCACATACCATTCTGTGTGCATTCCTCATTTTTTTTCCCTGTCTACACTGTTTAATTTTTGTATCTGCTTGTAAAATCCCGCTGAAGTTAACAGCACTCCACCTACATTGTATTGTTTGCAAAATCAGCATCTTCAGTACAAATTGCATTGTGTTTGACTTGATCATAAACATCTTTGTGGGTGTAACCGGTTGAAATTGGCCAAATGCCAATTTCCCAAAGGGCCCGGAATGGAGGCCCCCAAGACCCCTCCCG
>JAWWMO010000121.1:101753568-101778416 GCA_035047845.1 Dendrocincla fuliginosa
ACGTAAAGAAATGAGATGGAATACTTCCTTAGTTATGACCTTAGTTACCAGGAAGGTAAACTAAAACCATTACAGTGGGTTTTTTTGAACATACCAGGCTTTTTTTCACAGACTGTATGTTTTCTATTGTGGCTAGGCTGTACTTTATGTAGTTTCTATATTTTTTTTTTCCTAGATGAAATATAATTATTTTTAAACTGAAATTTTAGCTACCACAGTGAATTTGAATAGAACAAGTAGATGAAGTAAGATGATGAAACATTATCAGATGAGAAATAGAAACATATTCTTTCCCTTTAACAGTTAATTCCTCTTTTCATTATGTTCTTATATGTTTAAATAGCTTGGGCAGTAAAGGCAGTGGGATAGAGATGACTGAGTCCTCGAAAGGAAAACAGGCAAAATTATTGACTTTGATTCTTGGGCATGTTGTTGTTGGTATTTCAATTTGCCAAGGCCTCTCTGTTTGCGTTATTCCAACTGAAACTGTTGAATATTTTAGGCATGCTCTGATCACCAGATCAGGTATGTAGTCATATCCTGCCACTGGCTACATCTCCTGATGATCACTTTTGACTTTATCTTGTATTTTATGGGACTGTTTTCCAACATTCACAGTTTTCGACACACAGCTTCAGCTTCAGCTGAGGTGAGACAGCTACCAGTGAGTTAAAATGTCTTCATCAGGAAGGCACCTAAGACAAGACCTGGTGCCTTTGTGAACTGATGCAGAGTGGTGGGCAGCAAATGGTGTCCTGGATCTCAGCATCTTGCCATAATGTAACTACCCCTGCAAATGCTACTGATAGTGTCCAGCTGTGACAGCCAGGCCACTGCCGCACAGCTCTGCTGGGCCATTCCCTTGGGGGCAGGAGGAAAGAGCTGGTGGTACAAGGTCACTGCAGGTAGCCCTCATCCTCCCAGAACAGCTGTCCTCCCCCAGCATTTAGCTCCTCAGATTTGCATTGGTGCCCTGTTAAATGTAACATTAAAAAGACACACCTTTTTCACAGTTACATTTAATCTTGTACACTTCTCTACTTCTTGTTTTCCAGGAAAAAGCTGTCCTGGAAGAGGGGCAACTATTGATTCTAATCGTATATTTACTATTGGATTGGCTCAGACATTTTTTCCATTTTCCTTTTATTTAACTTGGGTTTTATTCACTGAGACTTATGTTGCTGGTGTAGTTTACATTCAGCCATTAATACTTCAAAGAACTTGAATCCATTTTCACTTCCCATCTGCATCATGGAAAGATCAACGTACCCCTATGGGGGATTTTCTGCTCTTCACCATGTGTACAATTTTTTTTTTCTTTTTTGGAAAAACCACTACACAAAACAGGATGTGGAAATGGTTCTGTAAAAAGAAACCAACAAAACAAGCAGTTACTTCTACTTTATTGCTGTAATTATAGACTGTGCATGCATTTGCAGATGATTTCCTACATTTGCAGATCATTTTTCGAGATAGATCTTGAATCACATTTTAAAGTGGAACTAGAAGATAGTATAAAATGTAAAGCCAGGATTTTGCAAGTCCAGTGTTATTTTTCAATCAGTATTCTTAGCAGTAATGCATCTGAAGAGGCTGATCTCAAACTCTGGCTTCAAAAAATTCCAAGTAAAATGGTTTGAATCAGAGTCTTTTTATATATTCCACATGTTACGTTGGATATTAGTGCTTAAAAATGCCCTAGGCTGGAGTTTCTGAATACATCTGATGTTCACAGACAATATCAAGTTCAGGGTGGTTATATCAGGTCTATGTGCTAACCAAAAGTACATTTTATTTGCAAGACACCTTTCCAGCAAGACATGCTAACCCCTGATTCAAGCTGTGTCTTAAATGCTAACAACATATCATGTAAAAACATATCATGTAAAAACATTGCAGCGCTAGATATTTATGTAGAGAGAATATTTCTTTAAGTCTGGGCTTAAGAGCAGGGGAAAAAAAAGCAGAATGTCTCAGATCAGAGGCCAAAGCATTGCAGAGAGCAGCAACAATAATGGCAACACCTGTTGTGCGGAACCCCCTCCAGCGCAGCCTTCTCCCTGGCTGTGGGGTCAGAGTGCCAGGGAGATCTGTGTGCTCTAAGCCGTGAAGTTCAGAGATGTAGCACAAGAAGTTGTCAATAAAATAACTGATTGACAGTTTTGATTGCAATAAATTTCCAAAAGCTTTTCCAGGCTTTCTTAGGCTTATTTTCATTTGTTTAGAAGATATATTGTATGGTGCTTACCCAAGTTAAGCAAATATTGATTCCAATCACTGAAATATTCATCAGAACTTCCTATGTAGACTGTTCCCTTCACACATCATTCTTTCTCCATTATTCCAGCCTAATATTGACATTTCTTAATTATATCTAAATGAACACCTTTGAAAATAAACATTTCTTCTAAGTCTGTAAGACACTATGATTTCTTTTCTTTTGGTCTGGTACCATAAGTTTGAAATGGATTCTTTCTGGCATGAGTTAAAAAAAAAAAATATCCAAACAGGATATCACATCTCATAAAGAAACTATGCATACTACACAAAGTTTCAAATGTAGAAACAGATACTAAACTCATGTCTCAAAATGTAACAGAAGTGTTTCAAAACAGCAGAAGCTACGTTTACCCAATTTGTGTTTCCCCAACATCATCCAGAGGCTGATTTTTACAGAATAGGCTATAGTGTTTGCAAAAAATATGGCATTTGCTCCTAGTTTGGATGCCTTACTGTTATTTACTGAAAGCTACATAATTGATTCTTACTCAAGAGATGGGACCTTCACACAACCTTCAGGTGCTACAGTGATAATTTTTTTACATGCCCAGTTCATTCAAGAAGAATCTGTTGCAGTGCTGGAAATCACCAGATGGTGCTGTTAAAGATAGGTATGCAAGTTCTGCTCAGAGGAATATGTAGTCAATCACATCTTGGAAGAAATACTACATGAGGAATGAAGAGGGTTTTCAAACGGTTTTCTTGTCCATCAGTTAACCTCACTCCTTACTTCTGTTTGATGTAATCTCTGTCCTGGGTGCTCAACAGCAGCAATGACTTGGTACTTCTGTGCTATTAAAATGCACGGCAGATCATATTTGCAGAGAAGTTTAGAGGGTGGGAATATTTAGTAGCCCATGCCTTTTCTGGGGAAGCCCAGTGAGGGTGTTGGTGAGATGGTCCCAATGCAGATGGACCAGTTCAGGAAGGGAGCTGACTTAATGTTTGCTCTAACTTGTTTTACCTCATTGCTAGAACTGCAAACAAAGGGGTTTGGCAGTTCCAATAGCAGTGTTTTTTTGGTGTTTTTTTTTTTTTTTTTTGTTTTGTTTTTTTGTGATATGACATTGCCTAACTTCACAAGACCATTTTATATAGACCACTGTGTTGTCTCTAATAGTAAAGACTTTCAGATCATATGACTGGGTCATATTTAAACTGTTATCCCACAGTAGAAATACCTCTCAGTTCATGGCTGGCTCTTTGAGCTATCCTTCCTTTAAACCACTTAAAAAAAGTTGTAAAAGGCAGTTCACAGTTTATTTCTGCAGTGAAACACTTATATCAACCTCTGAACTTCCGTTTTTCTGGACTGAGAAAAATGGGTGCACTGTTTCTTCTCATAAACAAGTTGTTCCCATGTTCTGTGGGAATGTTTATATCTAAGAATGCTTCATGTGCAGGTGGTGACCTGCAGGAGTAAAGTACTTCCCACTGCACCAAAACTGACCTTTCACATGTTGGCAACATATGTCTTCAAACTGGGAGTTTTGTGTCTTTAGCTGAATGATATTTCTATCAGCCCAAAGAGTATCTGAAAGAAGGTTAGTTCTTCACTGGTCTGCTTCAACACTGGTAATCCTAAATACTCCTGCATTTACAGACCTACTTTTGCTCTGACTTGGCTTATTTTTAGCAGGTTTGTCTTGAAGTCCTGGGGTCTTACAGCCAAAATATGGTGTACTTTATGTAGTGTTCTTATTTAAGAAATTTGGGATGTTTAATAAATATAACAGCAAACTGAACTATTTTCGTATCTTACGAAAGAATGTTTTGTTGCAGTCTTCAGTTTAGCAGTGTGTAAATTGAGGACAAACCATGTTAAGGATTACAAAGAGACATGAGAAATCCCAATAAACTGGGCAGTCTTGATTTCCAAGTCTTTCTTCAAACCAATACCTATTTACTGAAATCAGACTCTGTGTAGAATTCTGATTGTTGCAGGAAAGCAATTTATTTTTAGCAGAAAAACAAGCTATTAAGATCTTTCTTTATCCTGTTCAATGTTAGAAGTGTTGAACAGATTTTAAATCTTTGTTAGTGAATTTTCCTAAGTATTTTGCAAATAAATAGTCACAAAGGGGAATGTGGAACACACAGAACCAAGAATAACTCTTGTATTCCCAGAAGCGAGATGCTGAAAATGTTAAGGTTTGTTCCCCATGTATGTCAGGGAAAAAAAATGAGTCAAGTCCCACTTTAACACATCAAAAAGTCTGGATGGTCTTTCATGGTCTGATATTTCCCCTGAAAAGAAGATTGATATATTGCTATAAAATTGAATTTGGTAGTCTGTGCCAAAGGGAAGGAAATTGAGCACCAATTGTTGGTGATGGGGAGGATAGCTGATTGGATGTGCCTACTCCAGAGTGCAAATGCCAAATGCTATAGTTTAAATTCAGTGGATAAAATTCATTTGTAAAAAAAAAAAAAAAAAAAAGTTAGGATTTATCCTTGAATAGAAGATTGACTATAAATAGTTCAAGAGCTATTCTGTGAAAATCATCCCTGTAGGTAATAACGAATGGTCAACTTTCTTTGGAAAACTGTCAAGATTTCTTCTGTATATTTAAGGAAAAAAGATAGATAACCATTTCCGGGATATATTTTGTCTTCCGCAAGGAGGGGTCCAGGATGAATGGAATTATCCATCATTTGCAGGCATCTATCTCATTCCAATGGCTACTGAAGCAGCCAAAATGACAACTATGATGAGTATGTAAGATGAATCCCACTCTAGATGAAGTCCCAGTGTTAATCTGTTGATCATTGTTTCCATAAATCTTACATTAGGACATGTTTATCTGTCTTATTTGACATTTGAATTTAGTATATACAACTGAGGAAGTCAAATCCTATAATTCTGAGATCACTCAATTTGTGTGTGGTATGAAGGTCAAGTAAAGAATTGTCACACATGGCCACAGATCTGTGAGGCAGCCCAGGGTCTATGTGCCCATCCTTTGCTTCTAGAGGCACGTGTCACAAATGTATCAGAAAGTTGTTCCCATATTTTGAGCTACTGTTTCCCACTCATGTGAATTTCTTCTTTCAAAACCTTTGTTTGCTTAGGTAAGAAACAGTATGAGATCCATCTTGATTTCCCAATATGACCTTTTTCTTCTAAGATAAACTCATTTGATTCCAAAGCAACTGAGTGAGTCTTACGGAATCTCAACTATATTTCAGAGTCAGAGCTACAGCACAAGAAAAGAGAAGTATAATGTGGAGTATTTTCTGCTTATTGAAACAAATAATTTATTCTAAACAATGTAATTTTTGGGATTGGATCTGAAAGTAGACATAGGTATTGGGGAATCAAGAGAACTACTGGCTATCAGGGGACTTCTGTCTAGGCTAGGGCAGGGCAGTTGGAATCATAAGTCTGCTAGGCTGTGTCTACAATTCAATAGCGAATTAGGGATCACTGTCTGGGGTGGAAGACAAGTGGCATGGAAAGGCTTTCCTTAGTTTAAATTATCTTTCTAACCACAATCAGAATTACCGACACTGGCGATAATCCCTGGCTCATGCTGAACCCTGATCCCAGTCTGGGTGTTGTGTGGGGGAGTGCAAGTTGGCCTTGGATGCAGAATGCATCTTGGAGTGTGCCAGCCATGTAGCAGCACGGATCTGGTGTGAGTGCTCAATTTGAATCTAGACCAGGTTTAATCTACTAAAATAGATACAGGCAAACTTGCCAGGTCCATACTGAGAGGTGGCTAACTTACTGAATAATGAAGGGTTATGAGTCACTTCTTAGTTTGCGGGGCTCAGGCTCAGGTGGAGTAGCAAGGAAGAAAAATAGGGACATTAAGAATGTGAATAGAATGTAATATAATAGTTAAGCCTGAAAGGATCTACAGTGATCATCTAGTCTAACTGTCCACTTGTGACATAGAAAGTTTTAAAATTGTATCTTTCTTCATCAGATGAAAACAGACTTCCTAAGGTTTGGGTTTGCCCTTTCTTCCTATGCTGTGAAGAAATCTTTAGTCCACTTGATTTTTGCCCTCCTCTGTGCCAGAAATAGTATGAGTAAAACTAGTTGTATTCAAGGTTGTACCTTAAATTCATACTAGAGACCTTTTTTTTTATTCCCCACTAGATAACAGAACTGTAAGATCTGTAACATCAAGTATCACTTGAGAGGTAGATAGTGCTGATATCAGGGGAAACAGAGGTATTGGAAGGCCGCAGATGATTCGTCATCATCTCTTTTAAATGTAGTGATATAATTTTATAGCATTCAAGGGGACTCCACACAGAAGACTCTTAGAATATGGCCCCTGGAGCTGTGCAAAGCAAAGAGAGAACATGTATCTCCTGTATGCTGAAAGAGATATTTCATCTGGCTGCTTAACATTCAAAAAGCTAAGGAGATTTTTCAGAGTCAAGTCTTACAACTAAAGATGTCCTGAAGCAAAAATGAGAATGCAATGGTGAATTAGCCACTACATTGACCATTACTAAAGTCACTGCAAGACAGATAACAAACTGGAGGGCAAATTCACATTTACACCAAGAGACTTAGAATAGCCCTGACAACATATTGTCAAGCTCATTTTGGGACCACTATAATCAGATCCAGAAACCTGATTGTGGATGTCAATTCTCAGCTTACAAACTCACATAGAAATAGTAATACCCATGGGTATTTTCATGAAGCCCCAACTAGGGTTATCTAACAGATCTGTTATAGCCTCTGCAAGCTGGGGGTAAGATACATGACACAGAGGAATGTCTGTTTCTGCTCTTACACTTGTCTAATGGCATGGTGAGAAGTGGTGCCTTCCATGGAGCTGTATGAACGTGCAGTAAGCAATGTTCAATAAAAACCTTGAGTCTATTCATGTATAATGACAGAGAAGGGTGAGCCATGACATTGTACAGGTGCTATGCTGTGCTCGTGTTTAATACAAACATTAGACACACCTTTTGCAATGCGCATCCACCCAGCTGCATGCTCTTGATCTGCACAAACAAGAAGTCCAGATCAGGAATTTTTTGTTTTAAAATATTTATGCACAAGTGTAATTTTTGAAGAGACAGTGGATTAATGCATACCTTTGCATGCCTGCAAAGTCAGGCGTGTGCATGAAATATCATGTTTCTTGAAATTACTAGCATAGGTTCTTCTACCTCTTCTGTATGAACCTGGCCATTTAAATTATTGACTTATATGGGCAAGGCAAGATATTACTACATGAGCCTCTAATACTAAAGAGAATGAAGCCCAGTCTCAGCTAAATTCTTTGCACAAGACCAGAATACATATGAAAAAAACTAAGAAGCCATCCCAAGCTCATCACTCCTGAGAAGGCTGTGTTGCAGTGTGACCAAAAAGTTACAGCTGTAGAGAAGGATCTTTAGTACTGGATGCTGTATAACAGAATGTAAAAAAATGGGTGCTGCCTCGAAAAGCTCAAAGCAAAGAATTGTCTCTGGCAGTTTCTTCTCAAGTTTGCATTATGTAAGTAAATTGGATCTTTGATACAAAGGCTGATCATTGACTGATCTGTGCTGAGGGTAGAGTGCTGTCAGTCTTTTGTAAGCGTGAGAGTGTGCAATGATACAACTTTATTTTCTCTCTTGTGTAACAGAAAGCTCAGCCCTAACTAGGTCAAGTACAGTCATCCCTACATATTGGTTCACAATCTTGCCTTAAAGGGACAACATCCTGTGACATTCAGAAGGATTATTTGAAGGGCAAAATTTAAAGGTACATTAAATCTATAATAAATCACTGGAAGGAATTTGAAATTCAGAGCCCTCAAAACAAACAAACCAAAATGCCACACCTAAAAGACCAAACCAAAAGCGTTAAAGGTCCAGAAGAATGAAAACATGGCTAACTAAACGAAGATAAGCTCACTTCCACTTTTTTTTTTTTTCCCTATTTATGACCTATTTTTGACCTGGAGGATTTGTAACATAAAACTAAAATCTCCTTTAGGCAATGATTTATACCTTGCATACCAATAACTTGCTTACAGTTTACAGTGTTGACACACAATATGTTCTGTCCTTATCCCTGGCATCAGACGATGTGCTGAAATGTGACATGCAGGCTTTGAAAGTTAGCTGGAAGCTATGATTCCCATCAAGCAGAGAGGTTATAGAAGGAAACCAGATGGAAGTTCTGCAGGTTAACCACAGGCATAACTGAACTAAAACTCTCAGCAACAGTGCTGGTCCATTTTGGTTCTGTGTTTTTTAGAAAACAGTCATGACAAGACTGATGATTATGCTTATGTCATTGTCCTTTAATACTACTTCTATAGGGATTTATATGGCACTAACAATGGTTTCAGTAATTTTTTCCAGTGTTGTGACAGCTGGGAACCCTGCTTGAAGGATCTCAGTAACTGAGAATATGCTAGTACAGTTTTTCAGTCCAGGAGGGAGAGATAGGTATCCTATGTTTGCCAGTCTTTTGACATTAAGGCATTTTTGCTCTGCAACTGAACTTCAGTTCTTTCAGGTTTAATTGTCAAGCATTTAAGGGATTTAATGGATACAGGCTATACTTTATTACCCTTGAGTATTACTAGAGAAACTCCACATGGTTTCAAGGATTTCTCAAATTATTGTACAGTTTGAGGATGACTTTCTGTGTGTGCATTTGCTGGTATGATTTTGTGCACAGACCAACAGCCTCAGTACCATAATGCCAGAGATATAAGTTTAAAATTAAAATAGAAAAAGTATCTTTCCTGAAACTGTAAACATTGAAGTACAAGAATGGAATGTGACCAGTTCTCTAAATTTAAATTAAATTTGAATTTAATACGATTTCAACAGATTGAAGACACAGAAGGCTGAGGACCTATTTTGTAAGCACATTGCCCAAACTAGTGGCAACAGCTGCTAAATCCAAAAGAATGGAGAAAGAAAGCCCTCTGGTATTGTGGCTAGTGCTGTGAATGTAATGCTGATGGACATTCAGGGCACACACTCACAACAGGCCCATGCAATACATCTGAAAGAGCTCAAGGCTACCTCAAAGCAGGACATTCTCATTTTTTTAACTACTTTTATACCTCCTTCCCCTCAGGAGTAGATTTGGCTTCAAAAGGTATGAAAAGAAAATGAGAAAATGACCCTAAGGTAGTGATATCATTATGATAAAGTAGAGCAGAGTCCACAATATTATTTAGGTATGCTTTCCCAAACTTGGTTGCTTGGCAGAATCATTACAGTCACATCATCTACATTTTGTAACAGCAATGGATTCAAAGTCTCTAAGTTGTTTGTTTGTTTGTTTTGGTGTTTTGGTTGTTTTTTGTTTGTTTTGGTGTTTTGGTTGTTTGTTTTGGTGTTTTGGTTGGTTTTTGTTTGTTTGTTTACGTGTTTTGTTTGGGTTTTGTTTGCAGGTTTTGTGTGTGCGTTTTTTGTTTGTTTGGTTGTTTGGTTGTTTTTTTTGTTGTTGTTGTTGTTTTGCTTTTGGATTCCTGCAGCCTACAAAGCTACTTGGTATTTGTTACTATGGGTAGGAATCTATATTCTAGAGAATTTCAGCAGTCATGATTTTATGGTGACTCATTTGACATAATTTCCAGGTGCCTGAATTACCATTGATTAAGGAGGTGACTTCACTCCTAGCTGTGGTAAATGGCTGAAGTAAGACTGCAAGCTCTTCTGAAAACTGCAATTTTGATATATGACTTCCACAGACAATCATTTCTATCCTTTCAGTTTCTTAAATGAGTTCCTTCTCTAATATTTCATTTTCAAAATGTTTGTTGAGGAGGATGCCAGCCCTAAAGGAAAACCACTTACTATTCTTTTACTTTACTAATAAAGTTTGTTGTTTTCTCTAGGAAGAAGACAATATTAGCTATTGGCAAGTATTGAATTTCTTAGATTTTTGTTACTGTTCTACAGTGAAAGTCTGATTTAATTGATTTCTTTATGATGTTCTAGTGGGTATCCATTTAGTTTAGCTGTCACAACAAGATGGAGTAACAATTAGATTTGCAGTTAAGAGCTTCTGAAGTGTCTTTTTTAGCTGTGTTTACTTGCATAAAAGTAACTTCAGTGATTTTAAAACAGTGGTCTCATCTTGAAGGGCTTAGTAGAACAATATTCAGACCTTGATTCTGTGTAAACTATGTAGGCATTTCACTTACTGCATAGGAAGGGTCTTGCTGATTTAAACTACTCCATTATATCTAACCCCTGAAGAATTCAGCCCAAAACACCTGAGCTACAGGAGACAGTGTAGATTATGGTCATGACTGAAAGGCTGGGTTTTTCAGAACAGAAGTTATACAAAACACAGATGTTTTTTAAGTTACACAAATGTGTCTGCTTCAGCCTTCCAGAATAGCTCCACTAGTAACTTAAATACTTCAATCTGGAGATGTTGCTGCTTAAAAGCAACTTTTTTTTTTTTTTTTTTTTTTTTTTTTAATTTGAGGATGTTATCAACTTTTCTTTTTAAAGGAAATTTTAAAAATTGCAATGTATCTTTAAATTACTAACTAACATTTCCTAGCCATTTTGGCTTTTGTAATGACAAAAACTATTTTCAACTGGGAAAGAGAGAGAGAGAGAAAAAAAGACTGACTTAATACCAAAATTTTCAATTGAAAGTCTATACCACTTTGAACAGTCACTGTCCTGGATGTTTCAGAGAAGAAGGTCTCCAGATTCTTATATGCTTACTTTCTTTGCTTTATGGAACTTCGGAGCCAGGTGAAGACAGGGGGAATTTGATCAGGTGGAACCCTAGAGCTGAAGTATCTGGTGTTAGAGGCAGTGCTCAAGGACAAGGCTTGAAGCAGCCCCCCAGATTTTGCAGGATGCAGGAGGAAAACGGATGTGAGAAATCAATGGTGTGAAAAGAATGTTTTGAATGGAAAAATTCAGCTAGCTCTTATATTACACTTACCCTATCTCACAACATTCTCACAGCATTCACAGCAAGGCTATAACAAAGAAACAACTTTGCATCCGGATGAAGCTACTCAGATTTACTTTGGTTTGGAACAGATTTATGGCCTATTTTGCAAATTATAGTATTGCCAGACTTCCCCTTCTGCCTAGGTCTGAGTGTTTTTAGGTGACTTGTACAGTGATATGAAAAATATTTTTATCATGTAACATTGCAAAATTAGTTACAGAAAAAAGGGAATACAGAACCTCAAAAGATCAGAATACGACTGTCACAACAGGTCCATCCTTCTGATTTTAGTGAATCTCTCAATGCAGAAGTGAAAGAGAATCATCACTCAAATAGAAAGAGAACCTGACAGAAATATAACTGCCCTGACCACAAAGCAGTTGCTTTGTTACAGTTGTTTAACCAAATACAAGGCTCACACTAGTGAAGTCCATACAAGAGGTTGACAAGTTGTCTAGCAGATACATTTCAAATTGATTAAGAGTAGAAATAGAATGTGTTCAACACATTTAACTAAGGCCAAAATCCAGGTGAAAGGCACTCCAAAATAATGGAATTGTTTTTGCTTGATGGCAAACTACTTTGCAGTTCAGAAATGACATATACTTTTACTCAACTGCTGTGCCCTAGAGGCACTAGCTATGCACTGATTTATAAAAAAACACAAATCGTGTCTTTGCTGTTTCAGGGCCTGAATTTGGTGACCTGAAAGAAAAGAGAAAAAACAAATTGTTTTCCGTCATAGCAGATAGTGAACCTGTTGTTTGGGGTGAGATAAACTTTTTCATTTTAATATTTTTAAAATATCCTGTGAAACATTTTGTAAATACACACTGAAGAATTAAAGAACAGGTAGAGCCTGGCTTACATATTAAACAGCATAGTCTTCAGTATATATTGAGAGAATCTGCCTGGAGAAGGATCATCACTCCTCCAAAAAGTCCAGGTTCAAAGTGAAGGTAAGGATTTCTGAAAGCACAGCCCAGAACTGATATTTTCAGCATGAAAACAGGATTTGCATTACCGGGTTATCTGTACTTTGCCTAGAATTTTGTGACATCTTCACACAAAAATTGAAGGTTAAAAGTAATTTAGGTGTTAGAACCAGAATATCTAGTAAAACATTTCTTTATGCATTTTATTCTTTATAATTTACTCATTTTAGCAAAATTCCATGTATCACAGATTTTCTCCTGGGACCCTTTTGTGTAGCAGGACTACTGCATTGAACACTCAAGGACAATTTCTATAAAACTCTTGCATGGGAGAGAAATAATGACTGCTAGAATTGTTCATCTCCTTTCAAGTGTGGACCTAATCTAAGAAAATTTTCAGAGACTTCTCTCTTCACAAACCCCATTCTGTTGGCCCTCCTGGTCTGTGGGTGAGACTTGCTCAGTTGCTTCACTCTCATTATCAATGACTTTCATGTGCCTTCATTTGAGACACTACAGAGAGAGCTTTTCTTGGTTCCATAAGCCAGATAATATCTGTTTTGATCTGTGGCATCATAGTGGCAAGGGAGAAGCCACCTGCACTACCTGGAGTTCCAGCTCAAGGGATCACTGCTGAGATGCATATTCCCAGTTGGGAACATCTGTGACATCTTCCTGGTCCCTTATCTCTGAGTCCCAGAATTCATCCTCGCATCAAAAGCCCCTAACGTGGCAGTCTTTCATGTGTCAGAGACAGAGGTCCAAGGAAGGTCTGTGATAACCCTGTGTTGATGTCACCATTTCATTTTGAAGGATAGATGAGAGGCTGTACGTAGAAGTGGCTGGGTTTGAAGGGCATGATGAATATATTACAAATGTAAAAGATATATCTAAAGGGTTTGACCGGGCTAGACATCAGTCTGTTTCATTAAACCACTGCAAAATCCAACATGAAGTCACTTCCAGTGTGGGAGAGGTGGAAAATTAGAAAAATGGGAGGACTGAAGCCATGAAGGGACATGGAAAACTGAATCAAAAAACTGAAGACCAGCTTGTGCTATCAGTAATTTCACCAAAGTTTCTTACTTTGATAGGACCTCAGAGTTACCCAGACTGAAAAAGAAAATGGAATCTTTACCCAGTGAGTCAGCACTCCTTTCTGCTATTCCTGACCACCACCCATAGGGGTTAAACCACACAGTTCATGAACAACTCTGAATAGAAACAGCAGATGTGCTCCCACCCATCAGTGAGCCAATGAACAACTGTAAATCCCAGAACAGCACACAGAAGCTGTTGACACTTTGTCTCATTTAGTTAATACGCTTCTAGATATACTATATTTTTCACAATTTTTTAAAAAATGCATTTTAATGAGGTATAAAGATGATTGTGTCTGTATATCTGTGCATTGCTACACACAGCATGGCAATACAAAGACATACATACAGGCAGATATACATGGTCACATAGAGTCCCTTTTGACTGAAAATCACATGAAAATTTTGAAACTTGTGAACTACTTTGGTTTTTTTGGTTTTTTTTTCTTATTTGACTGGACAGTCTAGTCCTGTTCCATGCTTTAGAAGAAGATAGAAGTGAGAGTCTGAAGATTCAGCAAAATATTGTCCAACAGAAGTTAATAAGGTGTCAGCATATGTGAGTTTGGAGTAACAAAACTTAATTCAGTGCACATAATACCACATCAGATGATGTGACTCCAATCTTGAGCTTTTGCTTATCTCTGTAGCCTCACACAGAAGTATAGTTCTCATTTCATGGACAAGAACTAAGAAAACCTTTTGTAACCTTAAAAAAAAGAATCTGACCATTTCAAATATGCATGCCTCAGACCATATACAATCAATAGCATTTGATAAAAGGTCATCCACTCTCCAGGCTGTTTCAAGACTACAAAAGGTGACTGCTAGTGTCAGCCACGGTGCTGAATGATGCAAATGACATGATCCCCTACATTTCTCAAGATTGAGATGGTTGGTCAAAGAATGTGGATGCTAATATTTACCACAAACTTGAACTCGCTGTGGTTTGTGCTTGCCTAAACTCTATTTCTGCTATGATGCATCCTGTGCTATTCTTGCAAGTTACTGCTGCAGATTCTTGCTTGCAGTACTGTTCTGTCTAATTGTGCACCTTGCTGCTTTCCCTAACAATGGCCTGTTTTAAGTGGCACCTTCTAATTCAAACTCCTAAACTTTGCACAACTAAGCACTGCAGATTGCTGGATGAGTGAAAGGTTGCAGATTTGCCTATCTCTGCAAGATAATGAAACCTCAAAATAGTGCTTGTAAAGTAACAGCTCGCTAGCTGTTTATGAGATACATAAATTACCACTTGTGGTTCGTTCTGCAGATTAGCACATTTTGCACATTAATCATTTTAGTTTTTGCTAGGAGGCCTTTAAGAATTCAGTGCTTTAGAAGTACAAGAAATATATTTACTGCAACACTAATCTGGAGTTTCTGTTTTCAAACCCTTCTTTCAGTGCAAAGACCAAATTTTGAGGAAGCGCTGCAAGTGCTGAAACAGAAGGAGGGAGAGCTTGACTTTCAATATTCTATACCTTTACAACCCCACAGACAGATTTTGGTGCCAATCATTAATCATTTACTATGAGGCTTTCTGAGTAAGCGTTATGAATAGGTTACCCAGGTAGGAAATCAGCTAAGGCACTAGATTTTGTAGAGCAGGTTATGCCACGTGACTGCTGAGGATGATCTCTCTGGGAGCATCCCATCAAGCAGGCAGGGAGCTGCTGACAGTAGATGTGAATGCCTCTTGCAGTCTTGTTTAGTTAGAAAAAAGTGAGATGTGCACTATTGAGGGGACCATATTGTTTCCAGTATTAATGCCTGGATAAGAATAATCTAAAACTGTTATGAACATCCCAGTAACTCCTTCTCCACCCCCCATTTCTTTCTTTCTTTCTTTCTTTCTTTCTTTCTTTTACAGAAGGAAATTACCATTTGTCACAGCTTATAACTGTGTGCAAATGACTTGCTCTTCATCTCACAGACAGAAGAGTTTCAGGGCATGATGAATGCTCATGATGGTGAAGGCTCGATTCAGTTTCCGAAACAGATGTCTTGAGAGTATCTCAGACAACCACGTGGGATTTACAGGTAAAACAAAGGATCTACAGAAAGCCTGTGCCATCCTGGAACATGGAAAGTCCTGGTGAACTAGAACTAGATGATGTTTAAAGTTCCTTCCAAACAAACCATTCTGTGATACAAACTGGTTACAATAATCTAAGGCCTGCGTTTAATGAATCAGTGACTTCTCTAAATGCCCTGTCTTAAAATGCTTTGACAATTAAGGGAAATTCAGACACTACTGTATTTTAAAAATCATTCTCTAATAGCTAAATGTCAGTTGTCTGAATGTTAATCCTAAAACATTAGGCTCCCATTTTTGAATTCAGAGTGATGGATTGTACTTGTATACCTCCAATATTCCTCCTGAACATACCTAAACCTGAAACATTCCTAGAGTGCCTGAAAGAAACATGAATTACTGTACACAGTGGTAATATATTATTTTCCAATTACTATATGGACTATGATTTCCTTTCCTAAGTTTCCAACCCCTTTGCTCTGTGAGATCTAACTGATGGATGATAGCTGTATTCCTGTCCACAGACATGGCAGCTTCTAGGTGGTTTTGATCTTAAGAAAGACTCTTAGCTCTTCCAGCCCTAAAAATTTTCAACCCTCCAAATCCCAACTGTTTTTCCTTACACTCTGCTAACAACAAGAAGCAAAAAAGAGAAATTTGAAGATGTGTTCATTACCTTATTGCTTCTTTCTTCTGAACAGAGATCAAGAAACAAAACACAGAGAGGAGATAACAGGACATAAATGATGATGTTTTTATTGCTTTGTCAAATTTGAGCCAGATTTTCAAAGGGCCTGTTTTACTAGAATTTGGCTATTTCTGTTAAAGTAGAGAAAGTAAAGGACTTTTTGCACCTGTGGAACATTTTAAATCAAAGTTGCATGTAACAGGTTCAGTTATTTCAAGTTTTATCAACAGTATAAGCCCTCAGCCCCTGGGACTGCCAGCCCCAGTGATGCCACAGCTGGGATGATCTCCAGTTCTCCAGAGTCCAGCCCTGCCTGTCCATTACACCGACCTGGCTTTGGCCAGTCCATATCCCCAGGGAGGTTCCTGATGGCCACGTTGGGGTTGTCCCAGTGCCTATAGGCTGCCTGCTCCTGTGTGGGTGTGGGATGGGCCTGACAGCAGCTGTGAGGGTTTGGCAAAGCCCCGTGCCAGCCAAGAGTCCAGACAGGCAGAAACTGTCCTGGCTCATGGGTCTCATACCTGGGGCAGAATCACAGTCAGGGACAGGATTATTTCTCCCCCATCATCTACTGGACAGCTAAAGCATTTTGTGAGGTGGGTAGGACTGCAGCTGTAACTTAATTTTCTGAAACTTGGGAAAAATGCAGGAAAGTTAAGGGCACAACTGTCCAGTGAGCTTGTACAGTAGTCCTGTTTATTTTACAAATGCTGCAGGCTTTGAAATCCCAGATCATCCCCCCAGAGCAGGGAGGTAGGTCTGTGTTTATGAGCAGATGACACTGACAGGAAGCCAGAAACTCTCTCATCTCTCCTGACTTCACAGTGGGAGCTTGTGTTCCCTTTAAACTACTCTTTGAATGAAGTGTGGTGACTGACCAAAGGTTTTACTTATTTAATGTGCTAATGAGGCAAGTCCTTGGATCTGCACAGCTGGGTTTGGAGCCCAGCAACTTGGAGAATTGCATGCTCTTCTGTAGGATCACTTTTAAACCCAACATCTGGAAGTCTACTGTAAGCAGTATCTCCTGCTAAAACTAGTTCTCTGATGAGAATGATAGCGTCAGTCCCTTTTGGTCTGCAGCTGATAACTCCTGGTTCTGATAGATATGGCCCTCCCTGTTACAGCTCTTCTACTCTCTATTGCAACAGGAATGGTTTATTCTGAGGTAGAGAGGGTTTTTCAGCTTTCTTGCATCCATACCCTATGTCTCTGTACCCTGAACAAATGAAATTACATAGACCTGTGTCTGAATTCACTCATTTCATGCTCTGTTTAGTCATAATGAGAAAAAGAGCATTACACTGTAATCTGGTATTGAGTGCATTGCACCTTGGAGCCCTTGGTTCAAAGAAGGTAATTACAGTTTTCCTTTTAGAAGTTATAGTGGGACTGCTCTTCTCTTTGACAGGTGAGAAAAGCAGAACAGCATCCTCCAGCCTTCATCTGTGTGAGAACTTAGACTGAAGGACAGTCCTTGACAGCATGAAGAGCAGTCCTCTCTGTCTCTCCTCTTTGAGACAATTCAAAACAGGAGTCTGCCCTAATCATCAGTCTGCGATGTGGGAGCAAGACTGGGGAGAGGGGGAACACTGTGCATCTATTTGTGAAATATCATTCATGATTCTTTAGATACCCCTCTTATACCCTCTTTCAAAAAAGGGACATGGTGACTCTGTAGCTTGGAGATTATGGCACTCATTGACATGGAAGAGTGCTGGTTCTTATGGCCTTTGTTTAAACGCTGCACATGAATTTCTTGTATCATTGAGTATTTCTATGCCTAGTCCATGCTTGGAGCAAATATTGACAGATTCTTCTTGGCTAATAGACTGTAGATCTCTCTGATTCATGTTGAGAACCCTCAAGCATTATGACCCCTTTCAGAGAGGTGAAAGATGTTTCTCTGCATTTCCATTATTCTGTAAAAACACAATAATTTTATCAAAGCCTTTCTAGGATTAATGGCTTAGTTGCAGGCATTTCAATTTGCAAAATAAATAACACCTCATCAATGGAAATGAGCAAAGCACCAAAAGGACTGGATAAAAAATCCCAAACAAACAGAGCTCTGGAAGCTGATATTAATAGGAACAAAGAGAGGGAGGTAATGAATAATTCATGCAATTGTTTTGGAAAATATTTCTTAAAAGAAACTTAATATGTGAGGAAAAGTTTTATTTCTCAGTCTTTTCTTTTTTGACTGCTTAGAGGCAGAGGTATAGGGAAGAGAAGCAAAGAAATGAAAAACACATAAACGTGCATGTGTTTGTCCAGAGGGAATCCTTTAAAAACTCCTATAACATCTATCTAGCCAGATTGTGGCATAGCATTCATCTCTGTCATGTTTGAGTCCCTCACATTTACTACAGTCTTTCTAAGTCAGAAAACACTTAGGAGATGGAAATGCTCAGATGTAGGATCCAAGCCCCTTAGAGCAGGACTAACCTTTCTCACATGTTAAAAAACAGTAGGGAGAAAGCAACATGGTAGACAGAGGGCAAAATTGTAACCTCATTGCCCTCCTCTAAGCCGTGCTTATCTGGCACCTTGGCATCACATCTCATTTTGGAAATCTGTTTCAGCGACCAAATTATTTTCTTTGAGAGACATCATTCCATTACAGGTGATTTGTATGAATTTGGATTTTTCTGATATACCTGAACACCGAGAAAAAGGCAAGAAGGGAGAAGGTTGCTCTACTAAGGTATCCAGAAGTAATGCACTTCCTCAAAGCAACCTCTATCCATTGTAGAGAGATGAGCATTTTCAGAGGGATATCGATCCCATGCTTTGTTTCTTTCTCTGCTAACTACACATGAAACTTATAAGACCATCTTGTGTTAGATGCATAGAGTAGAATGATTGAATCCGGGCCTCTCTTAACACCAGATTACACTTTAGAAACTAAAAGTGTTGCACTTTCTGAGAATAGGTTTTAGTGTCATTTAAAATCTATTTGATTTTCAGTTGAACTAAGATACCTAAACCAATTTATTCTGTCCTTGCAGGATCCCCATTAACTGATTGTTCCAATGAAAGAAGTTTGCTGCTCTGTGATTTATACCCTGGGATTGCTCAGATATATATTTCTGAGAGGATTTCCCCACAGCCTGTGGCCAAGTTAGTTACTAATGCATTGTGCACAACTAACACGTGCTCAGGCTTTTTAGTCAAATACTGCAAGATCAGAAATTGGCTCTGTATTTTTAATGGACAGCTGTTAATTGCTAAGCTGGAGATAAGAAAAACCCAGACAATATGGATTCCCTAAGCTCTGACATAAATATTGGTTAACCTTTTCTAATTTTGCAATATTGTACAGGATATGATTTGTCCTACGAAGTCATACTGTGAATCTGTCAGGTTCTGTACTCTGAATCTTTCAGAGTCAGATGATTCAAAAAAGGCTTCAAGATAAAAGACAAACCCTTCCAGGCAACATGAGAGTTGGAGGGAAGAGCCCAGGCTGCAGGAAGAAGGAGACAAGGAGGTATCAGGAAGTCTGTCATGCATGGCTGGGTGCTTCAAAGCTTGTTCATAATTAAGAACCACTGAACTTGAGAAACACAGAGTTCTTTCATACTACTGAATCAGCACATATTATATTAGCAGCCTGGGTTTGAAAGAATCCTTCATAAAAATTGGTCTTCAAAGTCATTCAACTACTAAAATTGACTGCAGCTTTTAAAGCTGTGCTTTAGAACCAGTGTCTAGAGCTTTGCTTTAGAAAACATGTCTGCAAAATTCTGCAGTGGTCATCTCAGAGCAAGATAGGTCCGAAGCAGCATATGCAGATAGGTAAATAGTGGTTTTATGAACAATTTTTCCAGGCAGTTGACAATTAGGAGAGTAATCACAGCATCTGACTTGTGCAAAGTAATTTAGCTGTGTATTTCAGCTACCTAATAATCCCTGCAGATTTTCTGGGTAGTCAAGAGGAGAGATGTTCTCCCAGGTGGCATCTGGAGCTCCTACCTTTGTCCTGTCTTCAGGTACCTCCTGAAGAATCTCTTCCTCTGTTGTCCAGAAAAAGATCTGAAGAAACCAGCCATAACATAGCTGAATTAATTCAGCCATTAAAGACAGCATCTGTGCAGGAGCTTTCAGTACTTATTTTAGATAAAGTATTCATGTTGTGCTCTCACATTTTCCACTGTTATTCTCACTTTGTTTCCCAAACTACTTAGACTAAGAGTGTTTAATTCTTCCATTACAGTTGGCTTTATTTTTTCAGATGATTTCAGTTCCTTTGTGATATCAATTTGTACAACTGATTCGTTATTATTTAATAAGTTTTTTGTACTTTAAAAGATGCTATGTCAGCATGTGAGTTCATATATTAATCAGGCACGTGCTTGCTTCTAATGAAATCTACATGACTAAATTTGTTTTAACAGCTAGCTGTGGCATTGCTTGTTAATAATTAATTGCCTAAATTTTTTGTAAAATGTGTTCTAAACTAAGTTATTAATTAATTTAGCTGCATCTAGTAACTATTTAATAAATATTAATAGCGAACATGCACACATATAAGCACACACACTCTTCCATAAAATTATGATCCCTTATCAAGCTATCATCAATTAAAGTTATGGTTATTATGCTTTCATGTTTGGTGAGGATGAAAACAAAAACTATTTTAGAAATTTTTCTCTCACTGAAAGTTGTGTAGAAATCCACTCATTTTTTCAGATAAACTGTGACAAATAGTTCTTGATTTACAGCAGAAATCTCTCTAATTTACTTCAGACAGTGAAAAGGATCAAACAACAAATAATCCAGGCTACAAAGAGGCAACACTCATGCTACTTAACTTATTAGGAAAACCTTTGGTAGCCCAGTTTGTCCAGTGTTCCTGTACCTCCTCCCCTTGGATTACAGAATTGGTGACATAAATAACATCAGTTTATGAAGCACCTGCTAGTTATCTGTAGTGAAGTACAGTGCAAACAAAACTCCAGAGACTCTCATCTTGACAGTCTAAACTGCAGACAGATGTGATCTGCATGCCCCACCACACCAGATATTCAGATCCCAGTACAAGGATATCCACTGGAACATGTAATGCAGGACTAATCCCTAGCTGATTGACTGCATTTCTACCTTCCTGGTCTAGTGGAAGATGTCCATGACCATGGTATGGAGTTTGGAACTAGATGATCTTTAAGGTTCCATCCAACCCTAACCATTCCATGATTCTATTTCTTTCCCCAAAAAAACACAGCAACCTCAAAGAAGCACAGCAAGCAGTGGTTGAGGGTAAGAGAGGGGTGTCCCCAGGCTACACCTTACCTGGGGACTGGCCACAATCTTGATGTTGACTTTGCAATGTAACTAGAAGGAATATATAAATTAAGAGGGGAAAAAGATAAGTAAAACTAACTAAATTACTTGTCTGATGACAAGATGTAAATAGACCTGGAAATGCTATTCTGAACACAAGTCCCAGACCTGTGGCTTGTCTCCTGAGCCAGGCAGAATTGCTGCCATTACATGTGTATGTGCAGTAGGAAAGCTCTTAATCCCACAAAAGTGTACGGCCAAGGGTTGAATGCTGGATGGTTCACAGATAAAAATCTATTCTGTCAAACTCAACAACAGCTTGAATAACATTTCTAGACTGACTTTTGTAGCACTATCTGGATTTGCTCTGACCAAAAGGGACAGACTTGATGATGATGGAAGTGAAAGCATAGCGTAATAGTTAATATTTTCCTTCAACATGCAGAGTGCAGATCCCCAAATCCTATTCAGTCATAAAGCTGTGAAAATTTTGGTTCCATAGAATAGGGAACAGGCAGGAGTAGAAATTCCTTTGTATTTTGTATAATAGGAAGTGATGTCAGACTCAAGAACATAAATTGTGAACTATTTTGCTGTTGCTGTTTTTTAATACAGTATAATTTCAGCACTCTGGTCACACACACAAAAAATTCATCATTTGATACATTATAATTTTTTTGACAATCAGTCATTCTATTACATTTCATGTGACCATATTGCATGTATTGGTAACATTGCAAAAGAGCAAGGCATCTATTATCGAATCACAGAAAAAACTACCCAAGCAAAGAGAATTAAAAATGTCATAAAAATTATTAATGTCATTATTAATAGCCAGGTCCTTGTCACAACACATTATAACATTTCCTTTGGAGGCATTATAATGTGTCATGGAGAATGGACAAGATGACCTAATAGATCTTTTCTATCTTTTCTCTCACATAATCATGTCAATCAACACTAGAGAGTCATAGTAATTTATACCTTCTACTGCTTACAGACTACATTATTGTAATCCAATCCTGCTATATAGATCTAAAAACTACTACTGCAACATCACAGTATTCATTTTGCCTGGTCTGTAGAGTTTCAGTAAAGATGGGGACCCATGTTATTGAATATTAATGGCAAAAATGGTTGGCCTAAGGGTTCAGGTGACATAAACTCGTATTTTTAGTGGACTTCATCTCTTTTTAAAGCTGTGTGGGGGACAGAAGAGCCCAGGCTGTGGATATTTCTCACATGCTATTATTCAGATTTCCTAGGTTTGTCAGCTTTTCTGGGTGGGAATAATGAATACATATGCATACATGAAAGAACATAGTCAATATTATATCTTAAGGCTCATAATTGGTAAATGCAGATATTGTATTTTAATATATATGTATGTGTGTGTGTGTGTGTGTGTGGTGATTACAGTATGTAGATTGGCATTGTAAGTTTCACCATTCTGTTTAAATATTACCTGTCAATCATAATTTTCATTACATTTCAATTCAAGAGTATGTAAAAGAAAAACCTAGCCATAAAGCTATTTACTCACTTCATTGCAATTATTATGAAAGGAATTTTTATCAGGATTGATATTACTCAAATTCCTGCTTTCCTTCCCATATTTTTTTTTTTTTTGAATTATGGAATTTGTTTTTCCATTCCTGTGTTTCAAGTAAGAATAGATATAAGAATTCTTTGACTTTAAGGACTAGAGAAAACTCTGGCTTGAGGAGAGAAGACTAGGGTTCTCTCAAGTATAATATTTTCCACTTCACTCCTTGCATCTTTTGGTATGCAATACTTTTTATGCAGATAAACTATATCAAGACTCTTGAAAAGTTTCACCACTTCAGTGATGCTTAGGATTCTGAAATGTCAACATTTTGTAGAGAAAGTAGCTGAATCAGGCCAAAGTAATTGTATTAACTGAAATACACAGCAAGCAAAATATGAAGTCAGGTACTTGAAGGTATTGGAAGGCAAACTATTTCTGTGTAGAGAGACTTCAATTCCCATGAATGCAACGTTAACAAAACAAATCCCTCATAATTCCAGAACTTTCTTACAAGTGACAAAATATCTGAAAGTCTATTATGCAAAGTGAAGGAGTTAATGATAATGTATGTATAAAGTACTTTCCCCCAGTAAGCAATATTTGCCCCCATATGGTGGCTGGAGAAAAAGTACTCCATTTTCAATTAGTCTGTGGACAGAACTGCCTTTTCCATGTTATCATTAGCAGCTGCAAATGATGATACACTGTTAAAATTCTAACTATTTAATTGCAGCATATATTGTAATATTCCTAATGGATTTTACTATGCAAGAAATAGCTATGTCATTTTATGACTTTGTAGTACCAAGAAAAAATAGTCAGAAAAATATTCATTCCATGGTTTAAGGCATGTGCAATGACAAAGAAAACTGCCCTTTTTAAAACAAGCACCATGTTTTCTCAGTTAAAAAAAGGAGGAAATATCTTGTTTGCAATAAACAAAGATTTTCTTCTGCAAAACTGGATCATTTCAGGCATGGATGAGTCCTGAAAAACATGTTCCATTTCCTGTCAGAATCAAATGATTAATATGACTGAATATCTGTTGTATTAGGGTAAAGTTTTTCTAGGGCTTCACAATCAGCTTGTCATGTTATTTTCACATTTTAGCAAGAAAAGAAATAAAGAGTTTTATTTTTCAAAGCCTTACTAGAATGATTTTTATGTTCTGTTCTGTTTGCATGCAGTCTTACATATGATAGTCCACCAAGAAACAATATAAAAGACAAGTGACCGTTATGGCAATGTCTTTCTTAGACTGCATAGGGGTGGGATTTGAATAATTGAAAGTACAGGAATCCTTCTCAGCCTAAACCTTACAGCAAGGTCCCTACGTCCCTTCTCAACTGCTTGGTCCTCACATAATAGAACAAAGGACAATGCTGGAGGACAACCAACTATAGGAGTTTAAGCCAGAAATCGAGAGATTTCTGACTATCACAACAAAGATAAGGGTTTGGTGCATTACAGCCAGACCCTAAACTGTAGTGTTGAAAATGGAATTCCCTGAAAAGTAGGTATCTGAATAAAAAGAGGGGTTTCAGCTGGCCGTACTCCAGCAACAGCCCTGCTCAGAGATGAGCAGATTCATTCAGCACCAAAAAGGCTTATCCATGCCTAAACTTAAAAACATAGTAGGTATGTGTGGAAAAGTTCCAGTCTAAGGAACTAAGCACTGAAGTGCTGCTTTTGCTCTGCTGCAGTCCACTGAGCACTCAGAAGGATATCTAAACCCTCAGGATATCTAGACCCACAGAAGGTCTCCTGCAGCCAGAAATGCTCTGAGTACACAGGGCAAGACAAGTACAGTGCAAAAAGCAAGGGGAGTGCCCGGCAGTAGTCACAGGAGGTGAGATGTTTGAGCCTTGGATCTTTCCCCGGTTGGGAGAGATTGAAATGTATATCTGCTTCCCTCCTCAATCCAGTGATCCCAAGCCTATCTTTCTGAGTCAGGGCTTAATCACCTTGGAGTGAAGATGGGGACAATAGTGATGCCTTAGGGTTTTCATGAATTTGTAGATTTTTATACTTCTATGTAGTTTCTTGCATTTAGAGCAGCTAACA
>JAWWMO010000121.1:101778516-101816265 GCA_035047845.1 Dendrocincla fuliginosa
AAGGGAAGTTCTGGGTATGGACATATCTTAGATTGGATGCAACCTTTAGATATGATAATTGAGTAGTGTTATAAAATCAGTATGCTGCCACATAGAAAGAAGCTTTCCCAGCTCCTACACCTTGCTGACATTTCTCACACACACTCACACACTCTCTGTGCTGCCCAGCCTGTTGTGGTGCCCTGTGTTCCCCACCCTGAAAGGCAGAGGGAGCTCAGAAGAGCTCTACTTGCAAAGGGGGGTTTTTCCCTCCCTTGCTCTCCTAAGGTGGAGGGAGAAGATGTTTCCCCTCCCTTGTTCTCCCAGACCGGACCTCAAGAACCTCAAGTCCTGCCTGAAGGAAGGTGAGACCAGTAATGGGAACTGGGTACCAGCATGAGCTTCTGGGGTAGCTGAGCTGCAGGGAAGCAGCTGCAAAAGGGAGTTTCTTCCTTGTTTATAGTGGGTTGGGAGGTGAGCTGACTTGGGCCCAGATGTTGCAAGAGTCAGTCTCCCAGCCTGTGGGTGAAAGGGTCGTTCACCTGGGAGGGGCAGGTTGTTGTCCCTTGTTGCTTTGGTAAGACATAGCAGGGAGGCTCAGGGGTTGGCTGGGTATGTGTCCAGCCGGGAATGAAATGAAAGGGATGCCTTTTGGATTAATTTACTCTGCATGTTTGAGGTGGTGGTGCTTGGAAAACATCTCTCATGGTATTCTTGAGGCTGTGAGTTCAACCTAGTACCGGTCTTTTCTATCTGTTACTTGTCAACACGTGTTGTAGTCTTTTATACTTTTTATGCTTTTATACTCTTTTATACGCCTTTATATTCTGTACCCGAAAACCCTATAAGTAAAAAACTCTTCTCTACTTTACCCACATAAATTTTTCTTAGAAAGTTTTTTCCCCTCCTTACGACAACAGTATATAGCAAAGGGGACAATACAGAAGGTACATGATTCTCTACTGTTTGCAGCACACTTATGAAAGAAGAGAGAATTGGATGCCAGTCCCTTTTTCCTAGACTACTAGTATGGTTAGCATTGGTTTAAAAATAAATAATAGCAGGAGGAGAAAGAATCCCAAACAAACCACCAGTTTGTAATCAAACTGTGACAAGTCTATAACTCATAAACTGTGCCCAGCACCTTGCAGTGCCCAGGACATTTCTCTGGCACTCTGTATGTAAAGTTCATGCCCATGGTATTTATTTTATACCATGGCATGGCTGTGTCTAAAATGCCTAAAGCAAATAGTTCATGGTCTGAACTCAAATCAAGTTTAGTCCCCGTGGGAAAGCAAAGCCACACCAGGCTGGTGACTGGCCTAACAACTGAGCAGTGCAGGTGACCAAATTACAGCATGTAGAGAGGTCCCTTCCACCATTTAACCCCCTTGTATACATATAGCCAGGGAGTTAACTTTGCTAGTTGCAAAAAGGTATGCAAACAGTCAAGGTCAAAGTAATGAGTGAATATACAATGGCCTGTACGAATAAAATAGTTAGGATCTCAGATTTAGTGAACGGAGCAAAAAAGGTTATACCACTGAAGACCAGTGTGGCTCTGCTTTGAACAAGTCAGATATTAAAGGTCATCAGGTAATAAAAAAGGAAAAAAAATAAAAAATGAGATTTTTCAGAAGGTTCTTGGTACTTAGCTTTCTTTTATTTCAGAATAAAGAAATAGCTCATCCATTATTTGGATGTTTAGATCCAAATACTTTTACAAATCCAAACCCTTGGCACTTTCAAAGGTTTTGATTATTGCATATTAACACTTAAAATTGCAAATACGTTTTACATTCAAGTCTTACCTGACATAATATTTTCAGCAAGAAATCGAGCCTGAAATACAATAACTGTTGAAGTAAAACCTCTGGTTCATTTAATGTCATGGTCTGTTGAAAATATTGCTCATCTTTCACTAGCACTAAATTTCTCTTGAGATTTTTATTTTCCATCTACTTCTGAGGAACATTTTGTATAGTGCTTATTTACCTTTCTCTTTGAGAAAACAAAAAGTTTAATTCTCTCTGTACAAAATTAATTCTACTAATGCTTGAATAATTGTAGTATTCAAAATATATTTAAAGCTGCATTTTAATAATCTACAAGAAATTAATTTCTTAACCTGCCATATACTAAGGCTGACATTTTTAACTCAAATTTCTGTACTGCTTTTTAGCTTTAAGGCAATTCTTCACTTGCCAGGTTTGGTATCAGGCATAGAAGGCTGTATTGAGTCACTGCTCATTTGAGTGTTAAAATTCAATTTACAGACACACAGATGTTCTGAGATCCTTTGAATTTAATGAGGATGACTCACACAGATGAGTAAAGAGGATGGACTTTGAGTTCTCTAATGCTTTCTGAGATCAATGCATTCCAGATGAAAATCATTCAGCTCGATCCATGCTATCATCCTGCACTGCCCATTATCTTTGTCCTCTTTCCTTGGCTTGCTGCTTAAAATAGGTGTATTTTGGAATGAACTGGTTTTAGTGACCATTACCTGACTTGCAGTAATGACATGACATTTCCTGCCTTATTTCTGTGTTCCACTACTAATGGCCTGTGTCGGTCCTTGAAGAGTTTGGTTTTATTAAGTTATTCTTTAAGTAGAGGTGGCAGTATGCTATGCTTGTAATGCTACTTTGTTAATAAAATCAGATTATTTGGGGTTCATAATTTCACTTTTAGAAAAAAAATAAAAATGGCTTTAGGTAAATCGTATTTGTGCATATGAATTTGAAACTGCAAAATATTAGGGCAAACATGTACTATTCACATCAGTGGTTTAGTCTCACATAGGTCTGTGAGTGTCTGTGAAGTATCACCCCACAATCAGGAATTCTGCTGCTGAATATGAGTTATGGAATGGCATTGAGAAATTGCGTGACAAAGATTTATATGAACAGAGATTAAAAATCTTGTAATTATTTGGAAAGTAGAACAATACAAGAAAATAAACTGAAGTATATAAAATTAAATGAAATTGTAATTCTTGAAAGCAGTCAGATCAGGACTTTCTGTCTCCCCATCAAATTATGGAGAGACGAAACATGGATTCAGTGAAATCTGAAGAGCAATTAGAACTAGAAGGGATGTAATTAGGACATAAAGTAACAGGGCTCCTTGGAACTCATCTCAGGATGTTTTTAAGACCAAGAATTTTACAAGCAGTGAAGAGGAACCAAGTATCACAACAATTTTTAGAGTTGTAAAAATTAATACTACAAAGCTTGGAAAAAAGAATTTATGCTTCAGGGTTTAATCGAAATTTTAGCTGTCATGCTGAAGAGAACAACTGGAAGGATTAGTATATACTTCAATTACCCTGTGTTGGTCTAGTACCTCTAAACATCTGGTACTGCTTATTGTCAGAGGCGGGATTTTGGACTGGCTGGATCTTCATGTTTGAAAAATCATAGCAAATCCAATGCCCAGTGTCATAACAGCAATTTCTGGATGCTGTGAGCTGCCTCAGAGCACCTCTTTCTTGCCAAATTCCTCTGCCTTGTCCCTCCCCAGGAGAGGAACCTCTCTGGAGGTATGAAGGTAGTCCCGCTGTCAGGAAAGGCAGATACAACCAAGGAAACTTACAGCAAGCTGGACCATACAATTAGGAAAGGGGCCAGGTAGATCTCTTTTCCTTTCTCTTCTCTTTTAAGGGACCTTCTTTTACCAAACATGACTCTTTGTGTGTGTGTGTTCATATCAGTTTGTCTTTATATGTGTGTGTTGTGGGGGATCAGGGACACTGGTACTTTGTAACTGGATATGGCCTTGGGAAACAGCTTTATTATAACCGTATTCTCAAAAAGCAGCTTATATTCCATTGCCATTTTGGCAGGGGTATTCTTTGCTTCATAAAAGTATCTTCTGCCTGGCATATTCAAAGCAATATAAAGTGTGCTGAAAACCATCAACCAAGGATAAGATAAAACAAGGCAATACCAATAAGGTGGATGAATCCACTTATTTAAATCTTCTCAGAAAGGATACATTAAGGGGTGCCTTCATAGCATATGAATTAATGTCCCCTTTTCCTATCTATGGCGCTACATTACCAACATTTATTGCAATATAATTCTTGCTGGTTTCTTTCTGGCTGGTGTCCAAGGTAGACTAAAAATAGTTTTCAGCTAGCTATATTTCAGCCTCAGGCTGATGAAGGATTTATTGATATTCCAGTTTGTGCAACAACGTATTGTCACTGTGATGAGTATGTGTGTGTGACAGAGACAGGCAGGGAAAAAGTGAGAGGGTTTTTTCGCCATCTTACACACACTGTGAAACTACTCCTTTCTGTTCTGTCTTAGAGTTCCTCATGACCTGGTTTCTTCATTATGGTTTCACTGCAAGCAGGTAAGTTAGAGAGTAATTTCTACCATTCCAACTGAATTTGTGCTTAGATTTTGAGAAAATGTCTGTCAAAAGAATGTATAAGACACCTTCAAAGAGTGCAGAAATGCACAGAATATGCCCATCAAGGGTGTGTTGAGTTTGATAATTTTACATTATCTTATAGTTGCACCCCACAGTACGAACTGAGAAAGGAGCAAAATTGTCTCCAGCACAGGTCAAAGCTATTGTGAAAGACATTTACATCGGTAAGAGGTTTTGTTTGTTGTTTGGGAGCCAAGAATCCTTGTTGCTTTTCGAGTCATGGGAGCTGCAGTTCCCAGCAGTGCTCCTCTTTTTTTCCCTATGGCAAGAGGGTACAATAATGCCACGTTAGCATTCCTAAACTGCTCCTGTGAGCCTCCTCTTATACTTTTTGCTGCTCTCATACAGAACACCAAGCACATGGTTGCTCAAAAAAGGCTTTATACTCAACCTAATGGGTGTATTAACCAGAATATTGAATATTGAGCCTTGTTAAAATATTTATATTAAACATGCTTATCATATAATGACCATGGTCCTCTAGATCATGGAGTTAAACTGCAGTCTGAGTATGGCAATGTTTAATTTAGGATTTCTTAGGCTACTGGAAAAAAAAAAGAATACAAAAAGTAGTTATGGTATACTAAGAAGGTTGGTAGAGAATGTAGTCTAGTCCACAATCCTAATTGAATTTCATACACAGTCTGAAAGAAAAAAAGATGGCTGGTGTGTTAATATTTACTATAAAGATTAATGGTCTATTAAACTAGAGAGAAGGAGTTCACTTGGGAGGCAAAGCCCATTTTGGGTTTGATTTTATTTTTTAATGCTACAGAATTTTTATGGTGTAAACAATCTCTTTTATTTTTCCCATTGGGACCAAAAATGATAGTGTTCCAAATTCAGTTTGTTGCAATATTCTTGTGTGTTCTCCTTTTTCTAGGTCTTTGATAGTGTGAATCATTCTTGGCTCTTATAGTCTGAGTATTTCAAACCTGAAAAGTACCGTCTCTTGAGTTCAAAAGAACATCTGATGCAGTCAGTGCATTTCAGAAAGCCTTGAGTCCAGCTCAGGGTTAGAACTTGTGGCTTTTCATTTGCTATTTTTTATTTTGGTTTGGTTTTTGTTTGTTTTGAGGTTGTTTGTTTGTTTGTTTGTTTTGTTTTGTTTTGTTTTTCCTGGATTTCACTGGGTTTGGTGGCAATTTATGTGAACATATTCTTTTTGGTTCTTACTGCGTAGAAGCCTAGGTAATTTCTCTTCAAACACTCTGGATATTTTCTGTCATTTTTCAGTGCAGCATCTGTGCTAGCATCCTAACCAATTCCGGGGCTCAGACATGATCTGTATACTCATAGCATGTTTCCCAGCATGACTTTGACCTGAGTCAACCAGTGTCCTCTGAACAATTCCCAGGAGTAAGCACAGACTGCAGTCTATTTCCAGTAGGCTGCCTGAAGGCAGCTACAGTCCTTGGAAGCATAGCATGGGCACATCTGGGCTAAGCTGCTGGTCTCACATCCAGAGAAAGGGTCCTGACACTTAAATTTAGCAATATAGATGTAGTGTGTGTAACCAAGAGCATTAAAAGCACTTGGCACACTAATCCTAACCTGATAGCTTGGGCAACCACTTGGGAAGGTTCCAGGCGAAGTGCATGCACAGTTTCCTTCAGATTAAAAAAAAGTAGTAGTTGCATAACATTTGATAAATTTCCCCCCTTCCCTTTATGTGCCTGACCCACTAGCCTGTAAGGTCAGGCTACCTCTTGCTGCTCTCTGTCTGTCCCCATGACTACAGTATTTGAATTTCAGCAGCATGTGCTTAGTGCCTTGCAGAGATGTTAGCTGGGGTCCTGGAAAGAGGGGAGCTGCGTCAGCAGGGCACGGTGCCCAGACTGATTAGTTCTGCCATGTTGATGCAGCTATGCCGCTTCCTGTTCCACAGTGAGGACGCTTGGAGACATCTGAGATATTGTTGCCTTGCATAGACATAAGGACAAACAGGCTGCTACTAAAAAATGCAAATGTGCACAGCACAGAAAATAAAGTTATACATACCCCAGCTTTACATTTGCACACACACTGCTTCTGTTTCAGATACAAAGGGAGAGTCAGAAATGGCTGTTGCATACAGTTCAGCTTTCCTAAATCACTATAATTAATTTCCAAACAATTAATTTTTATTTACCATAACTTGGCTATATGCTTTATCTTCCAGAGCTTCTTACATTGATGGTTCTCAGTGCTCACCTTTCTATCTACATTAGAAGGAAATGGAGGCTTGGGTCTTTATTTCCAAAGAAGGCAGCTAATTTTCCATTCAGTAGTGTTTTACTGTACACTTAAGTATAGACACTATAATTCTGGTTGAAGATATTGGAGACTCGAGCTGAAATTTTACTCCCTGCAACACTCACCAGGAGGTAAGGACCAGCCTATCTGCCTCAGCAGCAGATAAAACCAATGTTGCTTCTAAAGCTGTGAGTTGCTTTTATATGCTTAATGTGCAGGTTTGCTGCAGTTGTGCTCAAGTCCAGTTCAGGCTGGACTGTGAGACCCTTTGCAGTACTAAACCCTGGGCTTTCTGTCTAGGTCTTGGACCTTTTCAATGGCTGTCACTTGACAGAGATAAAATCAATTGAATTTAATCATTTAAGATGGTGACTTAGATAATTTCTCATTTTCATTGCATCTTAAAATGTTTCTGTAGAAGCTGAGAGCTTGTGTCTGCTGGCTTTTAGCTAGAATTCAGATACAAAACAAATGCTTGGGCATTTGTCACAAGTAAGGGGACTGAAACCATCTGCAGTGGGATGTAGAGGTAGGAGAGGTAGAAGAAGAAGGGCATCAGATGTCGATAATATAGAAACTTTGTTGGTAGTAGGTCTGTGTCAGATTTTCTACTTCTTCACTTATTCCCACCTTCACAGGATAGTTCTTGCCAAGACAGCTGCTATTCTAATTATAGCAATCTTTTACTGTTTTTTCCTTTGCACTAGAAATGATTACTAGATGTGTTTACTAGCATAAATTAGCAACCTTATTTCAACTTTTGCCTTTTTAGAAGAAGGTATTTAGCTTCACTTTTCTTTCTAGCCCATTTCTAGGCACAGGTTTTAGCCCTCCCATGTACTCCCAAACTGTGTTCATCCTCATGTATCTTTCAAGTAATAATAGGCTCAGACACCCCAATCTGGACACTCCACTGCCAAAACTGAAGAAAATTTTGACTTGACTCCTTTTCCCAAAGCCATGTGGTATTTCAGGGGCTGACCTGGAAGCAGGGTAGGGTAATACCTCTGAGCTGCTTTTCCTTTGCTTTTGAACCTTACTTTTCCCATCTCAGGACCATCAGACTATGTAGTGACTCAGATTTATGATACATGATGAGTTCTACTTAACTTGGATAGCTGAGCACAACTGGAACAAAGCAATGGGACTAGACATGTTTGTGAGTGTTCACAGAAGGTGGATAATTTTTTAAAATGGAGGAAGAAGCTGTATTATATTGCATAGGGCCTGTCAGTATTCATTTTTAAAGTACTGTCAAAAGCCTCACATTATTTCATAGAACCTGGGAAAATAGCAAGAGTGGGAGAGGGAGTGGCATAAAAACCAAATCAAATTGGCTATTACACACAGTATTGCAGATCCAGCATAAAGTTTATATTGTAGTCCCTCATCCTGAGACTTCAGATAATTCCATTAACCTCCAAGCTGTTTTTGCCTCTGGAATTTTCATTTGAGATAACCTGCACTGAGATTTTACAGTTCACTGATTATTAGAAGTCAGAGCTGTTACAGTATTACATTTGAGTGAGATAACATGATTTGCAGCATATGCTAGGTATAACCCCCAAACCATGCCCTGATTCCAGGAGCAAGATTAAGGTACTGAGGGCTGGTAAAGCTTTTATTAAAGGAACAGTGCAGGAAATTAATCCATCAGTTTGCTGTATGTAGGCATAATTTAGCTATTAAAAAAACCCTAAACCAACAAAGAGAGTAAGATTCTAATCTTAATTAAAACGGAGTAAATCCAAAGCAGCTTCAGCACACAAATAAACAGCCTGAACTTACATTTCTATTAGTTGAGATGAGAATCTGGCTTAGTAATTATGAATTTACTTCAACGTTTGATCTAATATTTGCTGTTGTCTCTTCTTTTTTTTTTTTTAGCAGAAGAATGTACTCTGTTGTGAATCACTCACTGTGAGACTTCACTCCTTAGAGACATCTTCCCAGAGAGATCTTTCTTTATTCTTGTAATGACTAAGTGGGAAACCCCAAGGTGAGTGCACTGAGCATGTTTGCCACAGGGTAATATGTGATCATCAGAATGGTTGAGATCTGAATATCTGAACCATTAGATAAAATCATTTACACAAGAAAAAAAATTTCTTAAAAATCTTTTCTCATCCTCACATTTAATTTATTTTTCCTGCTGTAGTTGGAGGGCACTGTATTCCTTCAGTGTTTTTTAGGCTACTAGTAGATTACGTTATAAAAGTAATGTGACTATGCTGCACAGTAGAGCTGGATTGATTGGCATGAAATATAAACCTATCAAAAGAGAAAATCAAGCAGCCTGATAGCTCTGCTGTCAAGGCACATTTATCTTTCATTGCAGCCTTGGCGGTCCCACTGCCTGGGATTAAAAAGCTAAAATTCCATTGTGCTCACTGCAAAGATCTTGAGTTAGTGTGAAAATTTTCCATTAAAATTTGTTTTCAGTAAGAGCTGAATTTCTGAAACCCCACAACCATTTTTTTCAGTCTTTTCCAAAATGATGGGGACTTTCACAGAAATTGAGAATACCTGTGTCTTCACTCCATGCCCAGTAAAATACCTCCAGCATTTCTCACACACCCCAACATCATTATATATTTCATACATGATTTTGAAAATTCCTCATTCACCTTTTACCTTCACACTAGTCTATCAATGCTGAATTTATGCACTTCTCTTGGTTAGCACACCACAATGACCTAGGCACTGCACTCCAAATTTTTCCTTAAGAACATTCCCTCTGGTTTCCACCTTTTACAGGCAAATTCTAGGATTTTCACTCTGCTAGTATGCCTTTAGGGCTGAGACTGACTAGATCATATGCTTTCCATCAGCATGTTAGGATCTTCAAAAGGAATCAGATCAAGCTCTGCATACGTGGATTGCTTCAACGGCTCTCAAGCCTCCAGAAATGTGTTTAAATAACCAGCGTACACCCACTGCTTGCCTAGAACTGAGACTACAACACTGGGCCACAGTTCAAGGCCAAAGCCATGGCTCTCCATGTAATGATGTGGATATGTAAAAATATGTCAAGCCCATGAATAAAAATCAGATCCAAAAGTCAAATATCTTTAAGGAAATATCCTCTCCCATCTGGCCAGGCTTATTTACTGATTACTTAAGCTCCCAGTATCACTTCTAGTGAGGTAAAAGTTGGGACCTAGGATCAAAACCACCAAAGTGAGAGTAGAAGACACACGTGAGAGCATGCACTCCAGTCCACTGGAGACACTGATAGTCTGGTACTCTGTAACCATCAGTTTATTGTTGTGGACAGCACACATTCTCCTTATCTGGAGAAGCCAAAGTCAGTAGCAGGGACACCAGGTCAGGGTGTTTAAATTACCTAAGTACAACCCTGTAAGAAACAAAGTAGATCAGGAATTAACTGCTATTGTTCCGTTTTCCCACAAGAGTTAAGAGTTGAGGTATAAGAGAGTAGTATTTTCTTCTCTTCCATACTGCCTCATCTTGAGTCCAGCACAGGGCAGGACGTTAGAGTGCCAGCAAGTAAGGATTACCTATTGATAAAATAAATTTTATACAAAGATTTTTACTAAGCAATTTCTCAGCAGCAATTTTTTTTTTTTTACTAAAGTGCTATAATACTATATTCTGTATATAATTAGTCTCCTCTACTGTTAAGGCCATCAGGAAGACATGCTGGCAGTCCATTGTGGTGTCAGAGGACGTAATTGAACTCTTAACATTAAAATACTGACTGCTTCCTAGACAGGCTTAATGTACAGTGAAATGTGAAGTATGGATCATAATGTTTTGTGCTTAACCCCATGCCAGGACAAATTTCAAGATCCATCACTTGAAGGCATGCTTATGAAGACCTGCCTACTAACACAGAAGTTATAATACAATTTGGTTGGTTAATGACATAGGAGATGATGAATATTGAGTTGCTGTCACGCATCCTATTTTGTACTTGGTGTATTTCAAAACTGAAAAAACCTGGAAGTTTACAGAAGGACAATGAATAGATTACTGTAATTAAAAAGAAAAAAAAAAAGATAAGAGAGAGCAAAAAATCCATCCATTTTTCATCACCCCTCAGCAACTTTGAGATATATCAAGTAAAATCAAGGTGACAGAAGATGTGTTGCAGACAGAAAGTAGTGGGTTTGGGAGATGGGGATAGTAATTTCTCTTTAATTTATCAAATCTCAGTTTACTCTTTTCAGAGTTTCATTTTGAAAGCCAAAGATCACATCTGCTTTTCAACCACAGCAGGATTTCAATTGCTTTCCGTTGCCTTCAGAACCTATCAGAAAGCTTGTGTTTGAGATAAGTCCTGGGAATAAGCAGTAGATAACAGTTCTGAGCAGTTTTTTCTCAACTACTCCTCACATCTGTATGCTTGTTGGATGTCATTAGGAACCTAGTTAGGTGAGAGATATACTATTTCCCTGCAGTGACTGCTATGCACAGTAATGAATCTGTGGTTAGGTATGACCAATGTGTTGGAGTTTCAGCTGGTGTATACACAGTGGTGTAGCTGCACAGATTCTAGAGAAGCTGTGATAATTTATACCAGCTGGGAATCTTATCATAATATTCCATGCTTTGTAAACATCTCTACATATCTTGCTTTTTATGGGTCTTTTAGAATAAAGTGCACACTGCTAAAAACCTACAAATCATATTGGACTTGTTTTTTTTGCTTCTACAACTCTTTATTACATTTTTTTATTATTATGTGCAAATCATTTTGGGTGTGAATCTTTTGTTTATCAAAGTAATGCAGAAAAGTAACATAAAATTGTCATCTGCCTATAGTCTAGTCTTCTTTTTGGTAAGATACAAAAGAGGTGGAACATTCAAGAAAAAGAAAAAAAAAAGACAAAAGCCAAGGACAATTGTTGCATCTTTTGCCACCTAGTCACAAGGTCTCAATTATTATCCCTTAGGAAAACATATCTCTATTAAAAAACCCCCACTTTATTGGGTTCTACCTTTCTATAGTTAGAACAGATTTCTTCTATAACGCCCTTTTTATCCGAAAGTATACTAAGATGTAGATGATACAAAATTGAGAAGAGCTGTTGACTCCTTTGAAGGCAGATAGGCCCTGCAGAGTGATCTCGACAAATTAGAGGACTGGGCAATCACCAATTCTATGAATTATAACAAAGACAAATGTCAGATTCTGCACCTGGGATGGGGCAACCCTGGATGTACGGGCAGACTGGGGAATGAGATGTTGGAAAGCAGTGCCATGGAAAGGGACCTGGGGGTCCTGGTCAATGGCAAGTTGAATCTGAGTCAGCAGTGCCCTGGCAGCCAGGAGGGCCAACCATGTCCTGGGGAGCATCAGGCACAGCATCGCCAACTGGGCAAGGGAGAGGATTGTCCCGCTCTGCTCTGCACTGGGACAGCCTCACCTTGAATACTGTGTGCAATTTTAGGTGCCACAATATAAGAAAGACATAAAGTTATCAGAGAGTCTCCAAAGAAGAGCGATGAAGACGTTGAAGGGCCTTGAGGAGAAGCCATAAGAGGAGAGGCTGAAGTCACTTTGTCTGTTCAAGAAGAGACTGAGGGGAGACCTCATTGCAGTTACAACTTCCTTGTGAGTAGGAAAGGAGGGGCAGGCACTGATCTCTCCTGTGATCAGTGACAAGATTCAAGGAAGCAGTATGAAGGTGAGTCAGGGGAGATTTAGGTTGGATATCTGGAAAGGTTCTTCACCCAAAGGGTGATTGGGCTCTAGAGCAGGTTCCCCAGGGCAGCGGTCACAGCATCAAGCCTGATAGAGTTCAAGAATAATTTGCACAGTGTGCTCAGCCTCATAGTGTGATTCTTGGGGCTGTCATATGCAGGGCCAAGAGTTAGGTTTTGATGATCCTTGTGGGCCCCTTTCAATTCAGACTATTCTATCATTCTATTTTTTATATATCATCAACCCTGGAAGCAATTCAGAACTATGCTGACTTGTTTTCCATCAACAGATTTCTTAAACCCAACCTTTCCTTTCCTTTATTTTTGAGGAATCTTTGTAGCTCTTGTCTGATCTCAGTTTGCATGAATGGCTACTGAGTCAAAGTAAGGCAGTCCAATCATATGTATAAACAATACACCTAGTCCTTCCAGAGAAGTACCTGTGGCCACTAAGACAGCCTCTGGAACAGCTGCAGTTCCAAAGCTGCCATCACTCTGCTGAAAGTTACAATACAACAGGTCCTTCAACAGTTCTCTTCTGCTGGGAATAGACATTACCAAAGATGTGTCCTGAATAATGCATTGAGATAGGTTTTGAAAAGCACTGCTGGTAGAACCTTTGCCCTCTGAAAATACTAGTCACGTAAGGATTTTTATTGTAACAGTTAAGCTTTATATCATACCTTCCAGAATAGATGTTATGTGGAGTATTGTAATATAACTCCTTCTTGGCAACAGAGACAGACTTCTCTAGTAGTTTCTAGTCAATATATCCATCATATAGCTGAGTGCAGCTCTGGTTAAAATTAAGAGGCAACACATTTCTTATGTACCATTCAAGCCCGTCTCTGAGTGTTGAGTTCACGTTTCCAGAGAATCTCTCTGATGGATAACTCCATATAACTTTTATAGTAACTGCATGAGAATATAGGTCTAGAATCTTATTCTCTTGAACACCTTCTTCTTCAGGAGAAGATTCACTGAATAATTTTGCAGATGCTGATATATTGAACTATTATTAATATCCTATTAGTAGTTAACATATCTTTGTACCTGATTATATAGTTTGTCTCAATCTTCATTGTGGCAATTTACTGTGGCCGTTTCTGATTTCAACTTCTCATGCAAGACTTAATTCTTCAAGAATATGATTGCTCTGATCTGAGACAGTGAGGCATGAAAATAGTCACCCACCTTAGGTATGTAAGGATATAATTAAAATAAACTGGATATATGCATGTTTAAACTGAAAGGAAGAGAGAAGGCCATAGAATCATAGGATCATAAGAAAATTTGAAAATGTGATGCCCAAAGAGATGGAGAAATGTTTGCTCAGAAAACAGAGGCCAGAGGGATGCCTTTAAAGACATATGACACTGACACAAAAAAAAAAATAGACAATAAACTGTTCTCCACTTCTATAGAGGATAAAATAGACTTAAAATTGTAGAAAGATTTCATTCAGATATTAGGAAATCTTTCTACACAGGAGATAGTGATGCACTGAAATTGTCATGGCAGATAGTGGAATTTCAGTTAAAAGAGAGAGAGTTCTAAGAAACGGGTTAAAGAACTATCAGATAAGAATGGCTGAGGTACAACAGATGATTACCCGGGACAGCAGCATAGGTTAATTAACTTCTGAGATCTCTTCATAACTGATTTTGTATATTTTTCTCTGTGATAATTTGAAGAAGCAAAGTTAGATGCCTTATTATTTAGCCCATCTGCCTTTGTCCTTTTCTGTAACAGTGAATACAAGCATTTACCCTAGCTGTGAGGCACACTGTAAGGGTAAGTTCAATAAGAATTGTTAGCCAGTCAGATGCAATGGCACTGAATAGGGAGCTGGGAAGGATATATAGCACAGGCTGAAAAACTTTGGTAGATTTGGCCGGAGTGCTTGGACTGAAACTCTTTATCAGCATCCCTAGGGCTGCCAAGTTTTCAGTGACAGCAGAATTTGAACACTCATTTCATTGACTGCTGACTCAGTTCTATGTGAACTGAATAGACAGTTTCTAGATCAAGAAGCAAAATGTAAAAGGTCCTAATTCTGCAATTACACATGAAGCTTAATCTACTTGAGTAGAACTGTTAGATGTGGCTGTTCTAATACACAAAGATAACGAGGGATGTAATCAAAAGCCTCTCTGTATTGTACCGAAAGCAGTCTGCAAATAAGTGGTAGTTTTTGATCCACAAAAACTGTTTTATTTATCTTTCTAATTAAAATTAAAAAAATAACCCCCCCCCAGCTCCCCCCACCCAAACCCCAAACCCATCCAAATGGTATACTCGATGGAACAGACACATACTTTTGGAGTAAGTTACAACACCTTCAGAGATTCTGCAACACTGGAAGTTGCAAATAATTGTTTTATATAATGCTGTCTGTTAAAGCTCCACATTTTTATGTGTTTTGGTACTTGGCATGTAAAACACCTGTTTTTTTCACTCACAATGTTAACTTGTCAAAGCTCAGAGGTTTTTCTTTGTTAAAATACTTGAAGCTGCTAAATTGTGTAGACTTCATGTTGTTTGATAATGGGCTAATTTGGTCAGTCATTTGAATACATCTGTTTGCATTAAATAGATGAGCTGTGGAATTTATCTGTCCTTTGTGAGACATCTAAAATTTAGATAGCTGTGTTTGAATGAGTCACTCGTAAGCGAGGGAGAAAAATTAGGCTGGTCAATGGAGTGTTCAGCTCATCCTAAAACAGGTCAGGTGAAATTGTCTGCCTCATTGAAAAGCTCTTACTGTATTTTTAAAGAAGTACAGCCACAAGGTTGTGTATATGTTTCACAAATTGCCACCAAACAGCATAATATGTAAAAAAAAAAAAAAGTGTTTTGTATAAGGAATTGCCAAATTTTATCTGTCTTTTGAAATATTTGTGTAGGGGTTCCCACTGTGTTTTCCCCCCACCTGGTATCTCTACAGTGTTTGCAAATGCACATCAGTTGTATAAGTGTGAACATCTGGCAGGGTGTGTGCAGATGAGGTGAGCTTTTGTGTAAGAGGCTGCACACTGTTTCTGAACTTAGATCTTTAAGGTAAATAGCCTTGTAAGATTTTGCACACAGACAACATGAATCCAAAATTGAGGCCAGATAGTTGTTAATGGGCACATTTAAAGACAAGTCAGTTTTAGTCCCAGTACTTACTGTAAGTTTTTAGAGGTAGGGAAGATGAAAGAGAGAATTTTGCTTTAATGAAGGTCTTGTGTCTCATCAACTACTCTTTTTCTTCCAGGTTCTGAAAGGCTTAAAACATACATTATCCTTCCCTCCATTCTCAGCACATCACAAGACAGTGTGTATCGTGTTCTTGCATATACCAATTCCTGACAGCTTTTCTGAAAGCCAAAGAGAAGAATGAATGAGTAGAAATGATGATCACTTTTCTATAGCCCATATGGGATGTTGATATTTTTGCTACTGATTAATTTTTTTCTTATGAAATAAGACAAAAACATTCATAGCATTTATAGAATAGAACTGTAAAAGCCAAGATAGGTACTTCAAGCAAGCCTGGGGAAGGACACAAACTTCCAAATACGTTTTGATAAATTTATAATAGAGGATATTAACAAGGTTGACTTTGGGATCTCAATTTTGTGCTTTACTTAACATTTACAATACACTGACACTTAATCTATAATGTAGTTTATGATTTTTGTACAGTAAAAATCCTTTATATTGTATAGGATGCACTGCTAGATGAAGTGAGAGATTATAGCTCATTTTTTTTGGAAATTTTTAAAGATTAGGTTAGTTTTTAAGTGAATAAATAAAATCAGAGTTATATAACAATCCAAACGTGAGAACCCAGTTTAGAAAATTAGAAATTCCATACTTATTGCTTTTGTCTTTTTCTAGATAGCTGCATTAGGTATTGAAGTCTGGAGCTCTTAAGTGAGAAATTCAATCCTATATTCAAACATTTTTATTATGGAATTTGTTATAGGCACACATTGTTACTAAGTATATAATTTTAAAGTCATTATGATATATAATTACAATATAGGTAGTACATCTAGATTCCAAAAATACACCATCTAGAGATAAGATTGAGATTAGGTAATTACACAGGAAGTTAATGTACAGTCTTTATTAATAAGTGGTATTTACTTGCATAAAATATGATGTAGTTACAGTAAATTGTAGTTTCAGTATAAAACTATAATATATGTACCTGAATTATCACTATTATCATTGTAAATAATACATTGCTTGAAGACATTCTCCCTAGGCTGGTGATGTTCATTGTGCCATAGGTAGTGTGCTCTACATCTCCATCCGTTTTCTTTCTTTTCTCCCATGTGAACACTTCAGTCTGGATCTGCTGCCTAGTCTCAGCCTGTGTTAATGTATTGACGATGAAAAATTTCAGACTATGTACATAACCCCATTTATAGCTGGTCTCTTTGAATTTAACCTTTTTCCTATTATGAGAAATCGTGAAGCTTCTTTTGCTCTTTCCTAGGGAACGAAGCCATAGGCATTATCCAAACTACCCTGTCTCTGCTGATAGTGCAAAGACCATTTGCTGCCAAAGGCATCTTATGCTGTCAATGCGAACTTCAAAAGTCTCTAGTACAGGGTATAGTCAGCACACAGCTGCTTCTCATTGCTTAAACAGCACCTCTAAGTGTATCACCTTGCCCTGGACCCAGCTCTATGCAATTGGTTTTTGCAACCTTTGCTTACCAATCCCTAAATAAAATGGGAATTTCAAACAAAAACATGGCAATGGATATGCAGTGAATCCACTGTAATCATCATGCCTGGCATAAGGATGCTGTACTGGTGTGTAGATAGGGAATGGTTTCAGCTACACCATTCCAAGCTCTGGCACATCATTTAGGTCTAGTGTGGAACAAACCTCACAGAGCTTTGTCCAAATATGCAGTGGTCATTTGCCTGAATCTTTCAGGCATCCAGAAATCTCTGAAAAAATGTGCTGAATCTGCTGTTATTAATAGAAGGATGAAAAGGGGTAAAATATCCTTCCTGCTCCTGACTTTCTTCCCCAGCAGCAGCCTGGCAGATGCTCATCCTACAAGTAACAGTATTTGCAAAGTGAACTGTTGTTTCTGCTTTGTTCAGCACTGTTTATGATTGTGTTACCACATTCCAGAATCTCATCTGAAAAACACTAAACTTCATGATTTTGTGTTGAATAAAAGGTTCAAAGTAGGAAGTGAATGTAACCTGCCTCATAGTACCTGCTGGCATCCTTAGGCAATCTGAAGAAATATTATGGGGCTTGGGAGTGGAGTTCAACAGGACATCAGCTAATAAGATCAATGATATCTAAGAGTCAGTGAAATCATTCCCTTTGACTTCAATGAGTGTTGGACTGATGCCCAAAAGAGCAAATGCGTTCTCTCTAGAAGCAATAGTCTCACTTGCTTTCACAGCACCAAAATTTCTAATCACATCCCCCATTTTTCTGAGGAAACAAAACCACCCCAGAATCTTCCTTTCTTTGTTCAAATATTCTCTCAACAGTTTGATGCACTTTGTTCAAAAATCTGCAGCTTCCTGAAGAAAGTTTGGTGCAAAAAGCAATGTTCTAACAAAATGATATACAGATACTCTGCTGATTACCACAGACAAGCCCATGGGAAGGGCACGGTTGCAGCATTCAGGCTGCACCAGTACAAGCTCTGGTGCAATTTTTAGAGTTAATGTTTGACAAATGGCATGCAGCTTTGTCCAAGTTAACTGTCACTTGCATTTAAAGTGTCTGTGGGATTATATCTGTATATTGTAATGGGGATGAAATGTAGCTACCATAATTTAGCAGCTGGTATGTGACTTTGTTTCCTTTCTCATAAGAAGCATCTGCATTTAAAAATAACAAACAGTAAGTTGTGGACAGGGATTAAGAATTTTTTTCTCCTGAACTGACATTCACTAGGTAAAGACCTGGGTGACATGTAACTCTACAGTTTCTTCTATATCACTCTTTTCTATCTTTCTACTTGCTACCATTGTGGAAAACAAACTCATAGCAGCTCATCCTTTCTAAAGTCTAAGACTCATGGTACAGTTTTTAATTCTGATGACACTCTGAGATCCTGAGTCTTAACATAAAATAATGAACGTCTTGGAATATTGATAAGCAGAGTCTTACATAGATACAAATAATCTGCTTCATTCACTGTGACTTTGAAGTCCTCTTTTGTTTGCATTTAAGAAGGTCTTTCTGGGATCAAGTACAAATCAGGATTCAGTTGTCAGCCCTTCCTTACCATGTTCTTTCTCTTACCCTGTAATTAGCTGCAGATGAAACTGTAGCTATTTAAGTGTTTAAGCACCTGATTGCTCCTGGAAACAGATGCTCACACGTCTGAATGATGATGATTTTTACCTTCTCTCTGCAGGTTCAGTCTCTGTCCCAAAAGTAACTTGGGCCACTCCTGTGTCAGCAAAAGCAGAAGGAGATGCCTATTCACTGTGTTTTTCACAATAGGACAGGGGCGGTACAGTCCATTGTTTGTGACTCTGTAGACATTATTATGGCATAGCGTTACTTAGTATTTGTATAGTTTTAAAGCTCAGAGGAGACAAGAAGTTTTCCAAGCACGTAGCTGGATTTGCAGCAGTGGCAAGGCATCCAAGACAGAGGGAAAATCCATGCTACTGAAGCTAGGGCTTTTCTCAGGGAAAGCAAAAAAATCAGCTAGAATGTTTCTTTCAAAAGGTATCAACTGTGAAAAGCAAGTCTCTCCCAAGAGTGTTAGGAAGGGGGGGCAGTGAAGAAAGAGCAAAATGGTTGCTGCTGTTCAGGGATTTTCAGATGCAGAGATCCAGGTGTTATTCAAATAAAATGAACTACTGTCAGAACTGCAAAATCATTCACTAATAAGAATGAATTGAGCATTGCCTAGGGGGGCTGACAGGAACTCAGAGGAGAGCTTCTCCAACACACTACATTTATCTTACATAAAGGCTGGATTTTTGATTCACTGTGGTTGAATTCGGATAATCTGCTTCCAATATCACTTACCCTACTAACAGCCCATTGATTTTACTGCCACCTCTGTTCTCTCTCATCCTCCTGCATCTATTTTCCAGGAAATCAGTGTTACAGCCACCAACTCCAGAGCTTCTGCCCAGCCCCAGCATATGGTCCCGTCATACACCAGCAGCACTTACCTGCAGCAGCAGCAGCATTCTGAGGCTGCTACAGCCAAAAAATATTTTCACTGACAGAACACTACACTTTTATATTGTCCAGTTGCCACTGGCCTCTGGCAGTCTGACTTACTCCAACAGTCATTATTGTGATAAACACTGCTACTTAGAATATACACCCTAACCAAAATGCGTTGCAGCCTGTCAAAAAGCTGTGACAGGTTTTTCTTTCATATGGTCTATTCCTAATATAAGCTTTATACACTTTCTACAATTTATATACACATTGCCTATGTTCATAACATAAATATAAAACCTACATATATATTTATTCAGATATTTAATCACAAAACAAGAACAAATATGTGTTCAGACAACATGCAGTACCAGAACGATCACCTCCATGATTGCTCTTTAACAGGAATCATCCTTAAATTAAATTTATATGGATTTTCCTCCCTGGTACATCTATGCACTTATTTTATATGTGTGTGTGTGTGTGTGTGTGTATTTTATATATTAATTAATAGTATTTTCTCATGTATGAATAAGCTTTAAGTAGAATTATATAGCATAAAACACAGCTGAATTGTTAAAATCTGGGTGGAGTGTGTGTGTGTGATAATTCACAATACCTTGCATCTGTAAGACAATAAATGCAGAGTTTCTGTTTCAAATAGAGAATAACAACCTGCCTTTAAAATGGAAATACCCTTGTCATGCAATCTGCCTGCCCACGTGAAACCCAAAATCTAAAGGTATGGTCTACAACCCTCTCTGTGCCTAGAGAGGGAAAAGAAACATTGCATTGCGACTCTAGACAAAGCCTCAGTTGACTTTCCTTGTTTCACTGACCAAAACAAAATGAATTTCCCTACAGTTACATTCCAAGTGGAATTGCTTGTAAGTATGGACAGAAGAAAGGCCTTATTTTGGAACTTTCATACATGATACATAAGTCTGAAACCTTTTATAAGTAACAGCTTCGTGCTGAACATATGAATTCCTCCCTCCAGCTTCAGGCTTTTTCTGAAAGAACCTGAGGATCTTTACCCTCTGACCTCACTGAGAAATCTGGATTCTCTTAAGGTCCTTGAAGATACTGCAGAGAAGCCTCTAGACCAAGAATTAAATGAATTTCAGTGTAGTCAATGGCCTACCAGTCTCTGTTGGCTAGTCTTCATTATTTTTCCCCAAATTCTAAATTAGCCCAAGCGGTTTAGTCTGCAGATTGATTTAGCTTCAGCTGAAAGAGACAAGGATTTTTCCATTCATTTCAGAAAATGCTGGATCAGACTTTACTCATTTTGTTTCCTGAATCAAACCTTAAAGATGTCAATAAAGTGCCTTTTATGCAGTTTAATGGGCTTGTAGTCATTCCAGTAGTTCCCTAATAAATAAATAAAAAAATTACTTATTTCCTTAGTCTTCTTTCAACTAACGTGGGCTTGTCTTCTTTTTCTTTATTGCTGCCCCTCCCAGTTGGTTCAAATTAGCTTGCTCATAGTAAATGTCAGCACCGAGACAAAGACTCAAATAAACACAGAGACTCAGCTAAGCCTCTGAGGTCTGGTCCTCTCCGGATACGCAAGAGGGAAGACAGTAGAGAAACCTTGTTCTGTTTCATAGCTACAGAAAAGACATCAGTCCCTAAGGTTACTTTCTGCACCATGTTCAGGCAGTACAGTATAGGCACTCTCTTCAGTGCAGTCAGCACATGTCACTGCCAGGGAAGCTGCAGCATCACCAGTCACAGAAACTTTATGCAGGCTCTGTAATTTCATTGCTGTTAATACTGAGCTGGCCAAATTGTAGCCAGTCTGATACATCTCTGCTGTTGTAACACATTACAGGCTAAGTGCTGGTTTCAGCCCTGAATTTGTACTTCTTAGGCATTGATATACAGGGCATTGAAGTCAGTGGAGAGATTCCCCATTGCAAACACCTTCCTATGCTTAGCTTACAAACCGTCAGCCTGCTGAAATGCCTACCTCTCCTAAAGCACCTGAGTGTCATGAGTGAAGTGGAAAGGAATTACTCATGCACTCATTTAGATTTGTTTTGGCAAAACAACCTTAAGAATCTCTAAATTTAAATAGAATATTGATTACTAGAATGAAACTTAGATGTGTTTTTTATCTGAGGCAAAGTATTAGTACTTACTCCAAATTAACGTCTGAATACTTGGCAAAATATTGTGGGTTGTGAGAATATGATTCTCACAGCCACAATGGTGTCTCCTTTTCTATAGTCAATACACTTCAAAAATATTGCACAGTAATGGACCTTATGAACATCACTTAAAAAACGGTGCTGAATACTCAGGAAAAAAAAAAGTTGGTTTATTTTAAGCAAACAAATTCATTTTACTCTTACTTTACAGCCAGTAGCTGCATTGCTCTGCGGATTAGACAGCAAGTCAGTATGTCCCCTAGCTGCTGCATTTTGTTCCCTGGATAGTGAATTATTCACCAAAATTGGTGTGCACTATATCACTAGGATACTTGCACAAAAGAATCATTCCTTAGAAACAGGAGATTTTCTGATGCTCAGAATTCTTTAAATTATTTCAGGATAAAATCACTATGATGAATTTTCTGCTCTGATGTGTTTGGCTGTTTTGGTTTGCTGTTGGCTGTATTTCAAAACAAAGCTTTATTAAACGTGACCATCGGTTTCCAATAGAAGGGTTTTCATTTGAAGAGTGTGTTATCGATGGCTGTTCTTGTTTGCAGCACTCGCACTCTCCATGGCTCTCTGCAGCTGACTGCACTGACGTCATCTCCAGCACTATCGACACATTCTTTTGTGCGGTGTGAATGAAAAAGTAAATTGATCCCAGTGGGGACTGTGCTCACAGTGAACAGAAAAAAGCTCCCACTCTGCCAGCTATAGATGGCATCAGATGTCTGCTAGTACAGTCCTTGCTTTGGCACTCAGATTCGACAGCACACCAGTTTGGGGGGTGTCAAAATGCCCCTCAAAAGAAAATGTTTCCTTTTGGGGAGGCTAAACTTAACACATGAAAATGAATATTAATTCAATGGTGAAGGATGCAAAAAAGAGCACCTTGTATCTGGGGTTAATTTTAGAAAGGACAAATATTATTATGCTAAATTTATGGATGAGGGAAGCATAATCTCCTTGGGGCCATGGAACAAAGGCAAGGAATGAAGTGGAACAAAAAAATGGTCATCAAATCTTTGACTTGTGAAAAAAAATATCCATTTTGTAGTGTTGAAATCATCCGTGTTAAATAAATTATGCCTGCCAGGAATCTGGCCTTATGTATCCTGAATTCTAGTCCTGAAGTCTAAGTATTTATTACAGGAATAGTGTTCCTTATCACACAAAGGCAGACTACACTTAAGTTTTGTTTTAGTTTCTGTTTTAACTATTGTTTTATATAAGTATTTGTATCAAAGAGAAAAAAAAGCGCCATTATTTTCTAAGCTTCTCAGTTACTATATTTATAATGTCTAACAATTTTATCCTTTCAAAATTCCTGTGAGTTGGTTCAGTACATTCCTTCATTTAACAGTAGTGTACATACATGAGTATGAGAGAAGGATTAGTGGAACAAATGGTGGCATGACTCAAATTCCCTAGAAAACCTGTGACAAGTCAGGAAAAGAAACTAAAAGCTGAAATGGCATTCCAGATATGAACTGTTGTGTCTCCCATCACACAACAGCTGCCACAGGCAGCTATCCTTATCCCCTATCCTTACACCAAAGTGGACTCTACTTATGCTGCAGTATAATGCTGTCAACAGTTATATGTGATCGGGTGTCTATCTGGTGGGGTTTGGCCATTTGATTTGCAGGTCATTTCCTATTTATTGTAATTTTTCTTCTTTATTATCCAATAGTGTGTGAATGTTATGAATTACGTGAGCTGGCAGACTCGGTGCACCTGCTTGTAAAATAGAGCTATCAAGGTCTTACCTTTTCTCTGCAATATGGACACAATAGGAAACGTGAACTACATGTGATTTCTGGAGTACTAGGACTGCACTTATAGCCATGACATCCCCATTCTAGGGTCAGAGAAATAATATGCCATCATAGCAATAGGTGGTTACACCCAGACATATTTTATTAGGAAGGTGACTTGTGCAGAAAGGCATGACAAATTTGGCTGCCTCATGCGAAAATATATGTTCTGCTCTAGTCCTGCTTTATAGAGGTGTTTGTAAAGAAATTTCTTGCTACCCACTTTCCAGGCTGCTTGATCTTTACAGAAAGATATGCTGTAGGTAATGTCAGCCAAATTCCCATAACCTGACTTAATTATGGATGGAACCCATAATTCCCCTTTAGTAAAGGAAGGACAATTAGTTGGGTAAGTCAGACAGGCTTTAGCTGACTTAATTTCCTTCAGGAGCATATACAGTTTCATTGCAGGGCAGAGTTGCCCGTGTGATTGCTCTGTGCACACCTAGTGCACTGTGTTATCTTTAACCGTCTTATCCCAAAAAGAAAAAAAAATGTTTCCCTGTCAATGTTTGCTGGGGAAAAAAAATAGAGTCTTTTATTTCCAAGGGATAACCAAAGGGCAGAATATGTAGGCTGCAAATTTACCAGCTCCAGATGCTACTGCTCTTTCCTACAATGGAGCTTGACTCAGTGGAACTTGTTTGATTTCAGTGTTCATGTGCTTGAGACCATTTTCATCTTCTAGATCATAGTCTCCGGAGAAGTAGGGAAGAGTAATTTTTATTATCCTATTTTAGTATTTGAAGGGTCATTTTAAATTTTTATTACCCTATTTTAGTATTTGAAGGACTATAAAAATGGGTTGATGCCATGGACAGAATATAGTCACTGTCATTTTGCTACATTTGAAAAATATATATGCATTATATTTGGGATTTGTCCTATAGATTTTCCATAGAGATTTTAACACAAAGTGATCTAGTCCACAAAGGAACTTCTGAGTGCTACCTCCATAAAAATCGGGGGTAAATAAAGTAATTTTTTAATGCTCCACCAAGAACTTTGTGGGTCTTGTTCCTTTTTAGTACTCTGTTGAGTGTTACTATAAATCTTTGTCAAAGTAGAAATATTTTTTCTCTGAAATTTCATCTAAGCTGGATTTTTCAGGCTCCACATTAAAAGAGGTGGTTTAGGGGCCACAGAAACACTGTCTTATTTTGACACACTTAGAATTACAATTTTTTATGTTAATTAAAAACGCTTTTTGAAAATAAAATTAATTTTTCTACTAAAATGGTCTTAACATTTAAAAAGACTGAAACTCAATTGAAATGTCATAATTTATCAATCAAAACAGTTGAAGTGATTTAAATGTCTTATTTATTAATTTTCCTTCTTTTCCCCCCTCCACCCCGCTTGATTTTTGCTTTTGTTTCTTTTGATGGGCAAGAAAAGAAGAAACTGGAGACAAATCATTCTGTTTCATTTAAATAGGCAATCTGGTGTCTGTCCTGCTTTAGTCCCATGGGAGAAGTGTAACAGATGTACAAAAAGGACTAATATTATATAACCTGTAAGTTTAACAGACATTAAACTGCTAAACTCCTCAGTAACTTCTTTAGTCTTACTCATCTTGTGCCCATACAACCCATACAGCTGTGATATGGGCTTGAAGTGCATGTTGTCCATCAAAGTACCCTTGAGCAGGGAGTTCCAGAGCACCAAAGCACAGATTGGTAGTGACACATCTGTCACCAGATTAATACTGGGAAATTTGAGTCTTTATGTATTGAAGCGTAAAAGTATGATTTTATGCTGGAAACACAATCTTAGGGAAGATAGCCTGGGTGTTCTTATAATATTAAAAAACCCCACAACAAATAAAAAACATAAAAAGACTAAAGTGATGCAAACACAATGGATTGCTCTTTTCATATAAACAAATCTGTAAATTGCCTGAGTGTGTAGCTCATATGTAGCCATTGTGTTTGTCGAGTAGAGGAAAAAGAAACAGCAGCAGCTTGGACTTCAGACTTTTTTCCCCATCCTCAATTACTCTAATTAACTGTTGCTCTGGAGTAGAGTAGCAAAAGAGGAGACACCAAGGTTTGAGAGACATGTTTTGATTTTTTCTGTACAAGTACAGCTCCTTTCCTCCACCTTGTCATGGCTCTGCTGTTTTTATCTGCAGGAGGTGGTGTCCCTTCTCCGCTTTCATAGGCTGGATATCATTCATCTGGTCAGGCCAGAGAAGAAATGATTCTTGTGGTTTGGAGAGTTTCACAGGAGCAGGCAGACAGGAGGTCTTTTGGTGTGTTGGGGACAGAAGTTAAATATATTGCTGATCACAAGTGCATTATTGACTGACCTGACAAATGTGATTCACCATTTAGCTAGTGAATTAGCATGACACAAATATTGTAGCTTCCCTCCTTTGACTTTGATATCATATTGTGAAAGATTATTTTCTATCTTCACCTTGTAAAGTTTTCGGTCTTCTTGGTGAGGTGAGATGGCTTCCTGTGAGAATCAAGAGTGCTTATTTTGGGAAGAAATGACTTGGGAACATTACAGAATCAAGAATCACAGAGTATGCTGAGTTGGAAGGGACCCATGAGGATCACTGAGTTCAAATCTTAGCCCTTCACAGGACCATCTTCAAGAATCACACCATGTTCCTGTGAGTATCATCCAAACACTTGAACTCTGGCAGGTTTGGTGTTGTGACCACTGTCCTAGTGAGTCTATTCCTGTGCCAATCACCGTCTGGGTGAAGAACCTCTTTCTAATATCTAATATCTAATATCTAATATCTAATCCAAACTTCCCCTGACACAACTTCAGGCCATTCCCTCGGGTCTAGTCACTGGTCATCACAGAGACGATACAAGTGTCTACGCCTCCTCTCCCCCTCACAAGGAAGTTGTGACTGCAACGAGGTCTTCAGTCATTCTTCTCTCCAGGCTGAACAGACTAAGTGACCTTAGCCACTCCTTATACGGCTTCTCCTCAAGTCCCTTCCCCATCCTTGTTGCTCTCCTTTGGATGATGGTCTCTATCAGGTTTATATTTTTCTTATATTGTCACATCCAAATATCCATGAAATATCCAAGGTGAGGCTGCCCCAGTGCAGAGCAGAGCAGGACAATCCCCTCCTTTGCCCAGCTGGTGATGCTTTGCCTGATGCTCCCCAGGACACAGTTGGCCCTCCTGGCTGCCAGGGCACTGCTGACTCAGATTTAACTTGCCACTGACCAGCACCCCCCGGTCCCTTTCCCAGCACTGCTTTCCAACATCTCATTCCCCAGTCTGCCCGTACATCCAGGTCTGCCCCATCCCAGGTGCAGAATGCAGCACTTTCTCCTTGTTGAACTACATGTGTTTGGTGATTGCCCAGTCCTCCAGTTTGTCGAGGTCTCTCTGAAGGGCCTCCCTGCCTTTGAGGGACTCAACAGCTCCTCCAAGTTTTGTGTCATCTGCAAACTTAATATCCCTTCCAGTGCTGCATCCAAGTCATTTATGAAGATGTTGAAGAGCACAGGGCCCAAGATGGATCCCTGAGGAAACCCATTAGTGAGAAGTCACCAGTCCGATATCACTCCATTCACTATTACCCTCTGTGCTTGATTGTTCACTCACCACACAATGTGTTTATCCAGCTGTGTGCTGGACATTTTGTCCTGAAGGATCCTGTGAGAGACAGTATCAAAAGCTTTACTGAAACCCAAAAAGCTTACATCAACTGACTTCCCTTGATCAACCAGGTGGGTTACCTTCTCACAGAAGGAAAGCAGGTTTTAGAAGCAGGACTTTCCTTTCATGAAGCCGTGCTGGCTGTGGTCAGTGACAGTGTTGTCTTTCTGGTAGTGCAGTAAGTCTAGAACAGTACACCAGTAAGCCACCATTTGAAAAAAGTTCCATGTTTTCCCCCTTCATGATCTGAGGAGTATTCAAATTAGCTGTGGGATGAAAGGGTTTTTTGCCTGTTGTCAGTGCCTTTAGGCCATCTTCTTTTGCTGGCTCTGGCTGCAGGGTGTCCCTGGAGAAGACATAAGCAGTAAAAGTCTATAGCTTACACAGCAAGTCTTCCTTGAAAGCAGATGTCTCATTCAGAAACTTCCTTTCTTTAAAGATGCGCAGCATTCAACCTTGTCTTGGAGTTGAATAGCCTTTCATAAACAGAAAATACATTATTTTCTTATATATCACTGGTCACTTTGTCACAAAGCTACTATAGCTAGTTTTGTTCTCTGTGTTGTTCCCTGTAAAGCCAGAGTAAGGTTAGGTCACTGCCTGAAATCTGTCATGAAAACTGAAGCTGAGCCAACAAGCAGCCTTCACAGTGTTCCTGTCCTGGGAAAGTAAAACATGTCAGCGGAGGAGTTTAACAGATTTGTTGTTACGAATATAATTTTGAAACAGAAGGCAAGCTTGTCTCATAGCACAGTTTGTGGACCCCACGACTAATGCTGCTATTCAGCCAACATGGATTCTTTATCCTCATGTACCATAGCGTTCAGCTACTGGGCTGACGCTTGGCTAAAAGAACAGCATGCCTGGCCTTGGGTAGGGCTATTTCTATGATGCCTGCAGCACACAGACTGGTCACACTGATGTAGCTGTGACCTTTGGAAAAGACCAAGAACCTCCTCTCTCTAGGTCTCACTCTGCAGCCTCCATCAGACTGCTCTTGAACATAGTTGTTCACCAACTTTTGCTGTGTTTCCTTCTGCTCCAATTCCCCTCACCTCTGCACTGACTGGTATCTCTCTGCTCCCAGTGGCCGATGGTGCTCTTTTTGATCCTACACAGGACATTTCTATATGGCTTGAGTTTTCTGTAGAAACTGTTTGCTGTGGTGATATTGGCTGCTATTTATTTTTTCCTTTATTTATGTTTTTAATTCTTTTTTTTCCCCCTCAAAATAAAATATCACTATGAGGTATTTATAAAATTAAAAATTACTGTTGAGAAGAGAGGCCAAAAAGCAATTTATTGCATAAAGAAATTATTTCAATTTAATTCAATTTTTAGATTACATATAATTTCAGAGAAAACAGTGATGGATGCCAAAAAAAAGCTTTAAGCAGGACTTGGGGGAAACTTATGTTTGGAAAACACAGTCAGGTGCATGGTGGAAGTCAAGGAAGTCTTTGGTACTTATTCAGAGTAATGCTGTGAAAGCAAAAAGTTGAGAAGTCATTTAAATGATATGGCATTACAACAAAAGATGCAAAATTTGCTTATGTAAAGGCTGGAAATTAAGAAAAAACCAGCAAATGAAAGAGGAAATGTGAAGTGGGAGGGACTCTGATCTATCTTACCTTCTTCAACTAGTGATGTTCCTAGCTATGTGCTGAAGTCTGGAATAGATACCCAGGTCACTGATATCTTAACCAGATGTGACAATTGTATCATGAAACTCTCTTCCCATTGCTTTTCCCATATTTGTCCTGTTCTTTAATTTCTGAAAAGCTTTGCTTCACAGGATAATTACATGTTCTTGAAGACTTAATGACACAAATGGTTTCCTCATGAAACAAGTTCTGTTCTCTTCACAGACTTATTTTCATCACGTGTTCATGTATTTTCCATTCAGTGGGCCAATAATGATATTCATCATCCTCATTATTCTTGCAAAATGCTTCCACTGTAAAGTAAAAATAATTGTGGTTGTGACATAAAAAAGGCAGAATGAGGGAAGCACGTAAGAACTGTGTTCAGAAGACAGTTAGAAACAGCAATAAATGTGGTAAAAAATAGCAGAATTATTTGAAATTTAGGAAAGCTAACATCCCTATTAGAAGGAGTCAATTGAGCCTAGCTTATATAATTGAGTAACCTATATATTAGAAGAATACCATTTTTAGTTTTCAGATATGTGTTCCTAATGTCTTATTAAGAAATCAAATTCTGAAGTCCTTAACTCAATTTTTATTCACTCCTCACTCAGACAAAACTTTAATCAACTTCAGTCAAGACCTTGCCCCAGCATGCTAGATGAGCTGTGTCATGTTTTACTGCCATCCGATGATAATAAAAAGTTACTGCTATAAAATATAATGAGGTAAAGGACTTTTTACGCTGAATGATTTAATAACACTTTGCGCTTATACAGCCAAGCAAGGATCTCAAAGTGCTTTACAAACACTCAAGAATGCATTTTAAGAACAAAGTCTGTGATTAAATTAAAGTTCATTTTAGCTTTTCTGATAAAAAGGCATTACCTGGTGAGATGGATGAAACGCGAGTCTCTTAAACTGAGGGATCCAAAGCACAGCCATTCTTGTGTGTGCTGTGGCTCTGCTTCAGTGTGGGCACACGCTCACAGGCTTTGCTCAGAATTCCTGATGCTTGACTGGGGAAATATTTTGTCTTAGAACCTTCTCATACAGAATTTTCTCTGTCCTCAATATTTCTTAAAGTTCATACTCAGTTTATCTTGCTTGGCTCACTCATTCATCTTAGAACTGATATATTGGGAGCAAAGTCTTTTTTTCTGGCAAGGCAGGTTGACCATCCACTCAGGTTTGGATGTATTGATCTCTTTTTCAGACCTCCCAAAATTACTCTCACTGTATTTCCATAAGGTAATTTCAAGTGAAAATAATGCAGAAAGAAATGTAGCAGAAGTATTGAGTTATTTCTACCATGACTTGTTGATTTCTACCTATTATTTTTTATTGTTCTTTAAGCAGAAGATAAATATATCTGAGTCAGGAGCCTTCTGCTCACTGTGGAAATGTTCAAAATGTAATCATAAAATTCTATTAGGCTGTCATTGCCTTTTCAGACCTTCTAGTCAGAGAAGCTTGCTTACCGCCAGAGATCAGAGATCACAGCCTGCTACAGCCACAGACTCACAATGAATGAAAGAACGCATTAGGATTTGTTGGAAGCTGAAGCCAGGGCTTTGCTTTTTATATCCTACAGCAAGGTGCTTTAGGAGCACAGCTGTAATAGTAATAAGCTATCAGAGGTGTGGTATCACTTTTGAGTAACAGGGAAATACCAGTCTCTACAGAGTATGTTTGAGATGGAAAAGATCTACTATTTCAGAGAACCTGCATCCATGCTGTGGCGAGATAATGTATCTTTCTGCCTAATCTTTTGTGGTGTCAACTTTCATTCAGGTGATTGTTAATCTCTTTAACTCCTACTCAGTCATTTTCATGGTTTCATCTGACCTTCGGTCCCATCCAGCACTGATAGATTCCTTATGTACTGAAAGCCTTTACTGAGAAAGACCCACATACAGTGATGACTTTTGTTTGATAATCAAAGCATGACCTAATGTATTGCATAAAATTTCATCTGATAACCTACCTATTTGTGTTTCCCATGGCTTCCAAGCAGCAGACAATTATGACTTCATTGTGCTGTTTTACTTTTGGTCCTCTCCATTTTTTTTCACCCTCAGAGTTAACATCTCACATCTCTTCTCCACTCCTCCTGCTCGTTGCTGAATTTCTTGCAGCAGTCATTCTTGTTTACCCCAGGATCTGCCATGATCAGAACTTTCTTTGTTATCTGGTTCTCCATCTCCAGTGAAAATGTATTTAGTCTGTTTTCCTCCAGCACCACTGACTCTAGAACAAAGCAGTCCAAATTCCTCACAGAGTTCCAAGGCCACAACCCTGGCAAGGCATCAATTTGTCTCTACATTTTGATGAGATCGGCTATACTGATCACGTTGGTGTCAGAATATTTTATACAAATATCTGTGCAGAAGCTGAAAGGTGTTTAGCTGTATTTTGCAGTATTTTGTTGAGCAAATAGATGTAAATGATAAATTTAACAATAGATCTACATTAAATAAAGATTGTCCTTTGTGAAATTAAAATACCTATAGAAGTGAAATTTAAATCTCAACTCTCCTTTTCCTAATACTTCTGTAAAAGTATTCTGGTTATGTCTGGGATAGAGTTAATTTTCTTCTCACAGTAGCTGCTATGGGGCGCTGTCTTGATTTTGTCCCGCCAACAGATTTGAGAATACAGAGATGTTTTTGTTACTGCTCAGCAGTGCTCACACAGCATCAGGGCCTTCTCTGCTTCTTGTGCTGCCCCACCAGTGAGTGAGCTGTGGGTGTGCAAGGAGCTGGGAGGGGACACAGCCAGAACAGCTGACTCAAGGGATATTCCAGACCACACAGCAGCGTGCTCAACATGTAGAGCTGTGAGAAGAAAGAAGGCAGGCAGAGGGGATGTTCAGAGTGATGGCATGTATCTTCCCAAGTCAATGTGTGAGGAGGCCCCACTTTTCTGGGGATGGCTGAACACATGCCATCCCATGGGAAGTGGTGAATGAATTTCATGTTTTGCTTTGCTTTGCTTGTGTGCGCAGCTTTTGCTTTACCTGTTAAACTATCTTATCTCAGCCCTTGAGGTTTTTGACTCTTACCCTTCCAATTCTGTCCCTCATCCCACTGTGCAGGAGGTGAGTGAGTGGCTGTGTGGCTGAGCTGCTGGCTGGGGTTAAACCACAAAAAACAGCTCAAAGTTTAACTCTTTTTGTGTCTGTGTGTGTACTACTATTACTTTATAACAGTGTAGCTTCATGTAAAAATTATGCTCGAAATTCCCTTTAACAGTTCAAAGTATTTTGCTATCAAGTAGGAACCGATACATATTTCTCTTCTCCCTCTGTTTCCTGAAAGGAACCATACAGTCCCAGAGTGACCCTTCAGTAGCTATTCTCAGCACTGGTGAGTCATTCATTAGAGCTTTTGAGTCATAGATGGTATCAGTTTCACATAGGCATCAGAATCCGAACTGCACTTGCTATGTGAGAAATAAAAGCAACAGTGGGAGACTAAATACTTTGAAAAATTTCCCGCTTTTCTTGATTTTCGACATCCTAATTTCACATCTTCTGAATCCTGTATGCATTCGTTATTGAAATGTATTTTGTCACCTGCAGACTTTATTTTGATCAGCCTGATAAGAAAAGATCTAATTTATTGGGCTTTGCTATGCTGTAGCTAGAACAGTTTCTCCAGGCAAAGGACATTTTGCAATGACATTGAATGTGAATTTATTCCTTTGAGAGATTACAGTGAATTGTCAAAGGAATAAGGGAAGTAAACATTTTGGGACAACTAATTCTAGGACAAAGTTTCATCTACCCTAGAGTCATAAAGCAGGTTAAGGTAAGGCCATTTGATAGGAGAATTTCAAACAAGGAATGAATTACATTTTTATTAATTTCAGTTTATTTATTGATTTGCCTGCAAATGGCATCCCTTTCTATTTTTATTTAGTGCAATGAAAAAAAAATAAATTCAATACAACAGAAATGAAATGCAAAACTCCTTTGAAGGCAAATTTTACCATTCTTCTGTGCCACCCTCATTTAACATCCAGAGACTCCTGCCTTTAATGATGTCAATTTGCTTTTAAAGGATGAAAAACTCTCTCCATTTCACTCCTGTCCTTCTCTAATTAACAGATGCATACCTACACCAAACAAGGAATTCCTACATGTTCTCTCGAGGCTTCAACTGCAGTCTCCTCAAACAGAGATTCTGGTTTTATAAAGCATAATTTTAATTTTAAAAGGACAGGCTATTGGAGGGTGATGGGGACACAAAAAGGATTGAAGTCCGTGATTAGTGCATATCTGCAGCAGTAGAACGTAACAATGGCTGGTGGACAGGTGGCTGCTCTGATGGTTTCTGGTGCAGTGTCACAGTGGGTGCTCTCTTTGCTGAGTTGCAGGTAGTTGTGTTCAAAGGGTTGTGGGAGCAGAGCTGAAATTGTTCTTTTAGTGGGTAGTGCTCTCTGTAGCATGCTTGCAGCAAGATAAGTGACACTGCATCTAGATTTCAGATATTCTCAGAGTCTTCCATGGAGTATTTTCTCTAAGAAAATACACTTTCTACAAAATCAAAATATTCTAGAAACTGTTACATATATCTGATTTTTCTTTTTTAAGTTTTTATGAGGGAAAATTTCCATTACATATTTTGTTCAGTTTTGTTTGGTCAAGGTAAACCAGAATTCTTGAATTGTTAAATTAGTTCAGCAAAACACTGAGCTAAATGTTCCTCTTGTAACGTATTCCTAGCAGAAGTATGTGTCCGGATCCACATCTTTCCTTATTGTTGTTATTCCAGCAAAGTTCTGTTTGCAGAAGCCTTTGCAGCAAATTTCACTCTGAGATACATGGTCAACAGGAAATGCATGTTGCTTGCACATGGGAGGAACAGTTCAGGTAATGAAAATGTAGTCATTGGCTTCCTGAACCATAACAAAATGTAGTTTAAAGTTTAAATTACTTGAGAAAGATTTTGGAGTTATTCAACAAAGCAAAACTTGATTAAAGTTTTAAAAAAATTCTCATAATCAAAAGTGTTATAATATTCTTGTAAATTCAAATATGGTAATTTTTCAGGGTATATATATATTTATGAGAATATATATGTATTTTTGCACAGAAACATGGAAACACAAACTACTTTTCAATATTGCTATGTGGAGAAAATGGTGACATTTCAGTATTATAGTTGTGGTAGAAATTCCATTTTTTTTCACCCAAATCACAATTTTTCAGAATTTTTGAACAGTTTGCTGACATGTTATTTAGGACATTTTTTTAATAACACCAGTAGCTGCATAGTAGGTGAAATAGAAAAAGTTATTTAAATTCAGGTGACAAAATTTGGTAACAATGATTTTGCCTTTGGTTCCATCTTGTAGTTATTTCTAATCTCAAAGCAAAGTCCATATAGTTGGGAGCTTGAGAACCCTATTTTCTCTGAGGATCTCTAGCTTACTGAACACCTTTGCAGTAGTTCATGAAGCTTGAGGGATTTTAAAAATATTTACAAGCCTATTGCAATGCTGGCAATAATAGTCCTATATTTTAAAGAAAAAAAAAGGAACAATCTTAGAACTGTGAATAAAGTACTGAGAAAGACTAGTTTTGACTGAATATTTATGTCTGCCATTTCACCTTCACAGCAGTGCTTTTAGTTATAAAATAGCAGCAGCACTCAGTAGAAACTAAAGCACCCATTCTAAAATATGGTCATCTTTAACTTCTACCCTGCTATAAAGAGTATCTGCTTTGCTGTGCAGCGAATGAAGATAAATAATTAATTTAATTACTGGACCCTTGGACTGTAAGCTTATCTTGTTTATTATACCCTCAGGATGTTTTTCTCCAGCCTAAAGCTTTGTTGTCAGAAAACATAAGCAACGTCACCAAACAAGTTCAGAACTGGAATATTGTATTGACTGGATCAAGGTTATCCTGGAAAAAAACAAAAGTTTAAATGAACACCTGATAGCAACTATACTTTGAAAAAACAGCACACCCTTGAAAGCAGGGAGCAGTAAGTTGTTTGTATGACAGATTTAATCTCTTCATGTGCTTTGGTAGGAGCTGCACTCAGTCATATGCAAGTGCAGGTGAAGGGCGATGTTCAGGGGAGATTTAACTCAGCTTTTTTGAAACTGGAAGCTGAAAAAAAAGGCTGAGTTTACACAACAGAGGACAAATTCTGCCTTAACCAGCTTATGTACAATTTTTTTTTTGAAGTTTTAAAGCTACTTGTTCAAACCATGTGTAATTGAAATGGATGCAGAACTTCTTTCTGCCAGAGCAAACTATTGACTTTCATTAAAAAAAATCATATTTTATACCTGATCCAAAGCACACTTGTGAATGAGAACTTTACCACCAGTTATAAAGGATTTTTTCAGACTCCAAGTGAGTATTTCAGACTGACAAGTATTGGCTCCAGTTTTCTATACACTGTAGAGAGGATTAAGAAGGTCAACCTTATTTCTGCTCTGAAAAAGCATTTTAATTAACTAACTGAAGATTTAAAATATGACACTAGTGCATAAAGGTCTGCTCAGATTTATCACGTTGGAAAAAGTAACAAATATGTCACTAGCAGGAGACGGAGGTAGGTGAGAAGGAACAAAGAAAATGTAAATTAGTGCTGTGCATAATGACTTCCTCAGATGTGGTGAGAACAAATATGAATATCTACAAATATGTCTAAGTAAGAGAAGGTGCAGAAGGATTTCATGACAGATTACAGAAGCAAGAAGAAGACTTCAGATCCAGCTTCTGTAGAACACTCATGAATGTGCGTGCACACACACATAGACACACATTCACAGAGTATCAGTCCATCTCTTCAGCAGCAGAAATCTCAAGACTCTATTGCAAACATGTCTACTTTTTGCCAATTTTCTTGTATCCAACATCTCTGGCTTAATGCATCTATCTTAGTGATTGGAATCATTAAATCATCTTTAATCACTCCACCATTTGCACCTCTAAGTTCAAATCCTAGCAGGATTTAAAAGAATATAAAATTAACATTGATCGAACAATAGAACTCCCTTGATGAGACAAGGAGCATAGTTTTCAAGTAAAGAAGCAAATTTTGTAGCCTATTAGATATTCATTATTATATGCATACCCAGTAATTCTCACTAAAATCTTAGCCTGTTTTGCCTTCATTCAACTTAATATAAAGTCTAATCTGCACTTGCTTTATGGGAGGTCAAAGGAGCTTTGAAATATAGAGTACATTTTTCATATTATTGTAGCTCTTAAAATAAAGAAGCAAAATATAGATCAAAAGAAAATAGTATACAGATGAAAATATGCTTGTATTAGTTAAGAGATAAAAATAAAGCAGTCAAAATGAACTTTTCCTAAGGCAGATAATCCCTGGCACCCTGAGTTCTCTTGGGAATGATTCTGGCTATAATAAGTGAGATAATCTGTCCATTGTGCATAGATTTATCTTAGTTTAAAAGTCACATTTATCAAGATGAACATACTTTAGATATCAAATGTAAAGTTATGGCAGAGGATTTCACTTTAACAGGTATTTCATAGCTATTTTTTTTTTTTTAATAAAAGAAAAAAAACCCTAGCCCCCAGACCCCGGAATTTAACATTTCAATATTATTTGCTTTTTCTCCTGATTTGGAAAATAAGTTAATAATACCCAACCACCCCATGCTGTCATTGTGTACACTCCATTGAATTTGTCAGCTAATCTGTGCACTATTTTAAATGCCTAATAAAGTCATGGTTGTAAGGGGACTCACATAGTTGCATATAAGTGCAAGGAAGAAGATTTAAAGCCAGGCAAAATGAATCTGTCTCCTGGGGTATCTGTTTTCCCTCATTAAACAGAAAGAAAATGTAAGCTCCTACTTGAAGAATACCTTGTCATTTAACATGTCAAATTTAAGACCATATTATAATATTTAAGAGTGGCAGACCAGACCCAAACGAGGTCTGTCTAATTTTCATCATTTCTTTAGAGAATTTACCTTGATCTATGTCTCATTCCTTTGATACCTAACAAGGAGGAGAAGTTCTGGTATCTCATCCTTGACTGTGTGCTCTTTGCTTGCCCTTCAAGGCTTATCAAGTATCATAAACTACTTTTTTAGAGTAAGACTTGCTTGTATTACAGTTAAATGCTTCTTTTAATGTGAAGGAAAAGAAATTTGTAAGTCAGTGCAGAACAGAAGGATTCTCTGTGCAGTTTGTGGGGAATCCCTCCCCATTTGAACATGCTTGAGACTCAGGAGGGCTGTGCCATGCCAACAGCCAAAGCATTCCAGTGAGTGGGACGTGCTGAGAGCAGCAGGCACTGCAGTGCTTGCAGAGAGCTGTGTCACTTGGGGGATTTGTTTCAGACTTTCTGCGCAGCGTTGCACTACCTTACGTGGGCATGTTGAGGTGTTGGGCTTTCATCAGAGCAATACAGTAATTTTTTAGGGAATCCTTGCTCATTGCAGCAGGGAAGAAGAAAGGGAGTACTACCTACTCCCTCCTACTTGATGGGAAAACTCCTTGAGCTACTAAAAGTAGAGGGCATGGATTTATATTAGTCAGATCTACTGACACTGGCTTTTATTTTCATGCACTTACCACTTATACTGAATAAATCCATGCTTGCCTTCTTGGCTGGGGACATTTGTGTATGAACTACCATCATATTTTATAAATAAGCTTTAAGGAAGGTCATAGATTGCCAAAGGAACGGAACTTAGGACCTCATGCAATAAGTTTTAATTGTAACAAATCATCCATATAGCCTCTCAGACTGAATATGCTTTTCATAGTGAATCTCTTACTACTAAACCACAATTTTATTCTGAAGTCAAGGATAACAACCAGGACTCCATCTCTAGAACGTGACTGACAATGAGGGAGAAATTATGTGATCCAGGTTGACCATGTGTGCAAGATCTCTTTCACAACTGAGTGATGCCTTAGGGTTTTCATGAATTTGTAGATTTTTATACTTCTATGTAGTTTCTTGCATTTAGAGCAGCTAACA
>JAWWMO010000121.1:101816365-101846312 GCA_035047845.1 Dendrocincla fuliginosa
GGGTACCAGCATGAGCTGCTGGGGTAGCTGAGCTGCAGGGAAGCAGCTGCAAAAGGGAGTTTCTCCCTTGTTTATAGCGGGTTGGGAGGTGAGCTGACTTGGGCCCAGATGTTGCAAGAGTCATGTGGGTGACCAGCCTGTGGGTGAAAGGGTTTTTCACCTGGGAGGGGCAGGTTGTTGTCCCTTGTTGCTTTGGTAAGACATAGCAGAGAGGCTCAGGGGTTGGCTGGGTATGTGTCCAGCTGGGAACGAAATGAAAGGAACACTTTTTGGATTAATTTACTCTGCATGTTTGAGGTGGTGGTGCTTGGAAAAAAGTTCTCGTGGTATTCCTGAGGCTGTGAGTTCAACCTAGTACCGATCTTTTCTATCTGTTACTTGTCAACACCTGTTGTAGTCTTTTATACTTTTTATACTCTTTTTTACTCCTTTATATTCTGTACCTCAAAACCCTATAAGTAAAAGAACTCTTCTCTACTTTACCCACATAAAGTTGTCATGGAAAGTTTTTTCCCCCTCCTTAAGGCAACAGAGTGTGATAAAATAAAATGCATCTGTTATTGAAATGCATTTGACCTGCGAACAAAAAATGTCATGATTGCAAGAATATATGAATTTTATTGTTTTTATTTTTATTATTTTCTAGTTATTTTTGTTTGTGCTGGTTATATAATGAACACACAGTTCTAGATACAGGAATTTACATTGTACAAACATCGCCAAAAAGCCAATATTAAAGCATTTCATCTCTCTTTTTTGGCTTGGTAATTTACTCACTGACGTTAAATAAAGAGGTTTCAAAACAGAAGAATAAAAAAACAATAACAAAATCTTTTACTGACACTAAAAGGTACGCCAGACACATCCTCTGAACTCAAAGCCTGAGAAATCAGATGTTGAGAGAGAAGTTTCCTGAACTCCTTATCACTTTTTCATTGTCCAAAATACGGTCAGCAGCATTCCCCCAAACCACATGAACTTTCTACTTTCATCTGCAACAAACATCAAAAAGAAGCACGTATTCCATCTCACAGTCTGGTTTATATAGTTCCTCAGGGTCTCAGGCTTGTTAAGGCAGAATGGTTCCTGAGCACACGGAACAAGTGTGAGTCAGATAGACCCGTTTGTTGATACAAAGAGCATGTGAGGTCAGCCTTAAGACTCTGAAGTGTGAGTTTGATGAAGTTCTTGTTTGTGCTACTAGAAGGTTTCTAGTAAATGATGCAAATCCCATGTCTACTCCGTTTGCCAGTACATATAGATTTCCTCACGACAATGTATCTCCTGGAGGAAGGCTTAATTTAAAAATAATATTAAAATATTATTTTCCGTCTCAGCTCCCCTCCCCTCCCCTCTTCTCCTCTCCCCTCCTCGTCTTTTTTTTTTTCCCTTGCCTCCTCTTTCTTTTCTGAATCCAGTAATTCACTTATAAATACCACTGTCACTGTCACCACAGGAAGTGATAGAGTCTGATGAGACTGTATGGGCCTGACAAAACTGGCTGTTCTTATACCTTAGGCAGAACAGAGATGCAGAGAGGATACACTAATACTAGACATTAGCATAAATATCTCTTCATGTTTATACCTCGATCTAGATGAATCAGCATTCCCTCAAAAGGTGTTGAAATGCTACTAGAATTAGCAGAACATGAGGCTACCTCAAGTTTAAGACTATTATTCTCATGATATGTAAGAAACTTTAAAAGACAGTTATAAGTAAAATCCTCAATAAAATTCAAGTGCAACCACATGAGATATGAAAGAACCATTTTTCTTTTACTGTATGCCATACATAGTTACTGAAGATTCAGCCTTGAGGCAGTTAAATGGTTTAGCAGAAGAGAAGTATATTCATATAAAGGTTCTGGGCTGTGTTAAAGCAAAAATAAGACAAAATTTGTGAGTATTAGCTGTTTTCATGGGAAAGGAACCACCTACCAAAAATACTATATTGTAGTAGTTAAAATAGGACTGAAAGGCAATGAGGTTGATAGATATGGAGAATGTTTTCCATATGCAAGCAGACTAAATCCAATGGACCTCTTCATCTTGGAAAGGACAACTTAGAGGAATATGACTGCTGCATAAATTTATTGTGGAGAACAAGGAATACCTGTTGGATTTCTTGCAGTGTGGGAACTCAGGAGGACACGTACACAATAAAGATTTCAGGTAGTGAGTTTAAAATAAACAGAAGGAAACACTTTTCCATATTGTTGCATAATCACACTGTGAGGTAATTTCCACAAGATGATGTGGATGCGAAATATATAAATGGACTTAAAGAGGGTTTAGAGAAAATCATGGGAATACATCCATAAGTAACCTAGATGCAATGTCTGGCTCAGGAAATATCTAAACTGATTGCTGCTGTAGCTGAGAGGACAGACCAAGAGTCAGACTCTTTATACATGTCTTGTTTTTTCCATTTTAATCTGTATATTCACTAGTAGTCAGAGACTCTCAAATTCAACCCACCATAGACTGGAGAAGGGTCACAACCAGAAATAAAGAAAGGTCCTATCCTGTATGCGGGTGTTATTTTGAGTTGATCTATGAATGTGCAGAATTTGTAGAAAATATAACATACACATAGAAAAGAACTTTGAATTTTTTTTTTTTTACTTATTTTCTTTTATTTTTGACTGGTTCTGCATCATAATTTTCCCTTAGCACTACCATGAGAGCAGTCTTGCTCCTCTCCTCAGCCTGTTGGTCAAGATGTCTGGGATCCCTGAAAGCAGAGGCAGAGTAAGGCTCAGTGTCCTCCAGTGGGTACAGCTGCAAGACAATTCCAGCATCCTGTGAAGTGTGAGTAAAGGCCATTTGATGAAAAATGTTATTTCTTGAAAAGAAAGAATGGGAGCAATTTTTCCTAAGATTAGCTACAGAAACTTACATGACTAAGCCAAGCACTTAGACTACCTCCAGACAATGATCAGTTAGGCTTCTTCTGCAGCTAATAAAGTGACAGAAGTGTTAAGAATAGAAAGATTGGTTCACTTCTTTTTTCTTTTTCTCCATTGACTATAGAGGGTTTGCAAATAATTAATTCACAATTATTACTAAGTTTTTATACAACTAAAGTTAGAGTAAATATAAACCCATAAGGCCCAGTTTTCCAAGTGAAATCCCTTGTCAATATGAGGGGATTTTTGTCACTCAGTTCTGTGATATACCCTAGAGCTCAACCTCCCTAAACATTTTGATGTCTTCTTTTGTTTTCTCCTAGATCTGATTTTTTTTCTGAAGCAAATTTTCATTTAGTCAAAGATAGTGGATTTTCAGCCCTTTTATTAATTCATGAACTTGATATAAAATAAACAGTAGCAAATCAATTCCCATCTGCTTATTGTTTTCTCAGGGTCTCTTTGTGTACATGCTATCATCATCCTAATAGCTGCTTGGTCAGTCTGCTGCATCCCTTCATTTGCATATAAGCTGAGGCTTACAATAAAGTTTCCAGCAAGTGCCAAGTGAGTTGGTGTTCTTGTAATGTAAACCACTCTTCTAGCAGCCTGAGACCACACATCTCATTTCATGTGGGATATTGAACGATTGACATCTTTCAGTCACTTAACCATCAGACCAGAATATGAAGTGGCAACTTAGTCTCACCACAAGCAAGTCATGATCTACTCAGCTTTCCTGTATATTTAGTTTTAACAAAATTTAGTGAAATTGTACCAGAGGGTTTTGTAAGAGAAGAAACAATTTAGTGTTCTACAGCAAGCCTAAGCTGTGAGCCGGATGCTGAGTGAGGTATTTCAGACTTACTCTCAATACACATGTAGTATTAGAAAGCACTATGACAGGGATTTTAAGACAATAAACTGAACAGACTACAGAAATTTTAAAAGGCTACTGAAAATTATTGTTCAGAATAAGAACAGATAACAGATGAAATCTCAGTTCACACACTACTCAACACAAGAATTTATTACATAAATTCATTCACCGCAGGAAGGATGATATAGTCTCAGCACTTTCAGGCTCTATCTGTATATTTTCTACATAATGATGCTAGGATAAACCTGAAAGGCCTTCCAAAAATCTGGAGACTGCATTACAAATGTCTCAAATAATATCTATTGCCATTTTATGAACTCCAGAAGGTAAACAAAATCGTATATATGTATGGAAAAGCCAGCCAGGCTAGTGTCTATATTTGACTTTGAAAAGTCCATCCCTCTTTGCTACCTCACCATGCCCACTGATTGAAAGATACTGCTAGAGACCAGACGACCACCATTTTTAATTACCCCTTGATTTGATCTCATGGTGAGAAAGAAAACAAAAAGGAGAATGCTTACCTGTTGAGTGTATTACTCTTGCAGTCTCAAATAAAGCATATCCTGAAGAAATCTTGTCTGACTCTCACTGTTTCCATATTTAATAGCCAATACACTAAAAGAATAATTTATGTTTGCATGTTATATAGTTCTTTTATATAACTTTATTGTCATTAGATTTTATGATAATCTATAATGGAGAAACTGAGGCACTACTCTGGGATGTGGCTTTCCCAAGGTCCCATAGTGCTCTTTTGTCTATACCAAAGTGGGAATTTCCCCTCAGAAGCAGGTTTGTCTTTTCTTAACTCCCAACTTCTTTTTTCTTGTCTTCAAACTATTGTTTCTTGTTCTAAGACACATATGCATAGTATGTGTTTTTCTTCTTTATGTTTTGAGTCCTGATTTAGAACTCTCTGTCTCACAAAGCAGGCACTAGTAATTTTCATCATGTTATTTCAAAAGCAAAGAAATACTATACTCTGTTTTCTTCTGTAGCCACCTGAAGTCTCACAATCAAACGTTGCTTCCTTCAGCTTTTGAAGGAAAATTAAAAGAAGCTTTTGCCCTGCAGTTATTGGCAGCTGCTGCAGTGGTCAATTATTCATATGCCAGGCTCAGGTTTGCTATACAGTTTAATCAGCATTTTTCTAGGCTTGTGTAATCTAGGAATGGTTTTATGAAGCATGGCAAAAGTGCACATACAGGGTCACACCACACCACACCACTGTGGATGAATATGTCATTTTAATGTCACTATCATCATTCTAATGCTCTGAGGGGAAACAGAAATATCTGTTCTCCACTGTGGAAAAGAATACAGGTTCTTCCAAACTTGCTTTTTTAATTTATTCTGGAATTTCACTGAGGTGTACTGGCAAACAAGGGGCCTCTCCTGTTTGCTTCTGGATGCAGGCTGGGGCTCTGATGACACACTTGCCGAGTCTGTGCTAGTGCACTTTGGTTCTCTTTGAGAAGTGAAAATAGTGTTTATTCTGTGATGAAAATGGCACATGGACTCAGTAATGGTTTGGTTAGTTCATACCACCTATCAGATTTCCTTGCTCACACGTTGTCCCCCATTCTCCAGCACATCAGTTTCCTGCAGGACCACAACATACCTGTGGCCACCTTCACAAGTTCTCTAGCCCCAGCCTGAGACATGTTATTCAAGCACGTAAAAACCATTCTGGTTAATAATGGCAGAGCACTTGCATTACTGCAGACATTCTGAAATTAAAGATAAGAAAAAAAAATAGTAATTTTGTCTCAGAACTATAGATTTATCTCTCTGTTAGTAAACTAAATAACACAGGGAGGGGTCCACTATTGCACCAACAGTTAAAGTGATGAGTCCAGGTTTTTCACCCTGATCATCTTGAGTGTTAAAGTAGTAGAGCAGTCACCTGTACAATTTTTGCTTAGGCCACCCACTGTTAGTCTAAACTATTGCTAAGCAAAGTTCAGAAACACACCCAGTCTCTGTTCCCGATATGTAATCTCTGACATACGACAGAGTGGATGCTCTGACACTCGAAGAAAAGGTTAGAAAAAATAAGAATGTAGCCAGTTTTCAGGGCCAGGGAATGAGCTTTGTGACAGTTTAGACTGGTAGATACACTTGTATCTAGAGATACAATGTGAGATGCACAGGAGATCCTGGTCGAATGTCCAGTCTGATCCAGAGAGGACATGTGGACACAAGCCACCCTGAGTCACCAGTCTTTGGTGGCAGATATCACTGTGTGAACCAAATTACTTCAGCAGTTTAACTGTATCCTAAGTTGTCCAGCCTGCTTAGCCATATTGTCAGAACAGTCTGGATGTGATTTTCAAGGAGAAATCTTGGTTGTGTCCTATGTTTTATTGTGAATTAGGTGATTCACACACTTTCTTTGAGATCTGGCCTGGCAGTTCATGCAGCCTCTGTTTATCCTGTCTGCCCTTTGCAAAGCTCGGGCAGGCTCCAGTGGGAGTTGTTGATGTTGCCTGCAGCAGGGGAAGGTGAGGAGTGCAGGCAGCTGGAAAGGAAGGCTGCAGTGAGACCCGCTGCAGCGATGAGGTGTACAAATACAGCTCTGGGATTCATGGAGAGCTCATATGGTTGTGGGCCTGCAGAATGGGGCCCTCTCTCAGACCCCATGGAAAATGCTAATAGCACCCTGTGAAGGTAAAAGCCTCCCTAAATATACCTGATACAAGCAAGAAGACCTTGTTTGCATGGGGACTGCAATCATGAGGAAGCTTGGTCAAAGCACTTTAGTTCTATATGAAAATATCAACTCAAAACTGTGGCAACTGCAATTCACCTGTGTGTTTTCACCCACACAAAGTTGGAAAACTACAGATCAGGTTCTGTAGGTTTTGACTTATTGTCAAAAGCCTGACACCACATCTGATGTCCCACAAAAGTGCCTGAGATAGAGAATTACAGAGTTTGGGCATCAGATTTCCCTTTCAAAATATTACAAAGTTTTGATATTTCCCACAGAATAGGAATTCATTTTTGTTAAATCACTACTACAGTTTTCTCTCATTATGTCAAAATTTCATAATTTCAATAAATCTCATTTTGGCATATTGGGTAGGGCAGACTGCATTATTTTAATTATAACACAGCTGACTGACACAACTATGATATGCAATTCACAATGAAAAAGAAATAATAAATTAAAATTAAATATAAAAATGTTTCAATTCATTTTATGGAGAGGTGCATGTTTATGTTTCTGGTTCTTTAGTTTAATAGAAAATCCATTTCTCAAATATTTTTTCCATTCTTACTACAAACACAATACATTTCAAATGAACTAGTAGGAATATAAGTCATAGAAAACATGCAAATCTTCACAATGCTTCAACTCAGTTGTGGTTTGCCATTTTTTTTAGATTTGTGAAGAGGAACAATTTGATCCACAACTGTGCAGTTATCTGGAGGTGAACCATATAGTAGCATATAACCACAGGACTGGAAGACAGGAGTGATGACAGTTACTTTCCTTCCTGCTTGTTTAACTCAGAGCTCAACAGCAGGTACAGGATGTTCTGAAGTATTGCAAAAACTCATTAGTTCTCTATAAGGAAAGTTTGCCCTGGAGTTCACAGTTATTATCCTTGAAGTTAACGATGTGAGTTGAAATTCGATGTAGCTTCAGAGCAGCATGTTTCTGCATTTACTGTGTCACCTTAGCTGAACCCTTTTGGCTCCTACAGACTCGCTGAAGCCCATCAGCAAAATTACAGGTTCTGGTGAACAAATGCTTCAAGTTCTTGAGTAATTTCTGGATTAATCAATGGAAATTTTTATAGCTCTAGTACTTTTTTCTGCTGAAAGGATAATTATTTTTCCTATTTTGCCTTGAAATGAGCAAATGGATAACACAGACTCCAAGACTAGAGCATAAACACACATATTTCTATAGCTTCATGTGCTCAAAATTTTATGCAGTCACACAAGTGCTGTCCATTGAATTCCCCAGTCTCTTGCTAAACCTGCAATTACTATTGGCACTGGACAGCAGGTAGAATGCTCTTTGCTTGCAGGTGCAATATGCTGAGCAGCATTCATAACATTTTTCCCCACAGGAATCATTTATTTGGATGGTAATTCCCGCATTTTGTTCTGTTTACACATTTGTCCTAAAAATCTATAAAACCTGGATGTATATGATGTAATTGTGGATACAAGAGGCAGATGTATATGCAGTGGAGGAGATTTTGAGAGGCTTGTGCTTGGCTGTGAGAGCTGAGTTGTTAAATGGCCTCCCTGCAATGCTGCTGGCTAGTGATAAGGTCTTCATTCACCATGAAGCACAAGAGAGAGCTGGCTTAAATCCATCTCTCTGGACTGACCCCAGTGAGACCTATATGGCTTCTATCTAAGCAATTGCATGCATTCCTCAAAAAGAAACCACATTAAAACACCCAGCCAAAACACTCCCATGTGACAGCTCACTTGTACAAAATTCAGAGCTCGACTGAGATTTAAAATGTTTCTATAGGAATTTTACTGTTTTACATCTTCCTTGCATGAGGGAAAAATCCAGATATGAAATTCAGACTCAAATGCTTCATCATGTTATAAAACAATATAAAGACTTTGCATGTAAACCAACTCTTTCAACAGTTTGATATCTTCCGATTTACTTACCTTGTTAATCCCATTTTGCTGAATGGATAATTAAAAAATAGCAAATAATTAGGTGCTATTGTGTACCAGAAGAAAATCCTATAGGATACATTTGATCAAAATCCAAGACTTCTAAACCTCATCATAAAGTGAACCAAAGTCAGCTGCATGGGTACAATCTTCAATCTCCACTTGTAATTTAATTTGTAGCCTGAACAGGAGTTGTCATTTTTTCATTAGAATCTAGGGGAATTGTGTTGTTTTGCATGTAATGGAAGAAGCCCAAATTTACTGCTTGTGATAGGAATACAGTCTACACTCTTGTGAGGGCAGTGTCAGGGGAACATACTGGGTTCAGTAGTAATTTCTCAGCTGTGTGGTGGACTGTAGAGTGATCTGGAGTCCAGACCACAGACTCTTACCTCAAAATAAGTTTGCAGCTACCATACAATTTTTATAATTCTAAATCATACAAGGTACATTGAATGCTCCAGCAAAGTGCAATGTGTCGAGCAATTACATATAGAAAATTAAATGGAATTCTTTGAAAGGCAGTGGACCTTAGTTCAATACTCCCATTTCTGAAAGGAATGTCAACGCTGGGTGAGGATGTGTCGTCATAGCAACACTGAAACAGATTTCTATTCTCTGTTGGCAGGTAAAGGCTCCTTCACCAAGTTTTCCCATTTTGGCCTGAAGCAGTGAAAGTGACTCTTCCTCTGACCCTTGTTCATCAGGGCCCTATCCTGAACTAAGCGTTCCTCCTGTCTGAGAGAGGAGTTTACTAAAAGTAGTAGACTGGGGCTGTGTCTCAGGAATGTGGGCAATAAATAAGAGGACTGAAAGCACTACCAGTTTAGAAAATTATTAAGAGGAAGTGTGGGCAGATAGTTTAATTGGTTATAGCCCTTTAGTCAGGGTCAATGCATAAATCTCACAGCAGATCATAGCTGGTGTTAAACTCACAAGGCAAAGAAGGACTCAGTGAGGCAGAGTCTGTGGTTTGATTCAATTGACTCCTACTAAGGATACAAATCCAAAAGTGAGGAGCCTCAGTGAAAACTGAATGTCAGCTAGACCATATCTTAGCTGAATTATTAAAATGAGTTGTCTTGTTAGGCAAAGGTTGTCATTGTGATAATGCCATGCCACCTAAGGTTTTGAAGCACACAAGCACTTAACTGCACAGTGGCTTTTCTTGGTAAACAGGGTTTATAATTCTGTTATTTCCACCCCCGTAATCTGCTTCTACCAAAAGTGCTGTAAAAATTAAATCAGATTGCAGTAGTTGATATTTGTAATCACCAGTGTCTTGATCACTGACCTTATTTTTATTCTTGATATTGGGTAGCTGTTGAGGACAAAGAGAAAAAATCTTCAAGTTTGTTGCTTCTTTGGTGTTCTAATTTCATGGGTATGCAGTAAAAATGCTACAGTGACCTGACAGATCCACAACTTTGTTCAAAGTTTAATGCCATAGTACTGACAGACTAAAGCATGATGGCAAAAGCTGCTATCCAAATAATCACGTCTCCTGAGCATCCTCTAGCACTGACTCTGACAGTATGCCTATATTAGGCATTTTTCTTCCGTGAAAGCAAAAACTAATGTGGTTGCAATTTAGATTTGGAGTCTGTTGAGTAGTTGCGATGAAGACCCTGACTTGATTCAGACTAAAAATTTGACAGGTGTATGTTCTTTCCTATGTAATGACAAGACCCACCAGCTAAAGCAGTCCATTAGACTGAGCCAATGAGGCAACTCAATTGTGTATTCAAAGGATGAAAGCAGATTGGTATTGAACACTCCAGTGGGACTGACAGCTGCCTATTTACCTGCCCATCTCTGAAGACAGGAAGCAGTGGTAATGATGGGCCACACCCTTGATGACCTACCTAAAAAGTACAAAATTGTACTGTGCTTTTGTTAACAACAAGGACAAAATTTTCTGTTCCATGACAGAGTTCTTTTAACTTTGCAGCAAAATAAGATGACGCATCAAATTCGTTTTAATAATGCGAAGCATCCAAAACCTCAGCTCACTGGTTTCTCTAGGGAAATAAAGAAAGTCCAGGATGGTGCATATGTAGAACCTGGTCCATACTTTCCATCTTTGGCACCAGGGATGTTGAGATAACCCCTTTTCCAGTTTCTGTTACTGTTATTGCCTCATCCATCAATGCCTCAGTTGCTTATATCATTCCAATAACGTCACCAAAACTTTGATTACATTTACATTACTTGGCAGCATATATCATGTCTATGCAAAAACTTCTCAGTTCTCATGGACAAACTGAGATTGGCCAATACCACAGAAAGTGACAAGTATAGGGATCATGTTTTATCAAGGATTTTACATAGCAAATTAAAAAAATGCAAAGCTGCCTAATTAATTAGTTTATGCTGAAAAAATAATTTAAATGTAATAATATGGAATACATTTAATTTTGAATGAATTTTTAGAGTTAATAGTTTCCATATTACAGGAATCATGTAGAAGATATAATTGAAAAGATAATATTATTCTTTCTACTTTAACACAGTCAAAATTCTGCATAAAAATAAACAAAAGGAGATTATGTTTTTTGAAATTTGATGGCACTGTGTCCAGTAACTTATTAAAACAGTTTTGAAAATCGATATAAGAACTCAATATAAATTTCATGTACTGTACAGGCAACATGATGAAGATTTTTTTTTACTTTGAACTACTGAAACCTCTTTTGAGTTGTGTGCATGTTTGTTTGTGAGTGGGGAGACAGGTGAAAAACATGAAGTAGAAGCATACAGAGAAATTGCAATCCTGCATTGTCCTGTTTGGAGTGAGGGTTCTCAGAATAGACCCAAGGAAAGAGACACTCCAGTGCCACATGCTGGAGTGGTGATGGAGGAGGAGTCATAGCGTGGTCTTTAGCCAATATCACCTCTCTCTGCTACCTCTTTAATTTAGGCTTTATCTCAGGTTAACATGAGAGCTAATAGCTAAATCCAAATGTTGTAGGACTGTCAAGGCTATAGGGGCAGCTATTGCTTCCCCCTGAGCTTCAACATGTATCCATAAAATATGGTGTGATAATCTACTATTTCCTTAAAGAGCATCCATCTACATCAGTAGTGGGGAAAGGATTGTGATCCAGCCCCTCATGGGGCTTACTTTGACTAGTTAATCACTACATGGGGTGTATTTTTACAATGAGAACCATTTTATTTTTTTTATTTTTTTTTTTCCTAAATTAACTCTTTCAGTTTCCCACTAATTCTTTCTAATGGGAGAATGAGACACATTTTTTCCAACCATGGACTTCTCCCAGACAGCTTCAGAAATAGATAAGGAGCAGTCTTAGTGGCTGCCACATTAATTCTGGATGCTTCTCGACCTTTCTAGCTGAGATGCTCTCCAGTCTATGTTTATTTAGAGTCATTGTGTTCAAATACAAATCCATGCCTCCTTCTTTCTTTCTTTTTTTATTCTCCCTGATGTTAAAAATAAAATAAATAAAATAAAGTAAAATAAAACTAAATAATGCAGCTTGTGGATGATCCAGGTTACCTATTTGGTACTTAGTCAGTATGTAAGGATACCACCCATAGGATCTGTTCCAGATGGGATTGAGCTCTTGCTGATTTCTATTTCACCATATATTTCTCCATCACAAGGTAATTCCAGAATAGCTCAAGGACCTGCAGCTCTGTGGGTATCATGATAATGCAGAGGAATCTCTTTGCCTGTGGTCTCTTACTTAATCCACTACTGCAGTGAGAAAGCTGATATCTGCTGATATCTGCTGTATGTTTATTCTATTTTTTCTTTAATTGTTTATTCATGACAGTGACTCAGACATTACATAGTATTCTAATGATCACAATTGTGTCCAAAAGAAGCATTTCTATTACCAGTACGTTGATTTCAGTATTTGGACCACAGGATGCCATTTAACTGCAGCTGTTGAAATTGGCTGAATTTTTATGATACCAACTGCTGAAGCTATAGTATGGTTATGTTAATGCTACAATTTATATCAGCACAAAAGTAATTGAATACTAAAGTTGTTCAATTTGCATTACAAAATCATTTCAGTAAGATAATAGCAAGTATGAATCTTTATTCTTATGGCATCAAATAAAACTGGCCTTTTGTGCATAAGATTTATTTCAAAATAGAATTAACCATGAACAGGTCTACAGGGAATTCCTGCCCTTTTTTCACACGAGTTTTAAGCAGCTTTTTCTAAGGCAGAAGTCAACATGGATAATATTACAATTCAGATGGGCAAAATAAACAAGTGCAATTTCCTTTAATCACCTATGAATATGCATAAACAAAATATCTCCTCTGTGGTTTAGATATCAGAGGCTTATTGCTCATGTAGGAAAGCTCTGGGAAAAAAAAAAAAACAATTGAGGGAAAATCAATCAGCTGAGAATAGTCAGTCAAAAAAAATTTTCATCCCAAGTAGATTAAGTGGTGAGATGATTTAGGTCTCATGTAAGTATTCTATAAAGCCTATAAGCTTTTTTTATTATTTTTTTTTTCAACCTTAGTTGAAAGAACATCCTGGGTAACAACTCCAGGAGTCCTGGACAAAAAATGAAACCCAGAGAATGGCAAGTCTGTTTTCAAATATTTATGAAATGACTTGGGTAACTTTGGCTAAGGAAGAACAAATCCATCTTAATTGGTATTAAGCAGGAAATAAAACTGCATAAGAGACTCCTTGGTGTAAAGAGCTTAAAGACTAATTGCAGGCACTGTGCATTGAGTAAAAGGAAACAAGGCACGTCAAACACGGTGGGAGAAGGAAGAGCAATCATGCTTCCAAGGTCACATAGTTAGCAAATGCTGGCTGCTGCCTGATGCCTCTATACGTATTAGAGAGAGTCTGATTCTCCCTTGGACATGGGTTTCCTTACTCTACCAGCACAGCAAAGGAAGTTTTATTTGAAATAACATTTAACTCCTGAATGGCCCAAGGGTCCATTTGCCCCTCGGAGAAAATTACCACATCAGGAATTTTCACATCACTTGAGCTGCAGTATCTGTTTGTGTGTGCTCATCAAACAAAAACGCACTCAGCCTAAACACAGACAAATGGGAATGCTATGTGCTGAGAAAATCACCCGCCATGTGCTGAGAAAATCACAAATCATGAAGGGGCTAATCAGATGTCAAGAGGTAACTTGTTAAGAAAAAATAACAGTGCCCATGTTTGAATCTTAAAATAATCTTGTAAAGAAAGTACAGGAGAAGAAATAATGTTATTTTGGTGAAAAATCATTATGAAGATATTTTGTGTGTAAGGGAAAAGGCTCCTAGATCCAAGGAAACTGATATTGTTGTTGGAACAGTGACTGCACACAGTAAAAGCTAACATGCTTAGGAGACCTGCACATGCTGAATTTAATCATAGATACATTGAATGGTTTGGATTGGAAGGGACCTTAAAGATCATCTGGTTCCAACCCCCTGACATGGGCAGGGATGCCTTTTACTGTACCAAGTTGCTCAGAGCTCCATCCAACCTGGCTTTGAACACTTCCTGGAATGGGGCATCCACAATTTGCCAGGGTCTGTCCCAGTGCCTTACCAACTTCACAGTAACGATTTTTTTTCTAACATCTATCTAAACTGACTCTCTTTCATTCCCCCTTGTCCTGTCACTACATGTCCCTGTAAATAGTCTCTCTCCATCTCTCTTGTAGAGCCCCTTCACATACTGGAAGGCTGCAATTAGGTCACTTCTCACTTAAGAGTGGGAGAGATGATAAAGATATTCAGAGTGTAGTGCTGGTTTCTCTTGACTTGCTTTGGAGTTATGAACATATTGAGAGCTACACAAAAGAAATATAAACCATTGCCCAAAGAATCATAATAGCATGTTTTGTACATTTTAATACTAATATCAATTACCATCCAAGAGCAAAATTATGAGGAATCAGGCTTAGTGTTAATAAAAACTTTGAGATCTTCAGATGAAAGGCACTGCAAACCCCACACATTTTGTAGTAACATTAAGGTAAGACTAATTTTTTTCCTTGACTCCAGTGTTACTACCTGTAGGATGCAATGAGAGACAAAATGCTAAGCTGTGCCTTCTTTGATTTTTAAGTGCAGTGCAATCCTGCTTTCTCTTTTCAGCTGGAATTCACCTATGAGATGAAGAATAATAATTTTGTTTGGCATGTGTGATACTGTCCAGCTATTTTTACAAGAATGCTGAACACAGCTGTGCATTTCAGTCTTATAATACACTTTTTGCATGGTTACACGATATAGCTATTTCCTACCCATTGCTGTTAAAAGCAAATAGGGTCACTAACTTCCTATCTAACATTTCTGGCTCACGGAGTTTTTCAAATTGACAAATAGGTTCAGTGTGGGTTCAACATTTTTCAAGACTTGCGTTTTTCTGTACTTCTTAAAATTCCAGATCCTTCTCCCTCCTTTTCCCCAGACATTGCAGATTAGACACCATTCTCATTCATGTCACTTGTGGTTATGATTGCCTTATGACTCCTGAACTGCTGGGAAAGTATACATTTTCCATAAACTTTTGCCTTCACTATTTACCTGCTTGTCAATTTAACATTCAATCTCCTTATGCCAAGATATATTGTGTATAATTCTATTCAGATTCCAGCTTGCATTTTTCTTCAAGTGGTTCAGAAAATGTAAGTAAAAGGAAATTTAACAGAAATACTTTTGTTTCCCTCTAGTTGTGATATTTGATTTTAATTTTCTACTTTTCTCTTGAGTATTAATATATGTTACCTGTGAAATCTTCATTGTGTGCAGATGAGTAGAGGCCTGTTTAGCTGAATAAAAGATGTGTTTGTAGCAGCTAAGGTTATGGTTCCAAGGTTAGAATAACGTTGCTTTAGCATATGTTTTTCTCTAATGTGTTCCTGACAGTTTCATTACTATATTAGTTTCTACAGCAAAGAAGAATGTATGCCTTTGTTTTACTCTAGGACAAGATGAATCACATGATTACATACATATTGTCTTTGTCTACTGTTGCACATCTGAGTGGGTAAAGATCAACCCCTTGGTAATAACCCATGGCCTGGCAGGTGCACTGTGCAGATGTAGTTCTTTAATCAAAATGAATAATTTGGCAAAAGTGATTTCCAAACTTGCAGTCATATTATGATGCAATATATTTTTTTCAGAGAGAAATGTTTTCTACTGATTTCTAGTGGCTACAAACAATCTTATACCATCCTCCTTTATCCCAGATTCTGTATCTCATGCACTATTTTCTTAGCAAAATTAATAGTATAGGTCACCTTTGTCTGGACACTGTCATGTACAGCATTCATTAGTGTGATATGTTCTGCCTTCTTTTGAATTTAGTCTCTTTGACTTGTGTTTCTGAAGGTATTCTCCCCCATCTAATGTCACAGTCAGATTGGTCACACTGTTGTTAGATTGTTCTACTGTGGTTATTTTATGGAGATGCTGGACATGTCTTGACTTAATCTTACATATGTGAATGGTTCAGCTAAACTGTGCAGCTGAACTTATCTCACTAAAGAGAATGCATTGTGTTCACGTTTGGCTTTGATTTAGGACTTATCAATACCTATTAAACATGTTGGTAGGTAATATACAAAACTTTTCAATATGAAAAGTGGTTTATGATTCTTAAAACTGTGCAAAATAATCATTATGCTGGAGAAACCTTGTATTCAGATCAAATATTTTTATCATTCTGACCTAAATTCGCTCTACTTTTTCTGAAAATACCTAGTCTTGCCCATCTAAAGATAACCTTACAGCTGCTTATTTGAGAAGCTCTACCACCTTAATGAGTGATTATACAGGGACTTGGGATCTATCTGTGAGGGAGGAAGGATGTGACAAATTTAATTGCAGAAGTTTGCATTCCTCTGTGCTTTGGAAATTTCCTAAATATGACCAACTGGTCAGACTTTTAAAAATTTCAGTTCACATGCTTTCAGAGTGAAAGTTTAAAACTTACTAGCTTATTTCTTTGAGGATATCACTGCTAACAAAAGTAGGCACAGTAAGAAGGACTAGGAAGAGAAATTAGGGAAGAAAGAGATGAGTGTTACCAGAGTGACAGATCTGGGGGAAGGGATGTCATCAAGAGAATGGATGGAAAGCAGAGGGAAGCAGAGCAAACAAGCCTATCACACCTGGAATAAATGTCTTCCATAGCCCAGGATGATACTTCACATTCTTTTACTGTCTAACAAGTGTCTAATAAATACAGGAAATGGAGGGTTATTTGCCCTATGGAGACTGAGGCACTACAAAGAACAGATGCCTGATCATCCTATGTGGCTTCCCCCCACCGCCGCAGGGCTTCTGCTCTATTCAATCCATGTGTCAAATTAAGGCACTGACCAGATATAATCTGCAAATTATTTTTTATCTTCATGACTGAGTTCACATATCTTCCCAAATAATTAACACTAATAATGTTAGGATTCAGAGAAGTGATGAGTGTTTTTCCTTATGACATTGCAATATCTGAGACCTTTCAATGCTGTGGAAAAAGAAAACAATTCCCTCACTTCCTATCACCTCCACTCAGCCTGAACTTCACTCCAGACTAGCCCAGAGACTGCAATTTAGGGCAATTGCCCAGAGTGTGAGGCATCATATTTCAAATTCCTGCTTCAAACCAAGATGAACAGGACTTGCACCTTTGTCTTTCCTACTATTGCCTGGACTTCAGAGTGCTGCAAATAAGATACTTCACTAACTTTGACCAATACAAGTTTCACTGAAACTGATATGGTTTTGTGGAAGTGTTTCAATGTCACTGAACACAAAAAAAGTGCCATTACACAGAGAAACTGTTGTTGAGTTCTGCTTTGGAATGCCACTAGCTATGACGCTGGTGGGAAACAGACAGTGTAAGTCACTTCTTACATAGTTTGGAGGGTGATGGAATTTGAAAAAGGTGGTAAAAGTATGATGCTTTTACCACTTCTCAGAAAGCAGTGCAGGACAGGCTTTTAATGAACTCTGTTTTTCATGTTAACCTTAACATTCTCTTAATTATTACTTTTTGGTATTTTTTTTTAAGAACTTGGTCAGAAGTCTCATTGTGCAAGAATGGTATTAACAATGACCTAAAGAAAGTGCTTTCTAAGTCCAGTCAAGACAGAAATAAATATAGGTTTTGAAGAAGGGAACAAAAGTACGTTGTAGAAAAGACTGCCATGCCACAATCAGGAAGAAAATATGGTTGTATAGGTAAGTAATCAGCTCAATTGGCTCTAAACAAATAAATTACATCAATTTCCTTTACTGGACTTTTGTGTCTAGGCATTACAGAACTTGGTATGGAAATCACAAATAAATTCAATATAAAGAAAAAGCAGAATTTTCTCACATACTTATTTCCACCTGCTGTTAATAATAGGTGTATAAAAACATATTTATATTCACTCTGCAGAATAGGAAAATGCCTTATTTTTCTTCCTTGATTTCACTCTATTGATTTGAACTGGAAAATATATATGAAACTTATGAAACATGGACTTTGAAAAGAAATGATCTATAAGTTTCCTTATGAATGAGAAAATATAGGGAGAAATGAGCAGTAGAATAGACAGTGCATTCCTTAAAGGAAATAAAAAAAAAGGAGCAGGGTGTGTTGTTTTATTTTGTTCATTTAAACCAGATTTTTGTAGTGATGTTTATTGATTTTTATTGATTTTTCTCTCAGGAACTAGATCTCCAACCACTGTTAAGGAAGATCACTCATGAAAATTATGCAGGACTTAAAGGTCTTTTTTATTAACCTTATGTTTCTACACAGGTAAAATTCATCTGCAACTGATTTAGATTTAGGATTCTTGGATCTTCAATCCACAAAGTTTAATGGATGCAGAACTCACCAGAGGAGCAGCATCCCCTCCCTCGACCTGCTGGCCACGCTGCTTTGGATGCAGCCCAGGATCCAGCATCTTTCTGGGCTGCAAGTGCACATTGCTCTGCCCATGCTGAACTTCTTGTCCACCATGTCCTTCTTCTCAGGGCTGCTTTCAATCTATTCTTTTCCCTGCCTATATTTGTGCTTGGAATTGCCCCAACCCAGGTGCAGGACCTTGCATTTGGCCTTGCTGAACTTCAGGATGTTGGCACAGACCCGTCTCTCAGGCCTGTCCGGGTCCCTCTGGATGGTGTCCCTTCTCTCCAGTGTGTCAACTGCACCACACAACTTGGGTTGACAAACTTGCTGAGGGTGCAGTCAATCCCACTCTCTATGCCACCAAGAAAGATATTTAACAGTGCCTGTCCCAGTTCCAGTTTCAGTCCCTGATGATCACCACTTGTCGTTGGTCTCCAGTTTGGGCTTTTTTTTTTTTTTAATGTAGTTGTTATGGGAAAAAAAAAGAAATAAAACTAAGCACCTGATATCCCTTCATGTCATAAAACATATTTCCTACGACATACTATGTTGTCTACTTGCAATTCTACAGTAAACAGCAGAAGTGTATGAGCAGGAAAACTAGGTTAGAATAATCAGAACTAATCATCTATATTTCCAAAGGAAAGGATGGGAGTAATTTCATCCACAGAGCAGCATTTCCCTTCCCTCTTGGGTTTTCAGGTTACTCTCAGTTATTCAGCTTGATATGCTTCTGATCTTTAAACACAGTCATATCTACTTTGCAGTAAAGAAGAAATCATTAAATACATTTATCTTTCTAAAAATAAAATTCTTACTGGTTCCATTGGATTCTGACAGGATAGTGAACAATTTTATCCAAAATTAACAGCTGAGCTTCTAAATTAGGCACTTGCCTTGTAATGATGGTATTTATCTACAAAGAGAAATTAATTCATATAAATTCATATGATCTTAAAAGTATCATTGCTCTCCCTTACTCTCACAGTAAAACACAAGTGAAACTAAACAGAATAAGAGTCTCTTACCCTATGGAAAAACTGTAGAGTATTAAAAACAGCTGTTACAGTGTAACTATCCTTGCATGACAAGATAGATAAGTTCTTGTCATTTATTGCCAGCTACCACTGAAAAGCTTCATATGAATCATGCTTCTTTCATGCTGCAAATATGAACACCGCCTCCTCCCCCCGATGTTGTGTATTTGACAAGGACTAGGTATTTGAAGACAACACTCAGGAATGATCCTTGAATCATACTGCTGTTGACCTTAGATTTTTCTTCTAGCATAGTAATTACTGTAAAAAAATTGACTTCTTTTGGAATGCACAATAGACAACAAATCAAATTTACATATACTTAAGATGTTTCTGAGTGCTAATTTTGAAAAAAAAAATTATAATATTCTTCGTTCATGAAGATGTGTTTTCTACACACTTTTCAAATTGTAACTTGTTGGAGAAAGGAAATGGGGAAACTGTCCATAAATAGTTTTCAACCGTGACCTTTTACTGCTTGAGACCTAAAATGTTACTGTTTCTTATCCAGTAGTAAATGGTTTTACCATTATTTTATTAAATTTCATAACAAAGGAAAGGAATAATGCATCAATGTTTTATGTTTTCTTTAAGGGAAAGCTAACCTGGGTCACAGAAGGCCAGTGGGAATATATGCTATAGGCACCATATTTATTCTACTTGCAAATGCCAAGTGATTCAACATCTGCAAAGTCACATTTAAAGAAAAACTTTCCCAGACTGGTTGATAGTTTTTACATCTGTAGCAATGTACTGTATGTCATATTAATAACTGCATAGGCTGGACAAGAAACATTTCTGTTAGGATTTTTTCCATGGCTAACTTTTATGAGAAAAATATTCCGAATTTCCAAAATGATAATTATAATCCCAAATACATTCCCCTTTTCTTTTTATTCTTCTATGAAGGACCTGAGTTATACACAAAATACTCTTTCAAGGTATCAGCTAAGTCAGAGAATATTTAAAAACAAGATTTAGGAAAACACAAAATCTTTGTTAATACTTATTTTTGTTTTGTAGAAGCACGTATTTCTCAATTACTTAACACCTATGCAACACTGTCACAAAAGGCAGCAATTTGGTGGATTTTTTGAGTAGAATTGTTAGTATTGCAAGGGAAGGGCAAATCTCAAAAAATTCTTACTCCTTTTGAGGGAAGCTACTGAGTTTTACTTGGCTATGTTCCACATTTTGCATATTCCTTGCTATATCCTCTGTGTGCTGTCATTTGAGACAGACTCCAGTGGGAGTCCAGAATGCACTCAGTGCTATTGTAAGATATAGAAAGGATTAGAACACTTTTTCCAGTAATTAGGCAGAAATTCTTCCATTGAGGTCATTGCAGAAGTTATTGTCTTAGCTTGAGTAATTGAAATGTTTTGTTTAGTGCTCATAGTTGCATTCTGAAATAGAAGAATCTATTCCCGTTTCGCTGGCAAGATGTTTCTATTGTAAATATATTGTAGCAACTGTATTGTTTTTTGTTTCATATGGACACATGATTATCACTTGTAGTTTTCAAACTAATTAGGCAGAAAAAGATGGGAATAAAAATGTAAAGAATAGATTCCCCTCTTTATGGTTCTGTCCTGTATAGCCAGAGGTGGGGAGCGGGAATCCCAAAGAAATCACTGTCTCTGCACAGTGTTGTCAGTATGGCTTGAGTCACACTGGGCACTATGACTGGGTAGAACACAAAAGCTCTTTTGCTCTTTAAACTCTGTTCTGCACATCTCCTATCCTTGACACACAGGACAGCTTCTGCAGAGTCTGGGCTACTTATTTTGTAGGTCATAAAGCTTTGTACAGAGGTTTTGTCATCAAACTCAATGATCTGTGAAGGAGCTTGAACTTACTGACTCATTCAGCTTGATCTCAGGACTCACACAACTGCTACTGCCTTTCCTTATCTTTATCCGTCATTTTCTGTTCATACGTTTCAATAAAAAATTTCTTACTATAGTTACATTTAAAAAAAAGAAAGAATACATCACCTTCAGTTAAAGAAAGAAAAGTGTCTCGACTAACTAATCTCTGGTAGATTGGCAAGGGTCTTCTTCTTGGAGACAAAAGACAAGACAAATATAGAAGAATGAATTCTTATGGCACTCTCTTTCACATGCCTGTTTGAATCACTGTGTCTTCTGCCATAAACCAAGTATGTTCTTCATATTTTACACCCTCTGTCTCTAAGTAAAATATAATCTATTTTAAACATCTCTTTCTTTAGAAAGCACTTTTTTCTATTAGAAGTGAAATGTGACTGAACTAAAGTACATGATGTTGTCACTGATAACTTGAATACTTTGTACCTCATTTTCCCATATATTGTTGGTCATGAAGTTAGATTTAAATTTGATTCAATATTCACAATTTTTCAGGTGTTATTCAGTCATTCTTATTTCCCTTTGACAGCAACACAGAAATGCACCTAAGACATATGATGTCCCAGGGTTCCATTGGTCATAGTTCCTGCAAACTTTAGTCAGCTTGCTTCTGCCTTAGTCACATTCACTGGATGTCTCAATTCAAGCAGGAATAACTCTTGTCATAATGGCAGAAAAATGGGATTCTAGGAGGACAATTTTATTCCGTTTGGATAAAAAATAATTTTGTTGATTGATTGCCTTAGAGGTCTACTGCATTTTCCCTATATTGGTAGATATAAATACCTCTTTCCCTGATTTTTATGCAAGTAGAATACACGTGCTTCTTTCTACTACTTTGACATAGAAATTGAGAATAAAGTTAAGGATGATGTGAATTAGAAAGAGCAAATATCATAACGCCTCTTGAACTCAAAATTATGTTTAAACAGATTTAATTTATAATTCAGTGTTAGAAATGACTCTTTGAGGGATTAACTTTTCATGCATTGCCAAATAGAATGCAAAGAACTACATGTTCTAAACTAAGCATGAGTTGATTGATATTGCCCAGTAAGTGGTACTATACTGATGCCTTAAGATTCTTAAGATTTGTAGCATATAGATTTTTAATATAGCTGTATAGTTTCTAACACTTTAAAATAGCAGTTAACAGTTGCTAAACCCCTTTCTCATGCTTTATATAAAATTCTCAAAATTCTTGAAATTTTGTTTAGAGTTCTCTTCAAGAAAAGAGATTTTAGCAAGGACATCTTGTTTAGGACACACACTTAGAAGGACATAGTAAGATATTGTAGTCACAGCAGAAGGCCCAGAAACCTTGAAGAAGCTCCAAAGAAGGTATGTGATGTGAAGATGACGATGGTGAAAAAGTAAGAGGTCTTGAGACCTCCTACTCAGTTGCAGATGCCAAGGGGCAGACCTGAGTTAGGTTCTCAGGGTAAAAAAATTCTCAGGTTGGATGCATCCATTAGATACGATAATTAATTAGTGTTATAAATTTGTAGGAGCCTTATACCATATTGTGCACTTACGTATTCAGTGTACCTTAAAGATCTTTAATTAAAGAACTGTTCTCTATTTTATCTGTACTAATATAGTTTGGAAAGTTCTTTTCATTCATTTTAGGCATCAATATTGTTGAACACAGAAAAAGACCAAGGTTTTTTCCTTAGCAAACAATATTAGTAATAGTAGTGCTTCTTCTTTAATATATTGTTTCCATTGCATTAGTGATAGATACTTCCTATGATAAAGCTAAGAATAAGGTGCTCTGCGTGCTGGTTTTGTCTGGAGTAGAGTTCATTTTCTTCACAACAGATTGTATGGGACTGTGTTTTGGGTTTGTGCTGAAAATGGTGTTGATAATATATGGATGTTTTTGCTATTGCTGTTGAGCAGTGCTCACACAGCATCATGGCCTTTTCTGCCAGCGAGATGGCTGTGGGTGCACAAGGACTTGGGAGGGGACACAGCCATGACAGCTGGCCCCAGGTGGCCAGAGGGATATCCCAGACCATGTGGCAGCATGCTCAACATATAGAGGTAGAGGAAGAGGGAAGAAAGGGGCCATTTGAAGTCATGGTGTTTGTCTTCCCAAGTCACTGTTCCATGTGCCCTGCAGATGGCTGAACACCTGCCTGTCCATGAGAAGTTGTGAATGAATTCCTTGATTTGCTTTGCTTTGCTTTGCCTATTAAACTGTCTTTCTCTCTAACCACAACTTTTCTCTTTTTAACCCTTCCAATTGCCTCCGCCATCCCAGGTGGTGAGTGAGTGGGTGGCTGTGCCATGACATTTTCAGCTGGGGTTTAACCATGACACTGTGGAAGATAAACCCAACAAAATGCACTTTTACCATGAACTGAAGATCAAAAAGGTTGCATTCCACTGCTTTGAAAAAATATTTTTTTTAAGTATGGCACAACGAATGTATTTGTTTTGCTTTTGAAAAATCAGATTATTACATGTCAGAATTACTTGCTCTTTTTTATTAATTTTAGATATCTCAGGAAATTGATCCAAAAATCTCTCACCTATAGTTTAGGGTCATTGAGAACAAAGATTGTTTGTTTTTATTTTTAATGTTTAGTGGAAAAGAACTTTTTTCATGTCATGAAACAACCATAATAAATTAACATGAATTGTCAGGCTTCTTTCAGGCAATGCTAGGTCAGTAGTGCAAAGTAATAAGCATATATTTTACATTTACGGCAGACTTTGGGAAATAACAGAAATAGTATTAGCTAAGTTACAAAACAACGTGCCCTATGGAGATTGCCTGAAAAAATTTAATGAACTTGTGAACATCCTGAGTATTATTCTGATTGTGGGCCAGGTGTTTTACATGTCTGTCCCAAAGCACAATCTGTCACTGTCAACCTCATCAGTGCCACCGTATCTCTTTTGTGGCATCTGCAATGTTCATGGATAAATACTAAGTCAAGCTTCTTCTGCTAAACAGTTTAATTTAAATTGACCATGAACTTAGGGAAACCATAAAAAGGGAATGGAATTAACCTACACTGTGCTGGGGGCTGTTAGCTTGGTGAATGTCACTGTCCTTTGATTGAGTCTAGACTTACAGAGTTCTCTAAGTATTTAACACAGTTTAAGTGCTGCTTCTCTGGATCTGCTCTTAATCATCCAGACATCTCCCATAAGTAGAAAACAGCTACCAGTACAACCTGCCACATTTAGAACTAGGAGGCTCAAGCTCTATAAAGTCATTAATGTTATTTACTTTTGAGGTGATCAGTTACCTCCATGAATGACAGTCATTCTGCCTGGACCCCAGTGGTTGGCAGTGCCAATGGTCAGCATTGCACAAAACAGGTGTGTTGCATTCACACCATTTGAATGTGTCCTCATCAAGCGATTTTTACAACTGACTCCAATAATTATGATCCTCAGCACATTTGAAACAAGGCTGAAATTTAAATTTCACAGTCTGTCTCATGTAAAATTTAATTTTCACACTATTCTAAGTATAAATAAAAATAAAACACCTAACTGGAAATAAAATCAGGCCTTTCACAACATTTTACTTGAATCCTGGCCCTCCACCTTCAATGCATGGCAACGATATCACAGTCCATAAAAATTACCATAATTAATTTTTTCCTGCAGGCCCCATGCCCAAGAACTACCTCTTCTACTTCATGGTTACAGTGAACTGTGATGGATTCTGGTCCTCATGATGCACTTCTGTTATTTCTTCCTTTTGTTACAATAGACAAACATCAGCCACGTTTTTGAGTCAAATTCTTCATCTCTGAGGAGTTTTGTGATGCATTTAATGTGCAATTAGATTTAAATATGAAACTGGGACAGATGTGGTCAGATTTCATGGGATAGTCACTGTCTTGGAAAGAACCAGAATCAATAAATGTATTTTTTCAGAAAAGAACAGTTAGTGTTTTTCACATGACCAACTGGACAGATGTGTGTTATCACAGCCATATATGGAGACATACATCTAAATTTCCATTAAAGCTTTGCTTTAATTTTTTTAAAATATTCCATAAGCTTGGATCTTAGTGCCCTGAACATTTATAGGCTTACACCAGAGACAGAAGACCGCAGCAAAAAATCTGGCCAGTGCAATCTACAGCTAAAATCCACTTGCTTTTGCAGAAAGCTGTTTCCAGTCTATTATTAGTCTATATTATCAGTGATACAGTGTTATTTGCAAGTAGTAATTCACTTCACTTTGGACTGTCAAATACAGCAGTCTAGGAAGACTTGATACATAGGAAATGAGTTAACAGCATCTATTTGTGTGAAAAGACACAAGATCTCCATCAGAAGATAGAAAATGAGATCCTAGATTTTTGCTTGACTCATACATTTTAGTGAGATTTATGCATATAATGAATACTATAAAACCCCAGGTGAACTGCATGAACGGTCTCTTTTCTCTCCTTGTTTTTTCTTATATAGGTTTGGTGAGGGGTTATACTTAAATGGCAGCATATGTTTGAAAATGGGAACCAAATCTTGGTCAAGCTATTTGGAATGCTCCAAACTCTGTTTTCCATTCTTGTATTAATTCCTTTGCATCCATACAAAAGTAAATCAGTTTCATTTGCTGATTTGATCTCACAGTCTTTCAATTTCAAAAGTCCCTCTGGTGCTATCCAGCACAGAATGGCAAACTCTGATTTCTGTGATCTGTAAGTACATACAGACTAAGGGGTAATATTTTTCTGACATTTTTTCAATCTAAAGTATAACTGAGAAAGACAAATTGTAGAAGAGAGGTTATATTGAAAGCAGGCAGGCTAGAGAGAATGGTAGTAAGAGTAGTAACATGTTGGTTTGGTAGCTCAAAGCAGGTTCACAGATGCTCCATAGACCACACTGCAGACCATGCACTGGGGAACTGAAGTAACATGAATGTCCATTTCCCACAGATGGCACAAGAAACATCTGGGTTTTGTAGCTTGCATGAGATCTAATGGAACATAAATTTGGTAGGGGGAGAGAGACGGCAAAATATCCCTGAGCAGATGCAAGATGGCCTTTCACAGATTTTTGGGAGTGGAAAGGACAATTCTGAACAACTTATCATGCTTGCATAACAAAATTTACTTGTGTTTTCTAAGCGGTGAGAGAGATAATGTAGCTAGGAAACCATACATTCATGCATTAGAAGAAACTGCCAATAAGAAAAAAATGCTAGGGCAACATGTTAAATATCAAACTTGTAAACCACTGCCTACACCATGTTTAGAGTCCTTTCAAGTGAAAGGCAACTGATCCATCAATCACCCAACAGACTTTTGTAGGTTTACTGTGTTGACATCCTTACTACCAAATATCAGAATCAGAAACCTGCTTTTTAACATCATTACCTGAGCTCATGCCTGAAGAACAAGCAAGGAGTAGGACATCAGAACTTCTGTTTTGCTAAACTAAGACGGTATTACCTACAGAATGCTTTGGAGTTGCAGCGTAAGTAGGACTAGGCTAGATTATCTTCCAGTTTCCAAACAGTATGAACAGTGTTCAAAATATAAACAACTGAAGTACAGAGACCTGTCTGTTGAAAGCAGAGCATGAGCCATTTGGTTTTATATTTCAGAGATTCTGTATAAAATCTCTTCTATGATTACACAAAATGGTAAAGACCAAAGCAGTAACAACAATACAAAAAATGTCAAAAATCTGGAAACGGCAGCTTCAACCACTAAAATGTATTTCCTGCACTAGCAGTCTAGAAGCATTGGGTGCAATGTAATTGCCTTTATTACAACCAGCCTTTATTCTTTTGCCTCTGGAAAACATCTGGCTGTTTTCTGATGGTTTTTTCCTCTACGATGAATGTGACACTCTTACCTAGGGGCCTGCAAACTTTCCCCTAAACCAGGTTTCTCACATAGCATTGTCACTGTTCAAAAACACGGTGAGAAGAGTTTTATCCTAGAGGTCTTAAAAGGTGTCCTGCAAGGAGAAGATCAAAAGGGGACCTAGGGATCAAAATGAAGATGGAGCAATGCTGCTACACAAGGAGTGAATAGAAGCAACATGGTCACATCTGAAATTTCATGTTGTTTTTGCTGACTCTTCTTTGGAATGATCTTTTTGATCAAGGACGAACCTGGTGATGCGGTGATATTGTGCAGGTCAGTATAGTTCTCAGTGCAGGAGTTGTTACAGTCAATGAAATTATGAAGTTGTGATCCACACATTTATGAGAAAAACTCAGTGTAAACAGATTCTTGATAATGCTTTATTTTAGACTCTCTTAATGACTCTAAAATACATCAGGGCACTGGCATAACCATTTTATACTCTTTCAAGGATCCCTGAGAGTTGTTTGACAGCAATAATTTTCGTATCAACAAAATATATTAGTGAGTTGTGTTGTCTTTACTTTAAACTGCTTTTCAACACCACTTTAAAATAAGTTTTACTGGTAAAGACTATTGATGGAAAATTGCTGTCTGGTGATATATTAAAAAAGTATAATATTCAGAAGGAATGAAACCCTAAGTCATCTGAAGTGATAGAAAATACTGCAATTGATTTAACAGAACCAGAAGTGTTTCAGGGTGATCTAACCCTACCCTGAAAACCTGTCATATGCCTTAAAACCATCTTTCTTTTCCCAGCATATATGACAGTTTCAGCAATCAGCACCTCTACATTTAGATTCAAGCTGTACTTCACATACCTGTCTTTTCATATTTTGGGAACAAACAATTTGGGCAGAAGGGACTTGTTTCCATGTGATAATTTAATAATATGTATCAGCAAAGAACATCTATTTTTTCAGGTATGTAGACGAAATCCACTGAGACCACCTCCTATTAGGCGTCTGACAGCTGAAGCACTGCTTATGAGTCAAATTTGTGGGTCATTTTCCTGGAAAAAGAAGTGTTTGAGCAATGAACAACATTTTTCTTGCAGAGTAAGGACACTGTTTATGCAGCCAAGATTTCCAGAGAACTTTTACTTATATTTGTCTGTCTAAAAGTTAAGTGCCAACTCAAGTTAGCCACTTACCTGGTTACCCCTACAGTCAGTGAGGGAGAGACTTCCAAGGGAAGAGCTGGCCAACTGCAAGACATGGATGTGGTAATATCAGGGAATAAGATTTATCAGGGTGAATCTCACTGTGGAGATGTCTATTCCTCTTCACTGACTGAAATACAATTTGAATGCTTACATTCCAGATGGCTAACACCAGATGAGGAAGGGCCACTGGTGCTAAAAAAAGGGCCAGTGGCAAGCTATTAGCAGAATTGTGATGGATGTTCCCAAGGATGTGTTCACCCAAGACAATGCTAAGTTGTCCTGTAAATTGATGGGAAACCTACACAACTGAGCATAGAACTACATGAGACTGAACAGATGTGCAGTGAGCTTCCTTATCTGAAAAACTGTTTTGGCACCTTGCTCCAAATATTTCACCAGAAGGCGGCTGTTTATGGAAGGGTGTTGGTCAATGTTTGTGAGGATTGGTTCATTTTGGTGCCTTAACTGAAAAACAAAATAGAACCGAGAGTGAAACGTCAAAGAGAAATATTCATAACTTTTTAGTAAGTCAAAAAATTAATTTAAATTTAAAACAACCTGTTTGTTTCTGAAACAAATGATAAGTTTTGGTATACTTCCAAGGCTTAATCCATTTGAAATAAAAAGAGTTACAAGGATAGGGTTCACAAGATCAAGGAGTAAACAATATTTCCCTTACACTGTAAATTTATGATATTCACTCAAGAAAAAGACCCAAATTCAGGAGTCTTGTTTATCCTCCCTCTAATTCATTCAGTGAGCTTTCACTGGATGTCAGGCTCTGGCAGTAAGCTCTCTAATTCATTGTCTTAGTGACTGTTTGAAGCTCAGGCTTAGTTTTCTGCTTGATGTTTTCTGTTTCTCATAAAGACTTCTTTATAACCTTATAATCTTAGGGTAGTATTTTTATCTCCTTCTCCAAATGATGATGTGACCACTGACCTGTAAACTCTTTTTCTGTTCCAGTTCATACTGAATTTAAGATGGATGGGGATTCACCACTTCTCTGGGCAACCTGTGCCAGTGTATTACCGCTCTCACAGTAAAGAATTTCTTCCTGATGTCTAATCTAAATCTACCCTTTTTCAGTTTAAAGCCATTGCCCCTTGTCCTACTAATCCATGCTCTTGTAGAAAGTCTCTCTCCAGGTCTTTTGTAATCCCTTTAGGTACTGGAAGGCTGCTCTAAGGTCTCCCTGGAGCCTTCCCATCTCCAGGTAGAACTACTGCAGCTCTCTCAGTCTGTCTTCACAGGAGATGTGCTCCATCCCTCTGATCATATTTGTGGCTCTCTTCTGGGCTCGCTCCAACAGGTTGATGTCCTTCCTGTTGTGGGGCCCCCAGAGCTGGATGCAGCACTCCAGGAGGGGTCTCAGGAATGCAGAGTAAATGGAGAGGATCACCTCCCTCGATGTGCTGCCCACATTGCTCTTGGTGCAGCCCAGGATATGGTTGGCTTTTTGGGCTGCAAGCACGCTGCATGCAACATTTTGTGACTTTGAACAAATGAAAAAGGACATACATGATGGATTTTACTGCTTGACTCTTCTTATACATCACCTTGCCTTGTATTTTCATGCTGACAGCTTTAGCACAATCTTTGTTGCTTAATTTGAATGTAATCCTTTCAGGTAGTGGACAAGCAACCAGCATTTCTGAAGGTAATTAGTGAATCAAATAAAATGC
>JAWWMO010000121.1:101846412-101922750 GCA_035047845.1 Dendrocincla fuliginosa
TAATTACTTGAGAGCCCATGGGTAATAGTGGGAGGTAATTATTTCAATATCTGCATGCTCTTACTCAAATTGCAGGCGGATTGCCACAGCCTTGCTCTAGGAAAGCCTGAAGTGTCACTACTTCATTTTGAAATGGATGGGAGAGAATCCTTGCTTAAGAAAGGGTGCATTTCACACCATAAAAGGAAGCACAGTCACATAAACACTTTAATTTGATAAGATAGTCTGTAATTTTGACAGGCCAACGTAGTCCAGTACTTCTTAAAAGCAGATTTTTACTCTGTACAAAGTTGATTAGAAAAATAAGATTCATTAAAACATGGATGGAAAACATCTGCTTATATGGCAGATGGTAATTCAGCTATCAACACATCCAACTGTTAAATGAATGGACTGATTTAATACAAAAAGTATGGCTTTTCCTCCTCTATAGCTCATTCATTTGCAGACTGTTGAAGTAATTTTTTTTCATATTAAACTGAGCTCTTGAACAATTCAAAATTATTCAAGTCTGCCTCGCCCTCGCCTCTGGCATACACCTTCTTTATTCTTTGTTTTAGCATTGCTGCTAAAACAGAGACAAATGATTCATCCTTAATGAGGAAAAGTGGAAAATCTGTGTGTCCTTTCCAGGCTTTATAACACACTGGGACTAATTTTTGGCTGCAGTAACACTGATTTCTAGGGAGTTGAACTGTCTTTATCTGGTTTCTCCTATGCAGTGGAGAAGGATGTCATTATTTACTTCCTGAATTCCTAGAATAATTTCATAATCAGAAGTATTGCAGTAAAGATCTCTTTAGATACTTCTGTCAGAAACAGTTTCCCTAAACAATTGCAGTAAATCCCACCCTTAAAAGTAATATAATAAATCAGTTACAAGGCTCTTTGCGCAGCGCCTTTGATATCTTGGAGGACAGCAAAATAGCATCACTATACATGGAGTAGAAAGCATTTCTTGCTCCTTGACTACTCCTTGCAGAAGACTTTCTGCCTTACATTCTACTTGTGCAACATTTTTGCAGTAAAAAGAATTGTGTAACTGAGACTTGCAGATAGAATTTCGTGTGTTGTCCTGCATTTATATGGGTCAACTGCTCTGCACTGATTTCCCTGTTTTGTGAAGTTCCCAAGTGTCTGTATATGCCACAAAGACGATCCTTTTAAATGCTTAGAGATGGACACTTTTGATTCTTTAATAAGTGCAGCACCTTTGTGTTTGATCTTGAAATTATTAGGAAATAAAACTTCCAGCTTTAGGGTAGCAGAGAAAACCTCAGAGGGATACTGACACTGAGTCAGTGTGAGGCAAGTTGTTTGGGTTAGCCCAAAGTCTGAAAAAGGCAGAGAAGGTGTTAAGCATGAATTCCTTTAGTAGGGAGACAGCACCAGGACCTTAAGAAAAGACTCCTTTGGGAGATCTACTAAACATTAGCTAACAGACCTACCTGTATTTCAAATAAGAATAGTAGCTTCACATACTGTTTATTATTATTAAATTTATGAGACCTGTACAACATAATAAATCAATTGACTCTGATGCTCCTCATCATGAATGACCATTACAAGCACACAAGGAACTAGGAATCTACACAATAGAAAGAGGAACCGATCAGCAACCAAACTCTATCATGATGTTTAGAAAGTAATGGAAAGAGCGAGAAATATATGCCCAGCTTTTTTATACCTCGTAATAGAAATTAAACCATGTAATAAGGTGTAAGCACAGGATTACAAATAAAGTATAAAAGCATATGATTAAAAAGTATAGTAAGATTTAAAAAGTATAGTAAGTGGCTTCTTGGTCATATTGACAAAAGGAAGAAACAAGGCAAGGTAAAGCTAATGTGAAGATAGAATCAAAAGAAAATATAATAAGGTATGAGATAAAATTTAGTAATTTCTCCTGTTTTCAGTGAGACATTTTCAGTGCTGTTGGTGTTCCTGGTTAGGACACAGAATGTCCTTTGACTCACATAAGCAAGTGCTGCTGTGGCTTTGGTGAGAACAGGAAGCTTCCCACTCATATCAGTAATACCTCAGGAACTGACGCTTGGTCTTCTCTTGAGTGCCTGATGTTTATAATAAGCACTTTGAAACACACATCATGTCCTGAACTTTACTTCCTGATGGTTTGAAAATGCATATTAAATGGAGACATTTGCATATTCAAATGTGTAACCACAATAAACCATTGCAGAGAAATGACAGTATCTTTTATCAAAGTTACATGGCTCATATAGCATAAAAGTCCAATGAAATGAACATAATGCTACTTAAAAATGGGCTATTTATGTTGTGCTAGCATAGCAATATCAATACAAGGAAGTTTCCAAAGCTTTAAAAATCTCTCCTCTGGAAGTGAGCTCCAAAAGAACCCAGCAAAATCACCTCCATTACTCTATTGATCAGATTTCTCCACAGCAAATGTTTTGTTACTTGTTCTTTGAAGTCAATGTCAAACAAGCATGTTGATGAAAAATTCCTCTGTCTTATTTAGGGAAAAAAAGGTTTGGCATGCAAGCTATTCTCAAGCTATGTCAGGAATTTAGCACGCTAAAGACTTTGACCGTGTTTCTGGAAGTACCTGTTATAAGACTGTGTAGAATTCATGTACATACAGGCATCCAGAAACACCACCCACCTTTTTTTATATCAGACTGGATCTGAAACTTGTTGAATGCTGGACTTCTGCTATCAAAGATTTCCATTAGGAATGCTTGCTTATTAATGAATGGACTTGTGCTTACAATGCCCTGTAATGGTATAGCTGTGCTCCCACTCATTCCCCTCCAAGCAAAAAAAAAAAGGAATAAACTTGCCAGCAGTAAGAGCACTGGACAGGCTGTCTTAGTTCATCCTCAAAGCAGTTCAGAAAGTGATTTTCAGAACATGATAAGGTAGGTGGAACTTTGGAACAAACTTGCATTGTCGGTATAATATCCATAATTTAATGAACCCTTCAGGTAGTAAACTTTCACTCCAGTTCTGAAGTCTTCTCAAGTTCAGGGTCCATTATTTTTGGAACATAGTGTTTAAAAATAATATTCCTTGAAGTGAATAAGTGACTCATCAAGATAAATGTTCTGACCAGGAATTTGCATTTGCTGGCATGTTTCAGAGGTGGGATCAATGAGTGGGCATAGCTTGAAAAGACAATCAACCTTTAGAAGAGCCTAAAAATAGTACTATTGTGCTGCTGCAATTGTAGAACTGGAGGTATCTGCTTCCAGCAATAGTAAGAAGGGGGACAGAGAATTCAGCAAATTGTTATGAAATCAGGACATTCTGGTGGGTTTTTTTGTTTGTTTGTTGTTTTTTTTGTTTCCCCTCCCTCCCATATTTTTGTGTGGTTTAATCCATTCACACAGAATATGTAATAGTTTTCTATTACTTAGGATATTCTCTTATTTTATTGTTTTGCAAATTGGCAGTTTTTGTGTAAATACTTTAAAAAGTCAATTCATAGCAGTAAAATGAAATGTATTTCATAATGTATTTTCTGCTAACTGTTCTCCAAAGTTATTTCTAAGAATTCGTGTTACTAATGCAGCTAAACTTCAGCAATAACAGAAGGAAACTATAGAAGGTCTTTTTGAGGCAAAGGCTAAGCCATAAGGGAAACATGCCAAATAAAGAGTTCTGTAACAAAAGTTAAAGCTTAAAGGCACACTGATCTAATGGGTCTTAACATTAATTTTTGAATTGAGGTGACACTGAAATATTAGGGTTCGAACTCACTCAACTTTCACAGCACAGACACCTGAGCTAGGGGGCAGATCTCTCCTGCAAGTTTCTCTCCTTTCTTTTTTCTGTAAACAGAAAAGGAATTGTTCTGGCATGTATCTGATCTCATCTGTAATAAACTTTTACTGCGAGGGAGATGAGATGCACTCTGCAGTTACCAGTTCTGCCCACTGGCCATACAGGAGGTCTATGCACTTAGCTCAGATGCAGATATCTTCACTGCATGCATTTTGCCAAAAGAAGTGTATTACAGGTCTACTTTTCAACACAAATAAGTGGAGGCAATGCTTTTGACAATGATCTCTTTGGTGGAGAAGCACAGATTATCCCAGGTCAGTGTTTCATGGAAAAACTTAAGGTTAATATTTGACCTTTCTTTCACCTATGTAGCTCCGCTGAGACTTCAGAAAACTTGCTTGAATAGACCCTAACTTATTATTAGGCAGATAAGATTATAGTACAGCTTTAAGCATGAGCAAAATACCATGCTCATTCAAGTTTGGATGGTCATTATGTTCATTATATCTGGATCTAATTTAAGTGATTCCTCCTCCCCACCCCCCTCGACTCTTTAAAATTATACAAAAGTAATTTGTTCAGCGTGAAGGGAATAAGTAAATCAACTATTTTATTTTTCACATTATGGTTTCATTTGAAATACCCCCATTTCATTATTACTTTGTAATATGGTTTTAAAATCACCCACTTTGAACTCCTTCACCGAGGAAACAATTAATTTCACCTGAATGAGTCTGCTTACAACACAAAGACTCTTGAAGTCAGTGGACAAATTCCACTGAGTTCAAAGGACACACCTGAAGGAAGCACAAATCTTTTCATAATCACTGTCACAAATTCTCAAAAGTTTATAACATTAAATCAAAGTCAATCATGTTCTTGGGGGAAAAAACCCCACATAACTATACACTATTCTGATCAGCTTCAATTTTAAGCCTGTTCCATTCCACTTAAAAGTGGTACTGAAATAAAGATGAGAAAATTCGGTTGTTTTATTTTCCCAAGCTTTAAACATTATAATTTCCTAGAAATTGTCACAGAAGAAATTAATCCTTTAGGTGGATTGTCCAAGGACACAAGTAAGCAAGAAAGCAGTTTGTAAGTACTAAGGCTATAATAATTTAATTACAAAACCAGACATGATGAACTGTAAATGTTGTGCAGTATTATAATGTATATACAATACAGGAAAAGCTGTGAAATATTGGCAGATCATTGACCAGATGAAATGAAACTGGAAAACACATATCCAGATGTAATCAAGGCTTCAATTTGCCATTTTCTGGCAAAGTCATGAAAGGAAAAACATAGCTTTTACCTCCAAAGCCTTATGGACTATAAATCCATGAAGAGAAGCCTTGTGGGATCAGCCAGTATGTGGTGGAATAAATTAAAGAAAAAGATAGCAATCCAAAAGAAATTAACAACAGCAGCTTCTGTCAGGAACATTTTATTGCAGCTGTTATTCCATTTTTCTGGAAGACAAATGTAGAGGGTAATGTAATTAATTTTTCAGATTTTAAAAAATATGTCACATCTCAGAGTGCATGTTCTGCAGAAAACCCAACCATGCATTAACTTTCATGCATAAATATACACTTCCCCCACTTCAGTTTTCTCTGTACTCCCACCTCTTGGGAAGAAGCATGAGGAAAGAGAAAGCATTCCATGTTTGGTGTTAAGTGGTGTGACACCTATCTCTACAGCTTATTTCTGCAGGCAAAAGGTAGAAGGGGAAAAGTGAAACATAACAGTGCTTTGTCCCATGGGGGCATTTTTCTCACCAGAGCTGAACTGCAGTCCAGCACAAGATCTATTTCTTCTGCCATACATTTGCTCATGGGGAATAGAACGGGAAGCCAAGAGACAGTTTGAGTGAACAGGTTAATGAGTCATTATATGATTAGTGAAAAAAAAAATAAAGAGACAAAGAGGGAAAAGAAAGGACTTTTTCTTTCAGGAACAATGACAACATCAACAACAACATCAACAACAACAAAAAGACTCCAACCTATATATAGACCAAACATTGATTTACAGAAAACAAACATAGTTTTAAAAGGTAAAATTAACTTGCCTATGCATTCCTGCCAGCCAACTTTATTTTACAGGACATTTTAAACAGCAGAAATATTTGAATGCTCTAGATCAAAAGCAGCCAGCAAGACCCTCTTGGTTCTGCTAGACGTTGATTTCTCTTATCTAACATACTAAAACTTGATCAACACAGTAAGAGCTGCGGAGAAGAACAGCAGCTGTCCTGAAAAGAACCAAACTGGAAGGCATATTGCTCAGGAGAGAGAAAAGATCACCTACAGCTGCCCAGCATGGTCCTAGGAACAGGAAGACTGGCAAACAAAAAGCACCCATGAAGCAGCGTGGAAAGTTCTAGAACAAGTCAAGGGTGCCCAGAAGGTCAAGGCGGGAAATTACATCACTCTCAGGTTGCTGCCTTTGGTAAGTTGTGAAAGGGCTGATACAAGTCCCTTAAGGCAAAAAACAAAAACAATGTTTAACTTTGTAAGAATGAAAAAGAGCAACTGAGTGATAACCTAGTGATCAACAGGATGTTTGTTTGGCAAAGTTAAAGCTGTTTATCTGTTTTAAAAACAAGGCAGGAAAATAGGTCGAAATGCCGTGATCAGGAACCAGTCAATCCAGAATCTGTGCTGGCTATGAAAAGTCGTAAAACAACTACATCAAACTAATAGTTTGTAGCCTTGCTATTTTCCTTTTGCATAGTTAAACACATATTTAGAAAACATATTTTCTGTTTCTGGGATGAATGAGTTTAAAAGTGACAGAGAGGAGAATTCCATTCACATGCAGTTTTTCCCTATGGAATTTGCAGAACACAGGCAACTACAGTCACTGTGCTCAATAAATAACTCATACAGACCTATGATTGCTGGGGTTGATATTCACAGGAAAACTAAACCTCATCACCCCTGAGATACTGAGCAGGAGTACTGAGAGACAGAGAAAACAATTAGGCCTGATGAAGTTAAAACACACTTGAGTCATATTATTTCTCCTGCTGTCAATGTTATTAGTAGATATTGATTCATTTCACTAGCAACCATGCAGCAAATCAAAGGTTTTTAAACCTTCTGCTTGGATGGGAAGTTTGATAAATACTGGTCTGTGCAGTGGCTGTAAATGGGTCTGGTTCTTTATATCAGTATAATTAAGTTAAAATGTCTTGGAAGTGAAATATTTTGGAAAATCTACAAATATTTCCTTACATAGTGTGAACAACATATTAGAAACACGTTTCCATAGAGAATAGCAAGTACTAAATATTAATCCATGCACATTTTCACTTTAGGCTACTTTGTAAGGAAAATATGGCTGAAATAGTTCTAGAAATGTAAGGTTTCTTCTTACATCAAACAGCTTAAATGAGATTACACAAGGCACTGCACTGTCCTGTTTTTACCAGCCAGTGAGACCAACAACCAATGCTTTGTGAAACTTCCCTGTGGAAGTTTCATGAATCCTTGTCCACACAGGAAGGGTCAGAGAAATTCAAGTATTTTGAAGTTTATATTAACCAGAGATTTTTCCATCCAGAAGCTGAAGGAAGCCTGTTTCAGCATTTTGTCACTACTTTGGCAAACTCTGCCTGGGGACCACCCCAGTTCTGGTCAGATCTTGGCAGATGGTGGCTACTAAGTGGAGCGATGAAGTTATTATTAATATAGAGGATTTGGCCTATTCTGTTACAGACAGCTCTTGTTCCAGCTTTTCTGAGAAGGCTGCCTACAAGTAGGGGCTTGGGACTGACTGTCATAAAAATTAGGCATGAAAATTAGAAGAGGAACTATTGTCTAATGTAAGGCTGCTGAAATACACCAAGTAAGGAGGCTTCATGCTGTATTGTATTTATGCTGATAAGCTAACAAAACCCTGTAATTTAAACTAAGTCGAGTTGGAATACAGATGGACATACCAGATTCAAAAATTCTCCTGTCACTCAGTCTAGCTCCAAATATTGCAAGGATGTGTATGAAAAGTGCAGCACTGGAGACTGATTTGCATGTATCAGATATGTGAATTTTCTAGTTTCCTACGGACAAGCTTGAAATGCACCTTGCACATAATCCTTCTATAAAGACACAGGACATGTTGGATTTTAGCCGTTGGGTAGACAGGTCCTGTTGTTATTACACCTCCAGAGATACAATAACGTTGGGTTCTTTTGCTGTTGGCTGGACTGCCTGAATACAGAAATTCATCCAGATTTTAGTGGAGTTCATGGTCAGAGATGGCCACAGCCACTGATGATTGAAACAGTAGACTGCAAAACGAAACACAGGCTAGTCCTTGTTTATGTATTTCTAGGTCTTATAGCAAATACAACAGGAAAAATGAATCTTTTCTTGATGGGAAAGATGTCTGATTATAGGCATGACTAAACCATAGTTTATTATCCAGAATCATAGCTGTACAAGCTGTATATCTGAATTTTTTTTCAAATTATGTTGGGTTGTTGTTTTTTTGTGGGTTTTTTTTGCACGAATTAAAATAATTTAATTGGATTTCCTGAGTTTCTAGTCCAAACAGATCTTCAAAAAAGCACCATTTGAAATGAATGTATCCTGAGGGATTTTTTTTCTTTCCTACCCTTTTTATCCACCCATTATTTTCTTCAACACAATTTATTTTGACAGTGTCTGCATCCTACCCTTCTATCTAACTTTCCACTGTTGTGAAGAGTGTTTTGGAAAAGTAGGTGTTTCTTTTTTATTTTCTGACATAAGGACTAGGGAAAAAAATTGCCTGATGGAACTATTACCTTCAAGTACTTTGCCAATCTGATGATAATGAAAGTTATTTCCTCCTGTAGTTAAAAATACACTTTTCAAAATAATAATTTCACTCCTCAAGACACTTCTGATGACTCATTGCTCCAAGGCAGGGATCCACAGCATTGTTTGTGAATTCTCAATGAAAAGAATATTAAAAATATACCATTCTGTAAATCAGTGTTTCCCTGAGTGTGAAAAACAATTAAATCCAGATGCAGGTGTAAATTTGAAATGGAAACAAACTATATACAAAGGCCAACATACTGGATAGCAACTTTAGCTACTTATTTGTAGAACTCTGAGGATGTTGGAAACTACCTGATGCTGCAGATAAAGCAAAATAAGGGTAAATCAGTGTTTTAAGAAACACCTGGATACATGACTTAGGCTAAGAGCAGTTTTGCAACTGCCACTTAGTGTACTCTAGCTCTCTAGGTTAATGCATCCATATAGTTTAGGTTGGGATATTTCTGCTCTGTTTATGGACTTTATCTCTTGTGGTGTCTGAACCTTCTGTCAATGAAAGTTAATGAAATAAACCTGTTCCCTTGTAAAGAGACAGGTTCAATGGGGTTCTTCTGAAAGACTACTGACCATCCCATCCCACTACTGCAGAAATAAATTTAGCACTTTCCCAGGAGCAGGGAGCCCTAACAGTGAGCCAAAGGCACTCCATGTTGACAGACATCTAGAAAGCTGACTGCTGTACTCACGTGGGTGGAAAACTATGGTAAGCTGGTCAGAAGGAGAATGTGTGAATCTTGTGGTGGGCTGACCCTGGCCTGATATGTGGTGACCACATAAACTGCTTTAACACTGCCCTTTCTCAGATGGGCAGGGGAAAAAAATATAACTAAAGGCTCATGGGTTGAGTTGAAGGCAGGGAGATATCAATCACCAGTGACCATCATGGCAAAATAGACTCCACAAGTTTAATTTATTACCAATCAAATCAGAGAAAGATAACGAGAAACAAAACTAAACTTTAAAAAACACCTTCCCTCTTCTCCTCTCTTTTTCCTGCGCTCAACTTCACTCCCAAATTCTCTACCAACTCCCTGCCAGAAGCACAAGGGAATGGGGACTGTGGTCAGTTCATTGCACATGCCACTCCTTCCTTGTCAGAGGGACGACTCCTCACACTCTTCCACTCCTCCAGCATGGGGTCCCTCCCACAGAAGACAGTCCTCCATGAACTTCCCCAGCATGAGTCTTTCCCACAGGGTGCAGTCCTTTATGCAAACGCAACAGAGATACTTACAAAAATAATAATAAAAAAAAAAACAATAAAAATCTTCATGCAGTGGTGTCATCTCTGAGTGCTGAAACTTCCAACCATATCACACAACAGAACTTCATTACTTTAATGTATAGCAAACTCCTGAAGCTACCTCTGTGGTGGCAGCACATCATATATTGTGTAGGAGGAGCTGCAACTTCCATTGTAACTGTGCTTTATTAACCTTCTGCTGAGGAAGTCCCTGAAGCAGTGACGTATCATGAGGATGAGAACAAGAACCTCAGTATAAAGCCCACTCTTCCTCCACCACTGCAAATGAGATCTTTGGTGTGTGAGCTCAGCTCGTTGCTGTTCTTTCTCACTTCTGATCACTGAAACAGGCTGCTGTGACTGTGGAGGTGGTATGTTGGGTCTGCAGGAAGCAAACCAGCCAGGACATATGTGTGGTCAGCCACCTCATTGTAATTTAGAGAGGTTTGTCAGTGAGCTGTAAGGATGGGAGGCTGGAAGAGTGGTAGAAGCAGTTTGAGGCTGCGTGGGGGAGGAGCTGGTGGCCCTATACACACTCTGTCTACAGGTGGCCCTATACACACCCTGTCTACAGTGCTCCAGTCCACTGGAGGGGAGCTCAAATGTCGAGAAATTCCAGTAAAACATAAGAGCTGAAAATAAAAGGCTGGCTCTTTGTCTGGAGTAAATCAGCAGGGATGTGTTGAATCTCTGGATTTACCTCAGCTGAGAATCTTGGCCCATGCACCTCACCCGCATCTCACACCACTCTGCCAACACTTCAGGGAATAACTGGGTCATCCTGATTTAACCACATTCCAGTGCTGGGATGAGAGGTGGAAGAAATTGGTCTAATAAGAATTTTTAATAACAACTCTTATTCTTTTAGTGCTGTCCATGTTTATATTCTATTCTGAATTAATTCATTGCTATAAAAATTTCATGTATGATAAAAGTTTTCTCTTTTTTAGACTACTGTAGAATGGTTTAAAAAGTAGAAACCCAGTTGAAATCAAGAGAGACATTTTAACATAAAACTATTAGAGTGAGAAAACTGTTGCTGTGATCTGGTCTCTGAAACCTGCAGCCTCTAAAACAGTTACTTGAATTTGCAAAGCTATTATGTGCAACTTGCGTGTATTTTCAGAAAACATGAAAGTTGCCATGATGGAAATTTTTGTCCCTTCTCCTGAAATCAGAAAAATTAGTAACAGTTCACCTGAGAGCACAGCATGTCCCTGCTTTGAAGTTAATTTAAATAAATGAGAGGCCATCCACTGCTGCAATTAATTAATTGTCAAGGCTTTCTCACATCAGAGTTCATTTTGGAGACCAAGAGAAGTGAGCCTTGCTTTCAAAACTTTAAAAGAAAAACATGCTTCAAACCCTAAAAAAGCTTGTCCATAATCCACTGGTTTGGATTTAATGTACATTTAGCTGGAAATCTGTAAGATTTCCTTTGACCAGTTTCAAGCATCCAGAATCTAGTAAGTCACTCCTATGTTTACAGTCTAGAAGCAAAACCTGTCTCTGCAGGATCAGGGCTTCTGTTTGTAGAAAAAGCAAAAATGTGTTTCATGAGATGGATCTTTGCAACTTCAGAGTTGTTTTCTATGCATCTCATGTCATCATCCTGGTGCATTTCCTTCAGAACTAGAAAATTTCCAGTAATCAGCCCAAGTTTAATAAGATATCACCATACACTGTAGCAAGGAAAACCAGCTCTCAATGCTTTAAGTTGTACCATAATGCTTCAAAAAGAATACCAGCCCAGCATTTTTTAATCTGAACTTGTTCCAGCTCTTCTCCTCTGTTTCTTATTGCCATTCATATCCTTGTTTAAAATAGCAGAGTCTCCATCAATTTTTATTTCCCTGTCATCTATTATTCCTCTTTGCCTTGAGCCATATTAAACCAAAGCTTTCATACTTTCCATCCATTCTCATCTGTCTCATGCTCAGCTTCTATTTGGGTTTAAAGAGCTCTTAGCAAGAAAAAAGTCTGCAATGTGCGATCAAAGTGTGGTTGGGATGTTATCCTTTATTCTGCTACTTAGAAACTAAAATAAAAGAATTAGAGGTAAACAGATGATTTGCAATGAAAAGTAAATAAGAGAAAATGGTTTGTGAGTATTGTGGTTTATTGGCAAAACTTTGCAAATTTATTGTATTCAGGACATGCCATAAAGTAATACAGTGTGAGCTGCTACGAATTACAGAATGCATGTGTATTAAATAAAATCATAATATAATGTGATATTAGGTCATCAAATTGTCAGTGTACTTTATACCCCTGAGCTGTTTATAAATAGGTAGCGGCATTGAAAGATTTATCATTTCAGGAGGTTTATAAATAGGCATGTAATGTTTTTCCCTACATGAATAACACATTTTCAGTGTTCCATATTACAGCTTGAAAATCATGTCATACTCATTAGTGTACATTAAGCCACAGGACTTTGGCTCTTATCTCAGTTAATTAGTGAGAAGAAAAAAAAACAAACCCCATAGTACATTAGAGCTGGTAAAAAAAGAAGAGGCAAGGAAGGACAAAAAGTAAAGGAAACTCATTTTCAGTTGTGAATAATGTATTCATTGAGTTTCATATATTAAGTGTAAGCACAAATATATATTCATGTAGTGTATACTATAAGCTTGACTTTGATAGATTTTTTTTGCTTTTCTTTTTGGTGTCTAAAATCTGTTTGGAAATAATACAGCTTAGCATGTTAGTTTTCCGAAGTAATTTTTAAGCAGTGCCTTTTAATTAATTTGTGGCTTTGAGTGCATTCAGATTTCACACAAAGTCCTGTCCTGTGCTCTTACTGTCCTGACTGTGGTCCCTCAGTTGCGTCAGAAGGTTGACTTTCTCTTGCCTCCCAAAGGAAGATAATCCACCCTTGATCCTGAGAGAACCTTGCAGCCCTTACATGTGTGCATGGTTTGGCAGGTCTCTGGACATCCTTTTCTGACCGGCTGAACACAGTGAGGAAATGAAAGTGGATTTAGAGGCTGCTATGCTGCTGTATGATAATGCTGATAAAGTGAGTAACATGGCATAAAAGGACTCGACTCTTCTGGAAGGCTGTGAAAAGCCACAGGCTGGTAGCCTGTCATTAAAACAAAGGAAAAACGGCATCAAATGGCAAAATATGGGAAATCCAAGACATGAGCCTGGCTTTGAATTTTGGAGACTGAAACTGCTCTTACAGAGACACTGAAGTAAGACACAAATGTTTTACACCTTGTTTTGCTGGAGTTTTCTCTACAGATATCACAGCTCCATGGCATTGCTTGCAGGCTCTGGCATTGCTTTGAAATAGAGCACATCTTGTCTGAGAATTCAAATGTGACTTTGTTCTTGCATAAGCTGGGATCTGCAATGATGACAATGAGTCAGGCTGGTGTTTGACAAGGGCGTTTTCCCACTGAGGTTGATTTGCTCTAATGGCTATTGATTCAACAGACTGTAACTTGGAAGAAAGGAGGAGATGTGAATGGAGCTGAGCTGGAGGAATTAAATTACCCTAATGTAACTTCTAATGGACCTACCAGCAGTGTCTACTCCTTCCAGAAGGCCTCAAAAACAGCTCAGTCCATAATTTCAGGCATTATCACAGGCAGTTGCATTGCTAATGCTGTGTATTGATAAAAGGATAAATGCTATTCTTGCTCTCCGTGTCAGGAGGGCTGGGTATCACATTAATGGCATAGATTGCTGAAGTTCTGTCCTTGAAATAGTCATGGCTTTCAATTTCGTTCTCAGCATGTGTTTAAATATTCCCAAGAGCCCCAAACTGCCTCCAGTTGCTTCCTGTTTAAATAAAAGATGATTCCTCTTTTTATTCTGTGGAATCCATTCAAAAGAAAAGGTCATGCCCAAAGGGAGAAAGCAATTTCCTTATTCTTCGTTTCAGAGCTCTAGGGATTTGCAATTTAAGTTTCCCAGAACCGTCTCCATTTTTTTTAATTGATATTCTTTGTTAACTTTTCTTTTTGGGTGTGTGTGTGTAGGGGGGTGGTGAGGGTAGTGGTGTCATGTTTGTCTAGTCCTAATGCAAACCCAGCATTTACAGTTGTTAAACCCTTGGCAGCACAGAATTGCAGCGTGACTGAGATATCCTCAGATTAGGTAGCAGTTTAATTAAAAGAAGTTATTTCTTTTAACTTTGTTTCAGATGGTGTCTGACACCACTATTTCCCAATGCACCTTTCCTTCTCACTTAAAAAGGGGAGACCAGGGAGTATTTCACAGACAGGTATTAATGTTTAATAATAAGCATTTCTTCAGGGTGAATGCAAGGTTTTGCCTTTCTTTTTCTGAAGATTTTAAAAGATTTTTGTCTGAAAATTGATGTAATCTGACCATTAGGCTGATGGGGATAAATTATTCCAGCAGCCCCCAATGGTATTTGAAAAGAAATTTATTTTCCTGATGATGTAATAAAGCATTTTAAAAAATTGGTTTAATCTCTTTTTTAATGTTATATCTTACATTGATAAAACTAGATTAATGAATAGGAATAGGATAAAATCTTCAAGGGCAAGCCCCTGTGGCCATAGTAAACACAAGCATAAATGGCTATAAGTCCATTTATTTCTACAGAACTTTAATCTCAGCTGTCAAAACATAGCATCTGAAAATTATTAGATTCAATTACTTTTACTTTTGGAGAATGGATAATAGACATCTCACAAGAGGGGAAGAGCTGCTAGTATAAATTACAATATATAATTAGTTCTTTAAATTTTATTTTAATATTTAGTAGTGTTCAACTGAGTTTAAAAACTCACAGTCAGGAAACTGGTATCTTTGGCTGGGATCTGATTAATTTTTATTTAGTTGCAGTTCACATGCTTGTCAGTAAGGAGAAGGTACTTGCTAAATTACTCAGTACTGCCAGGTTAACAAGTATGCTAAATGTCTTTAGGCTTCTTTTACTTTCTTTACAGCCTCTTTTCTCCCTTCTTACACAAACTTTGTTGAGTTAGATTTCTGGAAATACCCTGCCTGACAAGATGAGGAACATTGCTGGGGGTCCCTGTCAAATACTTGATTGCCTCTATTTGGCTTTGGGCAGTCACCAACCCTTCCTTCCCTTGCCTCTCCCTGACCTTCCTCCACCCAAGCACGCTCCAGGCTGTAAAATTAGTTCTCCCTCTCTATCTGCCCTTCCCAAAGGCTGCCCCAAGAAGCATAAGGCCATAATTCATATACAGTCCCATGTTCTTGGATCTTACTTGTCACAACATACCTTGCAATGGCCCACAGCATTGTTTGGAGTTTGGATACTCCCTGAGCTGAGGAAGGTTTGGTGGATGCCCACTGTTGTCCAGGTTTAACTTAGTTAGGCACAGGGATTGGTGAGCGTAGCTGCTCTAGTGTGCTGATGGGAGGGGCTGCAAAACAAACTGGTCAAACTGTTTCAGAACAAGTCATTAAAAATGGGGTTTCAAGCTGACGTAAGTGAAGCTTAATGAATATTTACAAATAAAAAATTGGTTTAGAACTGTCTAGATAAGCTCATGTATAATTCAATAATCAGAGATGAAAACCAAAGATCTGCAATCTACTTTCCTTCATGTAGCATTAAGGATATACATTTTTATAAGTAGGCCATCACCTATTCCTGTCCCATACAACTCCAGACTGATTACCTCCTAGATGTACATTTATTATTCTTATTATTACATTTATTATTATAAGTAACAAATGAAAACTATGGATTAACCATTTTCAGAGCATGGTTCATTTGTGAACTTTCTGCCTGGCTTTCCACATTTCTTTTTTTTTGTGAGGGATAACACTGCGAGTGGATGACTGAATCATTTTGGCAGTAGAGCTAATAGGAGCATGAGATTATGATAAAAACTTTCCCTATAAATAATCATGGAGGTTAAAAAACAAAAAACCCAAAAAAATCATGGGTGCTAAAAGCCCTGAAGCTTTTTGGCATACAAAGTATATTACATACTTGAGAAGAATCTTTGTGGGCACTGAATAATGGGAGTACACAACCACAGCAAACCACACTGGTAGTCTCTGTTCACAGAGACACTGTGGATCAGCCTTCCCTGACTGGGTGCCTGATGCTGTCTGAAGTCATGTATGAGAAATTGTTCTATTAAGCGGAACAAAATTTCACAAGGGTGCCATGGTGGCTATATAATATTCTTAATCTGACTATGATTTTTGCTGCTTGGCTTGAATAGATGAGGCCTGGGGTGGGGCATGTGTGTGTGTGTGTGAGAGAAAAATAATAAAAAGGATGACAAGCCACAAAATGCACCAAGGATAAAAAAAAAAAAAAAAAAAAGACTATTACTATTTCATAGAAGTTACTGGATTTGACCTCTCCAGCAAATGGAAGAAACTAAATGTTCAATCACTCTTTCTAAATTTTCGTTTTATGCATGCACAATTACATGCAATTACACACCCATTTGTACACCTAGAAAAGCGTTTGAATTAATATGAAAAAAACCTGCATATGTACATTTAGAGTCTGCTTTACAGATCTGAATAAAATATCACCATATTACCATGTGGAGGAACCTTTTTCCAGAACTGACTCAACAAATGTGTTCAGAAGTGAAAATATCTGTCTGACCCATAAACCCCTGTACTCTTTCAACAACAGGTGCAAACCTGGTTGAAAATCGCCAGTCTGAGGAACAAAACCAAACCAAAGGAGGCACTGCCCTTTCCAGGCTGCTACCTTCTCTATGAACAAAATGTTCAAAGATACAAACCAAGCTGTTATAAAACTTCAGACTAAAGAATGCGCAGCAGGTGGCAACATATGTGTCCAGTTAGTTCCAGCCAAAACAGTCTAATTTGCAGAAAAGGATACAGAATTTCACCATGACTCAGCTGAGGGGGTGATTGGAAGAGAAAAGATGTGCTTGCTCAAGTGCTAGGCTTACGAAAAGAATAGCTACTAATTAGATGGAATTTCTAGACTCTCCCTGTTTGTTGGATGTAAAATAATTAACTTTAAATTTTGTCTGCCTGTTTGGGGCTCAGTTTCCTTTGGGATTTACTCTTCTTCTGTTTCTCCACTTGCACAAACATTAAATTAAGAATATTTGTCTGGTTTAAAGCTTATGAAAGAATAAATTAATCAGGCTAAAACAAACTAGTGAACTATATCTGACCTTTTGGCCATTGTAATAAACAGAACTGAATATTTAATTATTTTTTAATATGCCCAGTCTCCCTCTAGTGGTGACTTTATCACACCTTGAACCAGTTACCACATCTCTAACTGCAATGTGATCATGTCTTGTCTGAATTAGTAATTTTAATGACATTATATCAAAAGCAACTGTTCTGACCAACAACTAATGGCAATTGCATGTTGAATAAAGAAAATAAGAATGGAGGAAGCAGCAGCTTCCAGAAGGCAACAGTCAAAATAACAAACAAACTATTAGAATAGTTTGTGACTGAAAGCCATTACTACCTGCTGGGTATGCGAGTGGATTTTTGTGGTTCCTCTTTAATTATGTCTTCAGTTACAAGCACTATCATAGTTATGAAGTTATTTTTTTGATTGGCACCAAAACTAACACAGGCCTAATAGTGCTCTAAAGGTCATGTGGATAGGGCTGATTATTGAAACCACGTAGTTAAAACAAGTGATTAAATTTCATTAGGTGGAATGTAAATGAATGTTAAGCATGTATTTAATGCTGAAAAAGAATATTTTCCTACATCAGGTCATCAACAACTAGTAGAATTATTCAGGAAATCATGTTTTCTTCTGATAAAAATGTCCTAGTGAGGAAAGAAGAGAGAGAAGATAAATGGGTAGCTACTGTTGAAAACACTTTAAGTTTTTTTTTCTTTTGGAGAAGAATTATTTTTGAGAAACCTTCTTGCACAAATACCCCACCACTGGCCAGTTTTCACCAAAAAACCCCTGCAGTGTACCTCTTCTCTGAAGTGAAACCAAGGCAATCTAGAATGCAAACCTGAGTTTCATAAATTAAAGATATTCCTTGGAAGGGCCTCAATTATTACAAACCCCTATTTTTCATGAAGTTCACATTTTGGCAGACAATTTCCAATAGGCACGAGTATTGAAAAAGCTTTTCATTCTGAGCACTTGACATCTCAGGTATTTTTATTGGCTGTAGCAATAATGGATAGCTCTTAAATAAGCACTTTTAATCTCTGTCTGCTGAAGAGATTCATGAAAGTGATCAGAATTTTTTTTTGTTTTGTTTGTTTCTGGAGTGCCAACAGACAAAGAGAAAAAAATTACAAAAAAATCTTCTATCTCATTGGTAACAAAACCCAGGAATTTTAAAGTTTTCAGGGGCATCTTGAAATGACTCTGTTTTGCTAATTCAAATGTTATATTTTTAATTATAATAAATGCTTTTAGGAGGACTAAGCCTCCAGTGAAAATTTCAGACAGAACAAAACACTACCTTTTTATGCTTTTGATTACATCAAGAAAACATCAATTCCGCAAAATTTATCTTTTAGAACAATTGAAAACTAATTTTCCTTTCAGATTTTTCAGAAACCTGAAATTCTGCCAGCTATTTGCAAAACTTTACCTACACATGAACCCAATACGCCTGAAAGATAAGTAATGTGGCTACTTGTATCAGCATTTCTACTTTATAAAGTGAGCCTTGTCTGGGATTTGGGTTTCTTTGGTCAGGGCATAGGAAGTGCTAATATTTATTTATTTATTATGCAGATTTTTTATTCATTTTTAAGAAAGGCAACATTTGAGATGCACAGGCTCCACTTTAAACAAGTGCAGTTTCCTTTTTAATGTTTCTCAAGAAAGAAGATGAGGTGCACAGATTTAAGATACTGAATTTCACTCCAGTGAGCATACATTAGCACAATAGATTCTGTTTTTGAAATTGGATATTTAAGCAATTATTAAAAAGAAACTAGTTTAATGGTTTCTTAAGCATCATTAACAACTAGATAAATTCAAATTGAGTTCTAAAAGGAAAACAAGAGTAACATTATTACTTAAATAATTTCAAACCACTCATTAAGAATATGAGCTAGTCAAGGAACTGAAAAAAGCTTTGAACAGTGTATCCTACCTTCTACTAGATTTTGTCACCTTTCCCCTTTTTCACACTCACCCAATGCCTCTTTTTCTTTTGAGACAAGTAAGGTATTGCTGGAACTCAGTTTTGGAGCCTGGCCTTCATGATGGCGCGAAGATGACCTGTGTACTTATTAGAAATACAAAGTAAGCAAGCAAATATCGGATGTTGAACTTCCTGCTTTCATCCTTCATATTAAGGAAGTAGCAAATACTGCATTTTTTAAGACTCCCTTCCCAGGAGGTAGTTATGGTGACATTAGCATCTGTTTTGTATATTGAAAATAGTACAAACAGACTAGCGTGGACAATCATGGAGGGTCTAAGAAGAAACATATAACCTCCCTGATTATTCTTTCATCTTATCTTAATGATGTTTTTCACTTTCCCTTCTTATTTCTTCATGCTGAACACTGATAAGGGAAAATTCAGCCCAAATCTAGTATATCATTTTAAAGATAATGATTTTCAGTATCAAATGTTTGGCCTGCGCTTCTGGAATAGCAGACATATTAGATCACTTCTTTTTGTGGTGCCCTTGTTTATTGGAAAGCAACTTGTACTTTAACTTCTCAGCCACAATCATATATAATGTTTTGGGTAGCAGAATCTAGTTCTGATTATTAAATTATACATTTAGAGTTGCATTCTTATTGAATTTCCAGGTTAACTTTTTTTGTTGTGACTGCCTGTTTTAGTTATGACTTCAGTAGGTAATGAATGTCTCTGTCCTGACATAACATAATGTGTAAGTAGGGAAATTACAAAAAAATCCATTTGCAAAAAATGGCAATCTTACCCTAGTGTGCTATGTTTTGGAAAGACTATGATGTTTAGCAAAACAGAATCTGAAGCTTAACCAGCAATGCGTCATTCATTCTTGCCCGAGACATTCTTCCTGAGAAAATCCTGCCATCAGTCTTTATATATCATGGGACATAAGGAATACAGCAATATATTGTAACTCAATGGTCAATCTCTGCAACCTCCCTGACAAGGTACATTGTCAGACATCTGAAAACGTGTGCTGGGGTATGCTGAAAAAACTCCATAAAGTGAAATGAGGGAAGAAGAACGGAGACATAACATTAAGAAACACTTGAGAATAATAGTGCATAAATTCTGTATGACTCAACAGCTGTACAGGTAGAGAAAACCCAGCGTGACATCGGCTGATTTAAGAAAACTTGAAGGCAGAATTAATCATTGATGTGGTTATTTCTGGAACTGAAAGGGATTTTGAAAGGGAGGAAAATGTGAAAACCATACAGATTGAGAGACTGTACCATAAAATAAGATTTCTCTTGGTAATTTAGCAGTAAAAATAAAATGTGGCCAGCTCTAGCATCTAACAAGAATGTATTGGACCCAGAAATTGTCTGGATTTACATATGATGCTTGCCAAGTCTACCATTCTTGGAAATCCTGCCTGCATTCCTGTTTCTCTAAAGGGAATTCATGGTTCATTTATTTGCTTCCAAAAATTAATATGAACAAAATTTATGTCCTTATGGGAGGATGCACACTGTAGCCCAAAGTGGCAGTCCGAGCAACCTCTGGTATCTTTCCTCACAAAGTCAAAGAGTAGAGACTGTCACCAGCAATCACGGTAGAGAACATCACCTGTGATTCAGTCATTGACAAGTGGATCTTCACATTTCAGGTAGTCACTGAATGGGACACAAATGAAATCAATTAAAAGAAAAAGATAAATAAATGGTAGAATAAGGAAAAACAACTAATAGAAAAGAATAACAGAAGATAAAATTGTCTGGAGGCATGATAATTTGGACAGAGGCTACCCAGGAACAAAACATGCAGGGTCTGGTTGTGAGAGGAACTTCTCAGCAAAGAGGCAGGAAAATAGTCTGAGATACAGGACTCCATCAAATGCAGTTTTTAGCTGAAGGATCAGCAACAAAGAGACTTTCCCACATCTGGAATTATGACTATATGTGAAGCAGACTTCGCAGGAGTGTTAAGAGAAAGAACCTGAACTGAGTTTCCAGAATCTTTGATGTAGATGTGACAGATACTCATTTAAAAAGATCTTCCTTAGGGATCTGAAGCAGCACAGAACTACCAAGTCCTAGTAACTTGTACAGATCCTAAAAAATACTGCCAGGGCCTGATTCTGGTCTCAGTCTCCAAATTGTATATCCAGAAATGTCTGCTGCCTTTGAAATCTTACAGACCTCAGAAAAGAGTTTCTGTTTAGCACTGCTTTCTCAAGGTAAACTTCTAGTCCTGCTTGGTGGTAACCACGTGTATTACAAAAGGCTGCAGGGACAGCACCAGTTTCATGAAGTATGTGGGGAAACAGGTTTTAAATTCATCGAAAGTTGAGTGCCTGACCTTCTAACTTTATCCCTCTGTCTGTGCTTACAAGTTAAGCAGGTTTAACACTGATCAGAAGTGTCCAGGGTGGTAATTGCCTGCAGCAAAAAATACCAAGGCAAACTAAAACAAAAAAATCTTCCAAACCCTCAGACAACCCTTCTCCCTCCCCAGCTATTCAGCAGGTTGCTGTGTTTTTCCTGAACTGACGCCCCTGCATATTAAGAACAGGCTGTTGCTAGAGCCATTGCCTTTGGAGTGTGAAATGGAGTGGCATTAAGTTCTGGCTGCTGTGACTCATATTTGTTTGTCCTCATACAGCTCAGATTGCCTGCTGGCATCCTGGATTGCAGGAACATACACATGGCGCATCCATGGACCGATGCCTGTTTCCTCAGACAAAGAACTGAACACTGTGTGACAGCAGGCCCACCCTCTGGAGATTGAAGAGTGCAAATCTTTACTCATGATGAAATCCACAGATGATTTCATGGGAGAGGACAATGAAAGGAAACAGTTCAGCAACCCCACAGTAAAGTGCTCTTTCTAGCAAAGAGGTTGTGAATGAAAAATGAATATCTGTGTTAGTAATTTCTAATGCTGTAGATTTAGGGCAGAACTACAGCTGCTGACCTTTTTGTAATGTTTTGCAATAGCCATACATTTTGATCTTCAGGTTTTTGTTAAAGAAAAGGTATGGAAAGACTGCTACATGAGAACAATTTAAAAAAAGAAAACCAAAAACAAAAACAAACCCACCTTTTTGAAGTCTTCTTTAGTGAGAGAAATTTGTCTTGACCTATTACTCTGAAGGTGTTGACACTTAAAGTTTATTTTCTGCATCAAATTGTGCTCTCAGTAAAACTGTACAACAACCATCCAGGGCTCTGTATTTCCTTTCCTGTGCTGCCCACTCATCACCCTGACCGCTGCAAACTTCTGTCATACAGCATAAGCTGAATTTCTTGACACATGTTTGAGATATGCTACTTCTGCATCAATTACACATGGATGAGGAACAATGCAAATTTGGATCAGCTAAAACCAGGAACATAATCCAAAAGTGTGTGTTGCTTTCTGTCATTTACACTTTGGCCATCACATTGGCAGGTGTGGATGAAGCACCTGAGCAGACTGCAGAGACATGCACAGCAATGTGATACACCAGGAGCTGGCAAGGGTCTGGTTTTCTGCTGGGTTCATGGTAGCAGAATTGCTGTTTTCTGTTGGCTCAAAAAACTGGAAGTATTTAATAAGGGAGGAGGAATGGAGGAATTAATTCCGTTTGTGACACTGAATTTATGCAGCTCAAGGTATTGTTCCCTTGCACTGAAACTGGGAGCTGAAACTGGCTCTCGTTTCTGTCTGCAGCGGTGGCTCTCCAGTCCCAGCTCCAGCTAACCTGAATCTCACTGGGAACTGGAAGTTCTTATCTCTGATGTGAGGACTGAATAGCTAAAGCTGCTTCTGATTGCTGTATGAGGCAGATAGGTCTTTTTTTCCTGCCAGGCTGGGCATCCAGAGTTTCAAGATCTGTTTTCTTTACAGATAGCATGCTGTTTTGCTCCTGTGCAAGGAAATAGCAACCACAACAGTAGGAATTGAATGATAGGGGAGCTACTGCCCCAAAATCAGTGATACTGTATTGTTCAAATTAAAATAGTGATTCTTTGGCAATTCTATTTAATACTGAGCCTATGTGAGCATTGCACTATTACATTTCTAAAGACTTATTGGAAAATGTAGCAGCATAATTTTCCTGATACACGCTATCTTACAAATCACCATGTGCAGACTTGTTTGTTTTTTTCTTTTTTTTTTTTTTTTTTTTCTGAACAAGTTTAGAACTGAAACTCCTAAATAGCACTTCTATTCTGGAAAGTTTTAGTAATTTTTTTTCATGTTTGAATCTTTTACTACTTTCTCAAATGTAGTTGAAATTTTGGAAAAAAAGAGGAGTACGAGCAGACAGCCAACAGACATCTCAATAAGCAGACAGTATGGTCACATAAGCACTGTTTTCTAAGGAGACAGAGCTGTGTTGGAGCATTAGGTGACTAATTATCTAAGGTCTCTCATCTATAACTCTGGGGTAAAAGAAATTTTGGCTTCTTGGTTTTTAAAAGTCTGCTTCTAAGAAGCCTTTGCTTAACAACCTTGCTGATCACTAATGGAAAATAGACTACTCAAAAATCTTCTGACACAACCTAGTATGTTCAAAAACTGCATTTGTGAATTGTTATCAACCACATTACTTGCGCCATTTCATCAATAGGCTTGTGATACCATCACCAAAATATGGTGGGCTCTCAGCCAAGTTTTTCTTCCCTGACTGTGGAGCAATGACTTTTTGGCTTCTAGTAATCACTCCAAGTTCTCTCACTTTTTGTTTGTGTTTTCCTCCTACTCAATATTACTCATACTTGCCCTCAGTTTTGGGAAATTAGTTGTTTAGAAGAGCTGTGTATGAAGCTGATTAGGACTGTCCTCTGTTTAATTATCTATTGAATAGAACCAGATCCTGATTTGCACTATGTATCCAATCACCTACTTAAACAATTAGACTTTGTCCATCTTAGCACTAAATAAAATAAACCATTATTGAGTACCAGACAATTTATATAGGAAATCATGTTCTATAACTTTTAGAAATTGTGATGCCTGTGCCCCACAGCCTTCACTTCAAGAACAGAACTTAATTAGTTTTCTGTAAATGATAAGAAAGTATTGTGGAGAGCTTTATGGTGTAGTTCTTTGACCTGTTGTGGACCTTCCATGATCACCATCTCCTGAGCTAAGTAATCCAGTTCCCAAAATCCACAAATGTTTTGCCATATCTCCCTGCTTAATCCCACTGTGTTCTTACAACTTGTAGGCAAATATTTAAAAATTCCAATCACTTGAAATATGCTTTCTGTAACATAATTTTCCAACTACAAAACGCTTCTACTTTCCAAGAAATTTCTGTTGGCTTTATCCCAAACATGTGAACCAAAAAAAAAAAAAAATTTCTTCACCTTACTCCTCCCATAGTTTAATAAATCTGAAAAAAAAAAAAAAAGAGTTTGTAATACATTGATTTTATCATCTTTACTGATCAAACTATTATTATTGCCACCACTATTAATCAGGTCTTCCAGACTAGTTCATTTTGCCATTGGCCAGGGAGACTAATCTGTACTCCTTATTTATAAGCCTCCGCTTATATGATTTTTTTTCTGAAAAATTCCCCAAACCCCAATATATACTCAACAGTCCACTGCTTTTTCACTCAAGAAGTGAAAATATCTTCAGGGAAGTCAGCAGAATCCCCTTTAACATTCTGAAGACTATAATTTACATAATTTACATAATCATGGTACCTCTTTGTGGAGGAGTATCACAATTGCTGTAACATCTTCCCAAACTTATTGTTGCAGATTTATTTTTACTCAAGTGAAATGTGACTGCCCATGTGACTTCTGCTGATGTCTATCCTAAAAGCCTGAGGTAACAGGGCTTTCAATAGTTCCCAAGCTATGTTCACTATTAACGCTAAAACTGATCAAAATGCACTGTAAAATAAAAAAAAGACTGATCTCCTCTCCTTAGTTCTATTGAGAAACTATTCCAGAAAATGACTCCTCAGACAGTTGCCATCTAATTTTCAGCTGTATTCTTGAGTTTACAGAACTTATTATTCTTCATTCTTCCAAGTATGCAGTGATGAATGACAATGTATCTCTCTTGCAAGGACATTGAAACACCTCTCTTGGATGCTACTTGCTCCATTCCATCAGGATTATTATCACGTACAGACTCTGTAGCCTTCAGTTCCTTCGGGGACTTCTTGTTTGGTATCTGACTCACTGAGTAGATGGTAGCGCTGCCGCATTTAAAACAGAGTTGAAGGCATCCTGATTTTCATTCTCTTTTGGTCACCAGGAAACTCACTCAGTTTCTTAGCAATTCCAGTCTGGTGTTTTTCCCATATCTCTGCTTACTTAGGTGTGAAATGGCACTAAATAACTGCTTGTAGACAATATGCACTTTTCCTATGAGATGTTGGCCAGATCACATTTGATGTATTGAATGCAAGAACACATGAAATGGTGTGGCTCTGTACATATACAGGTGAACTAAAGCCCTCCCTTAAATTCTTAAGCCCAGGTATTTGTTGGACTTTGCCTGGCAAGAGAATTACAATAAACATCAGGTTAAAGCTGTTTTCTGGATTGCAATGAAAGATTTACAACATAGGATAAAATTTGCATTACCTGGTTTTGAACATTTAAACCCTGGGCATTTTTTTTCTTGTTAGGTACATATGTCACTTACATAAGACAGAAGTGGAAAGAGAGCTTTCACCTATGATGTATACTTACTTTAGGATACTTTCTGGAAATGTTTTACCCTCATTTTACTGCACAAACAACATATACAACCAGCTTCAGTTAAATTTCTAATTTTCAGATGTCTTAGTTAGTTCTCCCTTACAAGTTTTTAGGCACTGCCTTAAATTCTGACTCCTTAATTTCCATAGATGGCATTTCATACTGGTATTTTCTGCGAACAAAACACCACCCACACAGAAAACACAAAAGTCCTGTGCAGCCTGCGATTTGGTTTTGCACAAGGGTTTTGCAAGGAGGAGGAGCCAGACTACCAACATTAAATGAGCTGAAATCAAGAAGCAGAGATCGTAAGTGAGAGAAGAAAGCTTTTCTTCATCAACAGGACATATTGATTAGTATCTTAGACTTCTAGACTTGGAATTGGGGCTTATTTTATCTTAACAAAATATCACAGACTGTTCTACTCATTACTTTCCAGGTGCCAGTGATTTCATTGGATGTACTTGTGTTATCAGGGTAATAGACTGTATATGAACATGAATAATGTTCCAGAATTCATTGTGAGTTTTCTAAATTCCCTTAATTCTATGCCATTAATTTTCCCATTTCAAAAATCTGACAGATCACAGCTTGATAATCTGCTTTCCTTCAGCAAAGGGACAATGACATATATCAAATAGTTTCTGCAAGTGACTAATTGAAAAATACAGATTATTCAAAGAACAGGCATTTTTTTAAAATTTACCAAAAACTTAGCAATAGCAATTGTGACCATTTTCAAAACCCTTTCTGTGCACAGCCTTAAACAAGCCATTGATTTCTCTAATGCTTCAGATACTCCATTTATATGAGTGGGATAATAATACTTTCTTTGAAACATGCTTCAAGGCATACAGATGAAAAACATTAGATAAACAGCAGCTATTACCTCTGTTGTTATTAAAACCTTGCTGACAGGACACGGCTAACAGGGCAATTCCTGCAAGACCTCAAGACAGAGTTTTGTGCCTTTTTCAGACATGATTCTATACTTGATGCCCTAACTCAATGTAAAAAATAAGCAAGATAATGTAATTGTTCTCTGCTTTACCTGGTCTGACTTTTAATAACAACATAGCCCCTGGGGAAAACAGCTTGCTATATTTTAATAAAAATTTGGAACTGCTACATGTACTGCATTCCAAGCTCTCCTCCTTGTATAGTTTATCTTCAAAACCACCTTGGAGCAAACCCCACTTGTTTATTTCAGTGGAAATTTTTCCACTAGGCATGTAAACTCATCCAACCTATCTCTCCCTAGTGTTTATATTTAAAAATACCTAATCCATTTCTGCCAGCAAATTCGAGGAAGAGAGTAAGTGTAGGCTATCCAAGGCTAAGCAAACAAAAAAGTCATCTAGGTTTTGGAAAAACTTGTTAGTTCATTTTGTTCAGAAGAACGAAGAACAATAAGCAAAGTAGTGAGTGAAACCTGAGGTGCTAGCTTAGTATCCCCTGTTCTCAACAGTTTACCTATGGCTCTGGTTAAACTCTTCACCGTTTCAGTAACTTCCTTAAATCTGAATGACAAAAAGATTGACAGGGCTGTGGCTATCCTGGATCCATGGTAAGAAAATATCTAGGCTCCAGGAGAGTGGTGAACTTATTGTTGAAAGAGCAGCTGAATATTTTTATTTCCTGAGAAAACCAAGCTGAAAGCAGCCATAGATCCTCACTAAATCACATCCAATACAGTGCCGAAGGTCACATTCTTCAACTTTGTAAAGATTTTGCTTATCCATCTAGGTGTTCTGTCAGAGGACCTGTGTTTAATCCACCGCACAGCTTCTAAATGCACAGTCCAACCACAAGCCTCATTCCAGAGACCTAGTGCCTGTGATTCCTATTGATCACATATACCTGCCTGTTGCAGGTATATGCAACCTCCAAGGAAAGAATTAGGTTGCTTTTTCTTTCTCTTTTGTTCTGCTTTCCAATACTGTACTGCTAGAACCTTACTGGCCAGAAATACTGTGCATTAATAGCATAATGTTGAGCAGGATGGTGTTATGGAAAAATGATGCTGATATAAAATATTTATCTTTCCATCAAAAAGAATAAAGTGTATGGTTATTTAAAAAAAATATTCTCTTATCAGTACTAAGTAGACTGTAAACTTTTAATACATGAATATGAATTGGTTCAGCTTCTGTGCTTAGATGTTGACATGTCAGATTGAAGTGCACCTGCTCTTACAGCTAGTCAGCCTGACTGCTACTTCCCTGAAGGGAGAAAAGTGACATGAGATGCCAGAGTATAGCTGAAATATTAGTCAAAGGCTGACAGGTATCTGAACAGTGTGCTGAGGCATGTAGAGATGGCTTCCTCCCAAGGGAGCTCTGACCTCGGCCCTGTGTTATATCTGCATTAGTACAAATCTGGCAATATTCAAGAGAATTTAAAGCCTTCAGGCTTCCTGTGTATAACTAACTTGTTGCCCAGTCAAGGAAAAGACCTCAAAAATAATTATCTTATGCCTAACCTCCCATGGTAGACACAATAAACACAAAATTATATCCAAGTTACTACTGATCATTGAAGCCTACTAGCAATATCACCTTTTAACCAGATTCAGACTTCAGGAGATGTTTGTCATATGCAGTACTCCTGGCTATGACACAGTGGTGTTTGCCTCAGGGTTGTGACAAAGATCTGTGCGTAAAAATAAACAACACCAAATGTATTGCTCCAGTCCTTTCTTTCAGGATGTTTCTGGAGTGTGGTGACAAGTGATGGCTTTTTCCCCTTTCCAGAACATTATTTGCTAATGTTGCCAAATAAGAGGTCACAGACAGTAAGAGAAGGAAGACCCTTAACTAATTATATAATAATCCTGAACCGAATGCTTTCAGTCATGGGCACATGGTCATGCCTCAATATTTGGTAATAAGGACTTTTGTTTCAGTTCAACACCACAACATACACTCACAATTGCTGAAGACATGTGAGTGGACAGGCTGTTTTGATCAGGTACACCCTGAGCCTAAGAGAGTTGAGAAATTGAAGTCTAACAAAGATGTAATTAGAAGATCACTCCTAGGTCGTGGCTTCTCACGTGTGTGGCAAAAAATGCCCCAGCTATCATTCTGATATGGAGTCCTATCACAGTCAGGTCTGTTATTGCAATAATGGGGCAGCACAAACATAAAGGGACAATGCACATGGTGACACTCAAGACCCATAAGCACCCATGGAAAACAACAAAATCATGAAAGCAGCAGCCTTCAACTTCAAACTAGGAGTTAAATAACATTCCCTTAGGATCTCACTTCTTTGATGTGATGCTATTTTCTAATATTTTTTGGCCGAGTATGAGCCTTTTGGATGCAATAGCAAAATTAAGTCTGATGGCTAATAGTATTTCTCTTTATCATGTTTTTCCCTGAAAGCCTTCTCTGGAAACAGATGCCTAGGAAGGATCTTCTGGTTGTGTTCTTATCCTTGGAACTGTCTGTAGGATTTGGTACCGTTGACTTCTGGATAGCTGTCTGTGCCAGGACATGGAGTCAGCTCCTCAGCTGTTGTAGGCACCATGTTTGATTATCCCATGCATTAAAGCCCCAGATTTCATCTATAAAAGCAGCTAAGATTTCTGCCTCTATTTTGATTGGAAGGCTGTTTTAAAACATCATTGTTCTGACTATTTTAATTTCCACAGCAATTTATTCCTGCACAACTTATACTAGGGTATTGTAGTGCCAGCATTGTTCTTTACCTTAAAATAGCTCTTCTGGGTCTCTTCTTGCCCCATACAACAAATACAACTCCTCTCAATTTTGTTTTCTTGGTCTAAATTCCTGTCAGAAAAACCCTCTACTCCCTCATTACCCTGGCAGTCCCTCTCTAAGTCTGCTCCAGTCTGTGTTTATCGTTCTGGAACACAGATGAACAGAATCATCTTGATCTCTTGCACAACAACATTAATACTTCCTGGTTTCTTTTGATGTTTTATTTCTCAGTACATCTTAGGAACACATTCTTTTTGGGTGGTTACATCAGACTGGCTCTAAACCATCCCCTTTAAAAACTCAAAATCTTAGAAGTAAGGACTTTTTTGTTTGTTTCTTTTTCTTTTTTTTTTGTCTTGTCTTTTTTTTTTTTTGTTTGTTTCCTCTTTTAATCAATGGACAACTATCTGCCATAATTCAGCATCTAGCTGATGTTTTTTGGATGCTTCTTTATAATGGCATCACTGGTATAAAGGAAAGAGAGTTTAAAATATATTGTTGCTGAGTGTTTAAGGCAGTGTCTTCCTTTAGTATCTCTTGCTATCTAAGCTTACTCTCTAGACTCTTTTTATCATCAATGGAGAAAGAAAAGCACCTCTAGCATGTGACTTAGCTCATCCTAAAATAGATAACTAGAACAAGAGGGAGGTATAGCTCTTTGGAGATTGCTGTCTGTCCCTGTCTCAGATGCTTGACTTGTACATGGCTAAAGTAAGAAGAGCTGAATCTTACCCTAAGTAATTAAGGATAGTGAAAAGATGTTTCAAAAGAAGTTTAGATTTGCTGGCATCTATATAGTACTGAAAGGTGACAAAATTTGCATTTCTAGCTCATTGGGAAACATTGGGCATATCTACCTAATAAGTGCAACAGATTAGATACACACAGGACAGTTTCAGTAATTTAAATAGGCCCCTCTTGAAAAAAAAAACTCCAAACAAACCACCTGCATATGTCAAAGGTTTTTATGCTTGCTGAGTTGCTCTGACAACCCTGGAGATCCACACATACACCACACAGCTATGAATTCTGACCTAGATCCTAGAACTATAAATATGTTTATTTATCTGAAAAGGACTGCTAACTCATGAAAAGTTGCTGGTGAATGCGAGTGCTCTCGGGATTTGAGCAATAATTCATCTCAAAGTTACAAATATATTATGCAGTATTGCAATAATGCCCTTCCTACTGAGTACCTGATATGCTGAATTAGACCCCAATATTTTAGCACAGGTCCTTCTATTGTTTAATTTCCATTTTATTATTTTAGCTTTTTTGTCTCTTGAAGGAGGTTGATACATGCATTCATATTACCACTTCCAAATACCGTAAGATTAAATCAAAGGCTTTGCCTAAAGCATGTTAGAGTTTGATATTGTTATCTATAGACAGTTTTCAGTAAGTAAGACTGTTGGTTAAAAGGTGCCCTGCTACATTTATTTTTAGTAGGTAATGAGGAAAGTAACATTTTGTTCTTTGAATGTGAAAAGACATTTAAAAATTATACCCCTTCTTTTTTGTGCTGAGACACAATTTCCATTCTGCCACCTGAACACAAAGAAAACATGAAGCCCAATGAACAATTGTTAAATCTAAGATCACCTTTTGTCTTTCTCTCAAAGACACCCCAATCCTTCCATAAATAAGTGTAAAAATAAAATTGAGAGAGCTATTTCCACCTTTCTGTCACAGGAAATCTTGCTGAAACTAATCTGCTTTTTAGAAGGTTTACTTTTAAATAGGATTTCCTCTCACTGCGTGTACACACACTGAGTCAGGAAGCTCCAGTCTGAGTCAATGCTAAATGCATTTGGTTTTCAACTTGAGTCGGCTTGCAAATGATGGAACAAATGATGGAACCAATGATTCATAATTTCCATCCTGACCTTGTTTACTTTATATTCACACTGTGGCAGGTGAACTGTTGTGTTCAAGATCTCCAAGTTATTTAAGGGGAAAATGATGCCATCCATTAGCCTGCCATGTGAAAGGCACATTTGCATGTATGAGGACAAGTTATAGAAAGGTGATATGCCACTCAGACATTTCAGAGTTCACATTTTTGTAAATCTAGCATAATTGGCATATTCTAGTAATGCTGAAGAAGTTAATTGTCATCTGTTCTTGTTACAAGCCTGTTATTTCTCAGTCATTCACTTCTAATATCTAATTTAATAAGCTGTTTGGTTGGTTGGTTTTTTTCAAGGTAAGTCTGAGAATGGATTTGCTATGTGGGATCCTATTCCTACAATATAGGAAGTCTAGTTTTAAACGTGTGTATGTAGAGCTACATTATAGTGTGTTTTGTTGGCATATAAAGTTTCTGAATTGCCTTTACATTTCTAGTTACCTTGTCCACTAGTGTCCAACAGAAAATTTGAAGCAAAATTAACAACTAAAACTTTCATTATGTTATGGGCCAAATCCTCTGAGGTAGTTTTACCTGACGCTACCATCTGTCCTTTTTTATTTTTATCATTCCAGTTTTCTACTCTGTGAAGAGGTATAAGAACACCAGACAAAGATATTTGCAAGTCACCCATTCTGAGAAGAAAACACAGTGTGAAGTGGTTATTGAATGTTTCATGGAATTTCTTGTTGAAACCCAAGATTTATGAGTCAAATTCACTCCACCTGTCAGTGAGTGACTTTGATCACTTACCAAATCTTAAGATATCAACCAATACACATCTTTTAATTAAAAGACGTTTCCAAGGTCCTTAGTCCTAAATGGAAACTTGGTGGAGAAGACTGGGACTGCACAGCTGTCTAACCTTTCTCTTGATGTGTATTATTTTCCAGGCAGGAGATAAAGCAAATGGGCAAGAGGATGCATGGTTCTATCACTTACTGATGAGGACACTCAGTATTTGTGAGAGACAATTGAGGGACTGTGTAGATCTGTGTGTTTAAACTTGTTCAAAGTGAAAAAGCCTAGAACTTAATGCTTTCATTTCCTTTGGTGACACTACTATCTAAAAGGATGCCTCTGCTTCAAAAGAAGGCTTTGCAGTGTCGATCTGGGCAGTATCATCTAGATTTTCACACTGGCTAGCTCAGGGCACCTCTGAGCTTAATATGCACTGGAGACAGTCTACAGAAGCATTTAAGGCCCAAGATTACTGGAGGCATGAAAACACATTTAGTCTTATGAATCATTCTTCAGAAGTATTGAGTTTTCACACTGTGCCCATATATACATCTATATATAGGATAACAAGCTTCCCCATTCCTATCTTAGGCTGGCTGACTCACTCTGCTGAGGGCAGGTGCTTGGTTTTTAGGCAATGACCTATAAAAACTAGGTAAACTGGATGTAACCACCACTAGTATGATTCATTTTACTTAATGTTAAACATCTGGCAAACAACTGCCCAAGCCTAAACCTTGGCTTCCCCTCTGGTCAATGGACAGAAACAGACACTTACTGAAGGTAATTTTTCCCAATAATTTACAGACATTTATTTTAGGTTTAGTTACTTTACCATCTGGTGTTGCTTCTTGTTTCTCAACAGCTAACTTAAATTTAAATAACTTACCAATAGATGTCTGAGGTTAACTGAGGTGGATCCACCTTAAGTATTTTAGGTCTCACTGAGACTGATTTCACTGAGCCTTGGTCAGGCACATTTACTCTTGTCAACATGAGCAAATAGCTGGAGGGTCCCAGTAATTCTTAATTGGAAATGTTAAGAAAGATGTGAAAAGGAAGCCACAATAATGAAAACATAAATGTATGAAAGAAATCCTCTGTAAAGACTGTTAATGGTAGCACTATTGCTTAGAAAGTCTCAGGGCATCTGCTCTTTCTTGGTGACTTGTGCAATATCATGTCCCTCAGAGTCTGGCCATGCTTGACAGCCCGCAGCATAAACAAAGAACTTGCCATCAGGTGCACTCTCCCACTTGATGTGTGAGAAGAAAATGTGACTCACCAGAGCCTGGTGACACTTACTTGCCAGGGGGTTTTGACTTCTGGCTGTCACAAGCTGTAGGCATAATAAAGTAGAAGAAAATAAGAAAAAAATCTGTAACCCAGATCTCTAGATAAGTGGTTAAGAAACTTCCCTTTACCTTCTAAGTCCAGTATGACTGCCCCAGAAATTGGCTTCACAAGAGAACCCTAGATCTTGGTCAAATGAAGGCCAAAGGACATCCCATGACCAGAGCTTTTTGATTTCAGCAAGGTCATATTAGTTCAGATACAGCAGAATTACGAATGCTGTGTTGTTAGTGCAGTGCTAGAAGAGGGACTTGACTGTACATGCTATGTCTCTAAAGAATGAACTGTAAATTTAGGCAGCTGCATTATAAAAGAAGCACTAAAATTTGCAATGTGCACTTTGCACAACTGTATTATTACATGAGGAAGTGGAGAGTGGTCTCAATGCACAGAATTCCTGTAAAGATGAGAGATTGCATTCCTTATTATTTTGCTGACAAAATGAAGACGAATACTGCAGCAGTAAGAGTAAGAGTGATTATACAGCTATTAAGGAGTAAAGGTAATGATGCACTTTGGAAAACTAGCAAAGGTAAATGTTCAAGCCTCAGGAAACAGAACAACAAAATGTTTATTTTGAGGAAGTATGATGCCCTTAGAGATCATAATAAGAAACCCTATTGCAGAACTTCATCTTTCAAAGTATTTCTATTTTCTATAAACTTCATATACTGAATTTCATTTTCTGTTTCCAGTTCAGTCCCTTTAAATTAGTCACCTATAATACACCTATAATAATGAAAGGGAAATATCCCAATTACATCTTCCCAAGAGAAAGTTTTTTCTTGGCTTAGATCTCTCATCTATAGGGTTTTATTAAATTCTTGAGACATACCTGAGCCATATACCACCTGCTTTCAGATAAACAACAGCAGAAGGAGTATATCTTAGTCTTGAGTTACTGTGTAATCATTTTCTTGCTGAAGGTATTATAGTACCAGGAATGTATTTATTCAGCTGTTATAAGAAAACAAGCAGCTGGAAATTAGTTCCCTTGCTGACTGCAGGAGAACTATTGGGAACTTGTTTATTTACTACTAAAAAGTATGTGTTTAGCAGGGCATCTGGTCACACTTTATTTTGTCAAGAATGGGTATCCTGGAGGCAAGGTAAGCTGAATATCTAAGGACTCTTTAAGGTACATGAATATTTTCAGATCTTGCAGAAGTTTTTGTTCGATTTTTTTAAACATAACATAACCTCTTTTTGCAAGAAGTTTTTGAAGCACAACAAGATACCAAAACCAGATAGTCTGCAAGAAGAATTTTCTTTGATCTGATTTTTCTCTGGAGTATTAATATACTTTAAAAATAAACTGAGTTCTAGCTTCATATCCAAGTGATGAACCCATGCTGTTCACAAAGCCATACTAACATTACTAATGAAATAAACAGATATAAATAGTCAATATAACCTAAAATATCTTGTTAGCTTATTGGTGTAAAGTAAAGATGTTTTCTACAAAGTCTTCAAACTTTTTAGTGTTCTGAAAATGGAATTGACCCCATTTTTCCATAACTAAACAAACACAGAAATGGAATTGTTTTATGTGAATCCCTATTAACAAAATTCTAAAAATACTTAGAATGCACATCATGGGCACAGCACATGTGCGCACCTAATGCTTGGTGCAACTGCCTCTGAGAGTCTGGGGGGTGGATGGGGTCTTCCAGTTGCTGTTACTGAGGAGCAGGGAACAAAGAAAGGAGAAATGTCTTTTTCTTTCTTCTTTTTTCTTTTTCTTTTAAGTATATTGTAAGCAGTATTTGTGAAACAAAAAGGCAATGAAAATAGGGGATTATTTCAAATTCAAAGTAAGTGTAAATCTGTAGATGAGACTACAGTTTAGCAACAAAGGAATTTTAAATCCTGCAAAAGCAAGACAAGTTTAAAAAAATATTTTGATGCATAGTACAGAATTCTACTATTATTACTACTGAGTTATTTCACGCACTAGACTTCTAGACTAGATCTGACAGCCCTCCTGCTGGACAAGCAGTGCTACCAGTCACTTGGTCCCCTGTCAGCCAGACACATGGATGATGAACTGCAAGGAAGGCGAGCTGGTAGGAAATGAGGCAGATTTTGGAACTTCCTGATTTCCTTTGGCCTTTTGTTGATGAACAGAGAAAGACTTCCAAGTTCTTTTGGAAAATGCCTGACCAGCATTAGCTACTGACCTTCCTTCCTCACTTCTGCAGAGCATTCTCATGCAGTCATGGGAACAGCACCAGTGAAGAAATAGAAACTGTTTGTTTTTAGTTGTGATGGCAGTTTCTTTGCAAATGAAGCAGCTTTGGGATGTCCCTTGTTGTACACAGGTAAGGAGGCCTAAGGGTAGGACACATTCTGATTTTGGCTGAAATACCCATCCGCATGTCATTTTTCAGATGTTTTGCTGCAGACTTTTCCATACCATAAGGCTCAGACTAAAGCTACAGCTCATCTAAAGTCTTCTGTCTCCTTTCTCTTCCCTTCTTTTTCACCCACCAAAAAGGGAGTATGATCACAATCCTCTCACGTCTTTGTCCTGCAGGAGAACAACCTTTTTTAAAGGGCATTTACTGTTAACTCAGAGGTAGAGGAACCTTGACAACATTTGGAAAGGCGGAAACAATGTATTTCTAAAGAAACAGAAAACACTGAATATGGATTTTTACTTAGAAGGCCATAGATAGTCATGACAACATACTCTTTCTTATGTGACAGTATGTGGTGTAACAGGTGACTGCATTCCACACACATGAAGGCTGTAATAACCAAAAATCCTTGTTTCACTATTACACTGGGACAGGAAGAAGTTTTCAGTCCCACTCTGCCTCCACCACCTGAGAGAAGAGTGGCTTTGACATCTTTGGTACCGGTTCCAAGCAGCACGGCCATGGCTTGACTGAGACAACACCACCAATAGCGGCCTGCGGCTGTGTGCTTCACCCTGAGTCCCCTGAAAGGAGACCTGTGCTCTGAAGCTGGGTAACATCACTTTTGAAATCAAGTGCTTCTGAAATATCTCAGGAATCTTTTGAAAAATTCTCATTTTACAATTTTTCTTGGGCTGAAACTGGTAGCACCATGGGGACTCAACACACCCCATGAAACCTTTCAGCTTGAGAAGTCATAGAAAACATAGCCTAGTTAGTTTTAAAGATCATATTATATCAGTAATGACTATGTAATAAGGGCAATTTCATCACAGCAATATTTTGCATAGCAATGCACTCTGCAAGATTTGTGCTGTGAGGCAGAAAACCTGGAGTTAGACACCACAAAGCCACACTTCATCTTTTCTATGTAACACCTACTGATAAGCCACTTTCTTAGGTTACAGGATGATATTTCTGGATTATTCACAGCAACACACATTAATATTTTACTCTGTTTGGCACCATTTATGCATGGAAACCTTTGCAGTTATTAAGGCTAGATTCTGCAACTGATGCACAGAACCTGCACTGTGTGCCCTTGTTTGCTCTACGGCTTCAGAAGGATGTTAGGAGAAGGTATGAAGAGTTTCCACCACATCTATACACCTTGAGAAATACAAAATTTCATGTATACTCTCTCTCTCTCTTTCATTCGACCAACCTGAAAGAGATGAATGCAAGATGCTCCTCTGTGTTCAAACAGAACAGGGAGAGGAAAAGAAAAACAGACAATTACTCAGACTGTCTACAATCTGCATAAGAGCAGGGATGTGTGTCCTAGTGTAGGGATTAAGTATCCATTTGCTTCACAAATGGCTGTAGCAGTTTAAGGGGTTTTTCTTGCAGACCAGACCCCTGCCTCTGGCTGTAGGTTGCACTGTCTGAACACACTTAGACTACTTCAGTGTAATGACCAGTAACATAAACTGAAAGGACCTTAGCTGAAGCTAAGTTAAGAGCTTCATACTACACACATGAGGAAGGTTCATAGTTCTTTTTTCCTGTGAGAGTTGACATCAAACATCAAACTGCTCCCGCCACTTACTTCCGTGAGGATGCATCTAAGCCATAATTGAACAAGACCTGAAATACCCATATGAGACCAGAAAAATAATTTTGTGGTCAAGAGAAAAGATGACCTGTGGTTAATTCAGGAAAGCAGTGAAAATTACTTACAGCCTAGGATGAGAAATTCAACCCTATGCAAGAAGTAAGTTAGTAGGGTCCCTAGTCTGATGCTGTTGTGGATAATAAGTAGTTTTGTTGTGTCCAATTCCTTAAATCTTCCTTTTAATATGAATAAGAACATAGCAGATTATGGCCTTATCATATTTAAAATATATCTGGTATAATTCACATAAAGTATTTATAATTAGAGGATGGCTATGAATAAAAATATGAACTTGCAATACATGTTAGATTCAAAACAATTTTATTCTCATATCCAGTATGGTCAAACAAAGAACAGAGTGATGGGAGGAGGCAGAAAAGGAGATGTGGAGAAAAAGGGAGATAATACCAAAGAAAAACAAACCAGAAAAATGGTCAGGGTATTTGTCCAGGAGACTGGTATTTGTTTCTTAATTTTCTGGATAACCCATTAACAATACATTATTAAGACTTTTTTAATATTTCTCTATTGTATTTGCCACAATAGATCTTCTCTTTATTCTTAAACATCTGCTAGAAGAATATTTCTTGTCCTAATTATTTCTTTTTTGTTAAAGGGAGTTATATTTATTTTGTCTTAAATTAAAACTCCTACTGATTATAATGGCAAGTATACCCACATATGTAGGGGAGATGATGTATTTTATTGTCCTTAAAGTTGACTTGATAGAGCTGGCTTTGTAACCTCATTATAAATAATAATATTTGACAGTCTGAAGTTGCAACTGACTTGTTTTACAGTAAGAAGAAATTAAAAACTCTTTTACTCTTCCATGTCAAAGGAGACTGAAATATCACAACCCCATGAGATATTTTTCTTCCACATGCTTCAAAGATAGGGGAGAATTTAATAGAATATCTTTCAATAGTGGAGTGAGAACAAAACTCTGTTCCAAAAATCCTGGAGACCAGGATAAGACCGAGTATTTCCAAGCAAACCAAAGTATTTCTGATTCAAAAGTTTTCAGTAATCACACTTGCACTGTACTAAAAGGTCTGCAGCATGACAACTACCACACTCCAATTACCCTGGTGACGCAGGAGGAAACATCTATTCTAAGCTTCGATGGCTGTTCATTAGGCCATGTTAAGAGACCCACTCACAAGGCTCAAGTGGCTCAGCTCCTAGTGGGAGACTTGCCCAAAGAAAATGCTTCAGAAGATAAGTTTTGATCAGAGTTCAAGCAAGTTCAGAGCTTATGAATGACACCTCCTGTAAAAGCAGGTAGAGTTACAAAAAGAGGAAGGGGAAGAGACATCAATAGGTAGAAAAATGTCTCAACACCACACTGTCTATTTTGTGTTTTTCTTTTACCTTTCCTAATTTCCTTGCCTTTATTCTCCACAATTCAAAAACCAGCTGTCTGCAAAATTTTCCAAGCCAAAGGAACAGAAGCATCTAGGAAGCATTAAGGTAAGTTGCTCCTTGTGTTCATTCAGTATAAAGGAAAGTAAAATTGGGCCCAGCCTTGAAATTACTGTAATGTCTGCAATCACAGCAAATTGCACCTGCTGCCAGAAATCACACCAGTATTTCTGTCTTTTTAATACTGCTCTTGCTTATCCTCTCAACCAAGAAATAGCCCCTTATATTTCCAATAGAAAACTGTTGCCATTGTATATTGCTGAATATTGCAAATGCCAGCCTGGCTATATAATTTTTCCTATACTAAAACAATTTAAATAAAAGAATTTTTAATAGGCTAATGTATTTCAAAGTTAAAATGTATTTCAGGGTGCAAAGTAATTCACATTTGAAAGCTGCAAGTCATCTCCCCCCATACACCAGAGATAAGTGAATAGCACTATGTAAGAACATTTTGTCTGATTGCTCATTTCAGAGTTAAGGGAAGAATAAGTTAGGAAACAGAAAATTTTTCCTCTATACATCTCGAAAGGTGAGGGCATACAATTAAAAGTTATTTTGTAGTACTTTAATTCTTAAGAGTCTAAGACAACCGAGAGGGCCAGTCTCTAGTATAATGAGTATATTTAATAATTACCTATAATGTTTTTACTAGTTTAAAGGATTTTGCAGAAACCAGATCTGTCTCAGCATGATATCTCAAAATCTCAACTTAATAAATTTGTTTTAGTAAATACTGAAGTTTACCAGAATGTATTATTGAAGTTATTGATGTTAATGACAAATCAATGACATTAAATGGGTTATATTTAATTTTGAACAATAAATGAATGCCAGATCTGAGTCTTGAACCACTCTACCATATTACAGACTTGTTGACTTGACACTGTGCTCGTCTTATACCCTTCATACTGGGCTGTGAGAGTGGCTGAAACTAGGGAAGGATGTTTTGTTACCTTATTTCATCCTGTGGACAGTTGTCAAAAAAAATGGGTTTATGTACCTAACAGCCAACAACCACTATCTTTATGTCTCTGTAACTGTGCTTTAGGGTTAGATGGCATCTGAAATATTTAAATGAAAAGAAATGGAAATACTAAAAGCTAGAATAAAATTTTGTATCAGGCATATTTTACTTTCAAAATTGAATGGGAGACTTAATGCTCAATTTTCAAATGTATTTTTGTTAATGCATGGCATTGGAGTCATTCCATGCTTCTTTCAAGAGCATCTCAGAAAGTTAGGTGTTAATTCATCCTTAATTAAGTGCCTGAACATCACAATGGGCATCAAACACTATTTTGATGGCTCGAAATACCTCTGAAAATCTGCTTGTCAACACTGAGTTGAATATGATAAGTTATGCTGCAAAGAAGTTAGAGGCATCTAAAGGAAAATCTGAGATTTACCAGATTAAGTACAGATGGATTACATAAATCTATGTATAGACTAATAATCTAAATCCTTTTTATGGTTATTGGGGTAAATTGCATCATATCATAGAACCATAGAATCATAGAATGATTTAGGTTGGAAGAGATCTTAGAGATTATCTAATTCCAACTGACATTTTTTCAGGTGCAATTAATTTAATCCTAAAGTATGAATCTAAAATAGGTCAGATGAATCCCCTCCTGACATATTCCTGTTTTCTGTAATGGTTGTCTTCATTGATTATGAAAGGGAGTGTGCAGAACTGGGGGGAGGAGAAGGGATCAACAAATAAAGAGAGCTTAGGGTTGAAGCCCTTCTAATTTATCTCATCTGAAATGTCCAGAGCCAGCCAGATGACAGTTGGGTGCAAGACTTTTAAGAGTCATTTAATTAGAGATAAATCACCAGAACTGTATCAACAGCAGCACATATGTGCTAATCTGCACAGCCTGTCCTTCAAAGTACAGATGAATCCTATTCACAGCCCACAAATCTAAACAGCCCTGTTTCTGGGGAAGTCCTTATGTTTGTATCTGAATCTTGAATCTTGAACTCAAAGGGCTCACTTCACTCATTTTTCATTTCTTGTTAATGAAAGTTTTCATTCTTTTCTCAAATCAATGACAATTGTAACACTGAGAAGAGAATGATGCCACAGAAAGGCCTCACATTAAGGTGAAAGACAGCAAGTGTAGCAATAAGAAAAAAATTATTGGGAAATTTACATATTTTGGAAGCTGCAGTTTATTTACTTATTCACTTCTTCGAAACAGTAGATAACATCTGATGTTAACCAAATTGTTAATGCAGGTGATAATTAAAATAAAAATTCTACAACTAACAGCCACTGCTATTAATTTAAATTTATTCAATTTCTGTCTCATTACTACACATCAAAAATAAATCACTTGCATATATATCTGAGGAACTTTTAAATCTTTTTGATTATAACAGATAAGCCATTTGTTCTGCTTCCAGTTAAAGGTCAGGCAGTACTTTCCTTAACGCCTTGCTTTCAATGTTTATAAGTTGGCTGTAAAAATTAATTTTGAGTAAAAAATTAGGTAACTTTTTTTTCCAGATAAGGAGAAAGGATTCTTTCTTATAAGTAAAGAAAATCTAATATAGATCTCACATTAAAAATGCAGAACCTCTTGTAAATCTTCTCATTCACTTGATTCAATTTTAATTATTGTGCTATGTATACATTACATTGGCAGGGGAAAAAAAGCAAGAGCTGGCTAAGGAAGAAGAATCTCTTTCTATTTTAGAAATTAACAGATATTTGTGAGTCAGAAGAGTGATTCGTATGAAGAAATCCATGCATTACTTTTATATAGGAACAGCAAAAATTGGAAAGTAGTTTTTGGAAATATACCCCATCTTTATCTGTCAGAGGATCAAAAGTTGCTCCAGCAGAACATTCTTTATGCACCATGTGAGAGTACAGCTTATAAACCCTACTAAGTGTCTTGACAGACAACCTTGTCATTCACTTCAGGGGCAGCTGGAGTTCAGTCCAAGTCTGAGGAAGCATGCCCTCCGTGTGGTTTGAGAGGCACAACTCTGTGCCTCACTCTCCCTTGCAGCAGATTTTTTCTGTAAATTTTTTTCAGATACATCAAAGCAGTTTTCAGGAAGTTTGTGTATGCTAACCAATCATGGGGAGCAGTCAATGTGATGGAGGACCGGGTCATCACTCTGAGGGATCCTGCCAGTTTGAAGAGATGAGCAGACAGGAACCTCATGAAAATTGGTATAGACAAATGTCAAGTCCTGCACCTGGAAAGGAATGGGAAGGATAACCCCATGCAGTACAGGTTGGGGACAGACTGGCTGGAAAGTGCTGTGAGCAAAAAGGCCTGGAGATCCTTGTCATCAAACAGCTGAGCACAGATCATCAGTGAACCCTTGCATCAAAGGTGACCCAACAAATTCTGTATTAGCAAGAGTACAGTCTGAAGTTCCAGAGAAGTGATCCTTCCTATTTGGCATCTGGATACCACATCTGAATACTGTGGGCTCCCTAGTAAAGGTAAATATTTCTACACTGATAATAGTCCAGCAAAGACTAGCAAGCTGGTAGGAGGCTGAAGCATATGGTGTATGAGGAGAGACTGAGGGAATGGGGTTTGTCCAGTCCTATGAAGAGATGACAGAAAAGGAGTCTTGCTGCTGTCTACAGTCACCTATTAGGAGAACATAAAGGAGATGGAAATGCACAACAGAGAGATAAAAGGCAATGAGAAAGCTGAAATGTGGGAAATTCTGATTCAATTTAAGAAGGATATTTTTTAGTTTAATGGTGGTCAAATAAAAAAGCAGCTTGCCTAAGGAGGTTGTGCAAGCTCCAGTCTTGGAGAGGACTGGGTGATCTGATCTTACTGGACTTGCTCAGAGCAGAGGTTGCAGTGGATGACTTCTGGAGAACCCTCTAAACTTTTATGATTCTCTGAGTTCACTTTTATGCACTTGTAAAAATTCACATTTGTATGTCCACCTACACTGAAGTGGTCATTGGAGGGCTAAAACTTTTCCGGAAACTGATGCCTGAGAAAGTTAAGTTTACAGTCTCTTGTGATGTAGCAGTAACATAATTAAATCAATATTTTTAAGAACTTAGGTGTACAAGTGCTCTGGGAAAACACCCAAGACAAAAGACCCAGGGCAGGCAATTGTCTGTAGCTTTAGCAGACCTACACCAGCCAGAAGATGAGGAAGACTCCTTACACAGCAGACTCCTTATCCTTCCCTCTTAGAAGGCAATTGCAGCACTGTCCTTTTGAATCATTGCCTCAAGTTCATCTGTGTACACCCATCTGGTTTGAGAGAGGCGGAGATTCTCCTACAAAAGCTAAGCATTAAGTGTCTTCTGACCTGCCCATAATATCTACACTGAATCAAGTGTTACTACACTTTTACACAGATGTTAGAAGGCTGCAAGATGTCATATAATAACAACTGCCTCACACTGGTATAAATGACCCTACCATGCAGAGCACAATCAAGGCTGCAATAAATTTACTTGAAATTAGTCTTTGAGTTATTTTTGAGTTATGAAGTAACACACAAACATTTCCTTAAATTTTGTTCAAGTATATATAGTGATGTAGAGTTTTGATATTCTGCTGTTAAGAGCTTGTGTTATTTGAAGCATGTGAATCACCATTTGTCAAAAGGAATATTAATTTCACTATGCCTGCTCTTGCCCCTGTTTTGTGTTGTTTTTTTTTTTTTTTTTTTTTTTTTTGGCTTTGTTTTTTTGGGGTTTTTTTGTTTGTTTGTTTTTAAGAAGATCTATACTGGGCCAAATTTTTAGAAACACTGCTCTGATGCAAATAAAACTATTTGCAGAGTGTCGAAAGAGCCAACTGTTTGCACGCATGACTTATTTGGCTATGGAGTCTTTTTGAAACCTAACAAACAATAAAACTGCACATATTAAAATGTGCCCTTTCAGACAGTATATTCAAGTATATTGAAGGTACCTTCAATACCCCTGGGGCAGCCCAGCTGCATGTACAAAGAAGCATTTAGCTGTATATAATTTAAGTTGCTCTTTAGAAAAAGTACTCAGATTATGACATACCAAAATGTGCCAAAGTAACAAAGTAAATAAACAAAGCCAAATATAAGCCAAGATTCAGTAAAAGTAATTTTGGAATTCTGGGATATCGATAGCTTCCCATCTGTCTGGTGAACAATACAATGTGCTCATGTGACTATTCACTGAAACGAGTTTCAAAAATCATCAAGCTCTCTGCTCTCTCATTATGCAGGTGCTGTGCAATGCCAGATGCAAAATAATTGATATGGTTTCAAAGTTCCTTGAATCATGTCACAACTGATACATTTTAAAATACATAGGAACTTGCAATCTATATGACGGTGTGTGCTAAAGTCTATTTTTCCACTTAGTTTGAAACTGTCTTCATAATCAGAAGCTTTTAAATATTCAAATGGTAGCTCACATCCTGTTAAGCTATAAATTCTTATTCCTGTACATAACTACTGGAATCTTAGAGAAATAATTATAATACATTCAAAAATGATTTACAAATTAGTTGGAAGATAAAGCTTTTTAACACCAGAATTTCAAAGCCATAATAAACAGGATCTTAGTGTTAAAATGAAAGCCCCAACCTGTTTGAAAGAGGGTTTGTTGGTAGTCTTTCAGGGGACAGGTTCCTTATCTGTGTATTTGATAATTACAGTCTATTTATAGCACACAAAAATTAAAATATTTCCCCAATTTTATTCCATTTGTTAAAGAAGATTAAGAGTAGTTAGGGCTATTAACAGTTTGGGTCATATGAAAATGGGGAAGATGCCTGCTGGGTTTGATTTACAGATGCCTACTGAGAGGAAATAAAGAGCACAGCCATTCCCCAGTTTATAGCTATCTTCCTCAGGAGGGAGAAGCGTTAGCAAAGTAGACAGAAGCTTACAGCATGGTGCTCATCTCTGCACTGCCTTGTCAGACTAAATGTAAAACTAGGGCAGAGAGGGCATCACCTTTGAGAGCTGCTGTGCTCCATTTGTGTCCCACCATTTTATAGAGCTTCTGAATTAAAACGGATGAAAAGAAATGCTATGTCTAAAGGTGGGCTAAGGGAGGGAGAAGGGAAATGCACAGACAGCATTTGGGGGCAAGAACTTTCTGCTTGTAAACAACTCCTCTTGCCTGTTTCTCTGAGATGTTAACAAAGATATAATAAATTGACAAGTCAAAATATAACTTGATTTAAACTAACCCACCTGTCCCCACTTTCCCCCCACCCCATCCCCGCTCTCCCCTCACTAGTTTTAGATGCTTTTAGCTTAGGATTTATGTATAAGATCAGCTTCAAAACAATGGTAATTTAGATTAAAAAGGCTCTTTGCAGGTAAGGAATCACAGAAACTGTCTCAAGAAGTTTTATGGGCTAATCAGAAGATAGAGGGGAAGAGGATGTTAAAGATATGACAACACTGGGTAGCAAGGATCAAGGAAGGAAGAAAAGCACTCATGCTGTACTTCAGCAAATCAGTGATACAGATGACAAGTGTTTTCCTTTGTGCTAACATTAGAATGCAACATTTCATCAGAGACCTACTACTCATCTGCAGTTAGATACTGATTTTTATATTGGCCAAAGCAACCTAAAATCCAAGATCTCATTCCTGCTTTTAACAAAGAAGCAAAATTCGCATTAATTAAGATGAAATATGCTCTTTGTGCAAGATTCAGCTAAATCTCTATTACTCTTTCCAGTAAATGTAGATAACATGCCTTGAAACATTCCATTTCTGAACTATCACCCATACACTCATGTAAGCATCCTTAGAGATTTCCCTTCCCCCCCTCACCAACTACTGCTGTGCTTTCATCTACCTGTTTTAATAGACATGTAATTAAGAGTTTTAATTTTGAGTTCTCATTAATCATCAGATAAGAACTCTACAGTCACAACCTCTTCATCACCATGAGTATTTTGTGAACTCTCAAAATTTACTTTTAAAAATTTAAATCCATCACAGTTCCATTCCTATCAACCCAGTCTAACTTTCAAATGACATTTACAAAAATATCTGCGGTCGTACACCCTGCTGTTAAATACTGTACTATCTTCTAAAATTCAGACATTTAGGACTTGGGACAACTTCAGCTTTACATCTATGGAGGTTTCTTCCTGAATGAGTGCAGAAACCATGACCCTGTGTGAAGAGGGCCCTGGTTTTGCAGTGTGTGAAAAACTGATCTCCTGAACTGTTCACAGACAGGAGGAAGAAGGGTTGATCCAGGAGGCTTCTGGGAAGGGACTTTGTAACATGTGGGCTGGAAAGACATTTCCTTTAGTAGTATTATTATCCCTACCTGGTACATGAATAGATGTTAAAATTTTATGTTATTGCTTTCAGTTATATTGAACTTGCTCTTTGTGGTGTTTGTGCTATTACAAAGTTTCAGCTGATTAACTCCTTCCGAAAGCAACTGAGAACTAATCTGACTCCAAAGTCACAATGGTGAAACAAACTTGTATGGTAAAATTGCAGAAATGACTGATGTGCTGATAAAAAACTTGAAGGATTTAATAAAAGAAAAAAAATGATTGTGCCTTTCAAACTTCATAATAAATTTCATGTCCAAGCATGAATTCTATCCATCTGCAAAGAAAAAATATGCTGTATCAAAAACAGCAGAGAGAAGACATTTGAATTGAATAAGCCATTTTTTGGACATAGTCTTGAATTAGATTAGTTTTATCCCTCTGTGAGTTTGGGGACTGCAAATAAGGCAAACAAATGAAGAAAGAAGACAGATGTGGAAGATAGTGTGGAGAAAGTGACTCCCTGGGGAGAATAATGGAGTGAGGGAAGGGTAGGATGTGAATGGAAATCCAGAGAACAAATTATAAAACGTGGGTGTGGAGTGACAGAGGGAAAACAGAAAAGATGGCAGCTAACAAAATACTGGAAATAGAAATGCATTGCATCTCAGACTAAAATGACCATGTTAATTGTCCATTGTAAAGAAGGTTGTGACACAGGACTGTTACTTTAATATTATTTATTCCATTCCCTGTAACTCTGAAGCCTTTCACAGACTCAGGTCTCGACTGTGAATTTATCAGCCTAACATAGCCCTTGGCTGCCAAAGCAGGTTGAACTGGAGGTAGCAGGGGGTTTCCCCTGCTATACCACCTCACTGGGGTTGCCCTGCTTCCTTTCTCCTTGCTCCAGCCCCAGGAAGCTGATTTGGGCCACAAAGAGCCCCTATGCAAGTGGGAAGATGAGACACTCCTCTACTTGTCTGTTTACAGTCTTTGTAGAACAGCCTCAGCTTTATAGCATGGCTGAACAGTAGTAAAGATCATTGCTAAAATGGAGCTGCCCTCAGCAAACAGGGAGAAGAAATTAAATATAAATAATAAATAAGATTTAACAAGCAATTTTCACTTCGGGAGAAAAAAGCAATTGTGTCAGCTGCTGTTCTACTCCAAGACAAAGCTAACCAAAATGATTTTTTTAAAAAATCATAATGTCTTCAAAGCAAAAAAGAATTCACAAATGCTATTCATGAACTTGATTGTTTTTAAACAAGAACACTGTGAGTTAGACAATTTTGAAAAGTGCATTTTATGTGCAACTAATTTAGTCACAATTTTCAATCAGCTGACTGACCTGGAGAGCCTCCATACAAATACAAGATCACATTGATTTTATGTATTCATTCAGCTGTTCCTGAATGCTTGACAGGTCTGACAACTTGATCGATAAGTGATCCCATTCACCCAGACCTGCAGGTGCCTTTTGTACTCTCCCTGCTGGAAGATGACAATCACACTCATTAAAGGCAACACAAAGCATTGCCAATGACATGTTTCCTGTCACACAAATACAGCTAAGGCTTATTATGATTTTATCTGAGAGAAATTGATTTAATCAGCAGTCTAAGATTTAACCTATTGTTAATAATGCAATTTAAAGCTTTTCTCTGTTGCTTCTGACCAACCTAACTGGAATTTAAATGGGTAGAAATGACGTGAACAAGCTCAAAAGGGTCAGAGTTTATCTTTTCTGTGTGTGCCAGACTCTTTGATGTTCGATCTGAAGGATTAATCCTCACGATTCCAGAAACCACCCCGTGAACAAGAAACAATTTACCAAAGCTGTTATGTCACATATTGTTGTCTTAATCTAGGTTTTTACAGAAGTTCCATGTTCTGTGAGCTTGAAGCAACTGGAAGAAGCATCAAACTGAAAGCTGACATGTTGTGTAAAGCTAACACTACATGAATATGCTATATTAACGATCTGTTCATCAGCAGCTTGTTTTTAGTGTTGTCTTTCTTTCTGATTTCTTTTAATTCAGCATTCTTCATCCATTATGAACTACACTAGCTTGGTATTTGTGGGGAAAAAAATTGGTTTTGGTGATTTAAAAAAATAATAATTTATTGAAGTTACAAGAGAAAACACACGGTACTGATATCTGAAAAAAAGCATATTGATTTCTTGTAATGGACTTATTCTACTCTCAGTCACTGCCAGTTTGTAGTACAAATGTATTTTTCATGAAAGATCTGAACCAATCATCATAAATTCTCATAATGACTTGAAAAATGAGTATTAAATGGATTAAAATTATGTTTGAGTATAAAAACTGGTTATGTAATAAAAAGACCTTCTTACTCAACGTATCCATTCTTCTTCAGTCTCTGACTATACACCTGTTTCTTTGGGTTGCATTCTGCCTCCCTCATATCCAAACAGTGTCTGACGGGTACAAAACCCAAAACAACCAAACAAAAAACCAAAAAACAAACAACCAGAAAAGAAAAAGAAGACAGCAGCACTAAGTTTGCATTCCTGTTAAACAGCATGAGTTTGGAGAGAATATATGGTGCAGGTTGTCCTGAAGGGAAGAGTTAAAAGGGTGGGTTCTTGTATCTATTAGGGAGAACATGTCATGCCCACAGGACAGCATGGTTAACCAAACCACAGAGACATTCAGAGACTTAAATTCACCCACAAAAGTTTCACAGGCAGTTCAAACTGTGTGGTAAAGACGCTAAGTCAGAGACCTGCGTGACACTGGGAGCTGAGGTAGCAATCTGTGTGCACTAAAGAGAAATGAGGATGAAACAATTTCCATAACCAATACTGCAGAAGATAAAAATCTTCTGATTACTGTACAGCAAATTGTGGTTTTGCTCCCAAATGGCTGTTACTCCATGTTTTTCTCCAGTTGGGCTACAGCTCCCATGAACTGATAAATATCTGCTGTAGCATCTCTGACACCTCTATGAAGGAAGAGCAGGTCTGTAGTTCAGCCCTGCATCCCAACAACACACAGGGCATACTTTCAGAGTTCAATTGCAGGGTGTAGGAATGCTTTTCAGTCCAAAAGCTGTCACTTGCACGGTGGAGGGACTCCAGTGTCTTCCAAGATATTTCACAGTGGGGAAAAATTACCCATCCTCAGTTTCTGAGCTAGGAGTTTAGTTTTGTCGTGCTAAATTTACATTAACACAGACAAGCAGAGATGATGTTGTGATGACAAATCATGATACATAATTGGAAAGGTAGGCTTTTTATTCATCAGCAGAAAAATGGAAGGAGGAAATGTGGCATAGGTTGGCTTACCCAGTGGAGGTTATACTGGGAGTGCACTGTGCAACAAAGAGAGAATGATGCATACCCTCTAAAGGAGAATTGAAGAGTTAGTGATAGGGAGAGGAAAGAGCGGAGAACTGCAAAAGCTTGAAAAGAAAATGATTTTGTGAGTGCATTACTTCCAGTGATATTGTCAAAACAAGGCTCAGTTTCTGCAAGACAACTGAATAAAAAGCTTACTCAAAAGGGTGGAATGACAGTGTCATTGCAGTGGAAGTCAAAATGGAAGAGTTTTAGTAAGGAGTGAGAGAAAAGAAATTGCACTAAATCTCTGGGTGAAGAGAAACAAGACAAGTATCTAGTAACGGATTGGTGGAATTATTAGTAAGCTATGAAGAGTAAAAGATCTTCAAAGAAGCTGCAGTTTAAAGGAAACTGAGACCACATATACTCAAGAGGAGCTTATTTATTGGTTTATCAAAGTGATTTTATATATGTGTGTTTTAATCCTAATTAAAGTTTTACTTTAAAAATAGTTTCTGATGACAGTAAAGTGAAGAGTAGATATGGACTTTTATTATGATTTCAATAATGCTTAGATACAAACATTTTCAGCAAAACATTTTAATGTCACTGTTTAGACACAAACAAGGTACTGCTGAATAGCAAGTCAACATATGTTATCTGAGCTGCAGTGATCGTCCAAGGTCACTCTTAAAAGAGCAATGCAAAGTCAAATGAGTTACTTCAGCACTTCTCCATCATATGCTAAATAGATTTGATTTGCCTAGAGCAGACTTGAAGGTACCTACAGAGATAGTTACCCATCTATGGTTTAATTATTATTTAATTCACATTATTACCCGTTATGTGTTTAATGGTGTGAACTTTCAGTGTGAAATCATACAAGTAGATAAGAATAACTCTTTAACTCAATAAGTGACCTTTAATACTGCTGTCATAGTCACAGTGATCAATTAAATTGCAGTGAAAATGAAGACTTTCTCCTACTGTTACTTTAATTTTAATGAATTTTTCCTATACTACTTTTAAAGTAGTGACTGTTTTTTTATTATCATGCTACTTCTATCCTACTATGAATCTTAGATTAGTTTCTGCTTCCTCTTGAAAAATTCTGGAAAGCTTAATCCCTAATTCTGTTAGAAATTGCTAATGATTCATGAATATTAAATCTAAACAAACCACCTGGTTTTGATTGTTTCCTAATCCTTCTTAAAATCAGAGGCCCATTATCGGTGGCCTTTGCAACAGAACTCTGCAATTAGAAATCCACACAAGCTTCCCTCTTTGTCATCAAGCTGTGTGTGTCTGCTCAGAGAAAATTGCTACAGCTGTCAGCTTAAGTGCAGTGACAACTATGTTTCTCTGCATATTTGGTTTCAACTAGTTTTGCTCAATTCAGTATGACTTCACCAGCATGACAAGTTATACAAGTGTTTCCAGACAGGAAGAAAGACGAGCTGTCAGTTATTTAACGCAGGTTAAACCTATGTGGCCTTACACATCATGCCTGAGTTTACCCCTGTGGTTATTAGACAGCAATACTCTTTCTAACATCAGTGGCAGGCTGCTACATAACACATTGCTGTTTCTCCTTTTGCTTAAGATTATACATAATCTTAATTAATTATTTCTAATGAATAATCTGCTAATAATGTTGTGGGATTTGAGGTAATGTTGATCTCCCTTTCTGTTTATCAGAGCTAAGGAATTTTTCCCAAACTACCCATGATTTCTCAGGTTCCGTCTACAACTGTTTCCCTTTTGAATTGCACACCCCCATGCTTAAAAGCACCACAGTAAGAAGTCCCTGAAGCAATTCAGCAACTTCTTAGGAAACAGCTCTGAGAGTGGAAGGGGACTGACATTCCCAGCTATCACAGCCTCTCTTTCCAGAAATCTGAAGGAGTTGGGCCAACTGTTGTTGAGTCTGCTGTGAACTGAGTGCCTACTTGAAAAGTTCAGTCTATGGCAAATACAATGACAAATGTTGACATTTTCAGTGATGTTTATCACACCCAGAAACAACTAAAGCAAACAGTAGGAAATTTGGGCTGCCAAGAATATATTAAAAAGGGCTGAAAGAGACTAGACTGGTCACCTGAGTGGCAGGGCTTATTGAAACTGATAATATACACATTAAAGGTTTCCTCTATGCTCAGAATTGTTATTTATTGCTGCCATTGGCAGATCCAATGCAACAATTCTGAATATTGCTGCCATTGTTATCAAGACAAATCATATTGAGAATCATATGAAAGTCAGTGCATCACATATGTTTTAATCAAGAGTCCTGAATTGATCCTGAAAAGGAAATTCTGAGTCTGCAATGCTCATTAAGCTTTTTTTTGATTATTACTTGAGCAATAGATATGCTGTTTTCATTGCAAAAACAGCAGGGGTCCTTGCAGAATGCTCTTAAACAGATCAAAAGAAGTAATGAGTTTTCAAAGAACCTTGTTCTGGCATCTCCAATCCATCATATCTGTATTATACTGATAATTTCTTCTCTTCAAATCAGTGATGCTCAGGAGAAGAACGAAGAACCTGTGAATGTATGGATTAATCAGTGTATGATTAACTGTCTTCATAGAATCTTTTCGGTATTTATTCAGAGAAAGTGAAATTCAAAACATTGAGTGGTAATGATTATTGGTCTATATTTTTCTTTCCTTAGAGAAAAACTTTTTATTTCCCCCACCCCCCGCCCCAGTCCTACTGTTAAAAGCATTTCAGTTAATATATCAAACACACAGATCCAAATGAACAACATTTTAGGAATCCAGAGACTTAAATCCAGCTCATAAAATGTAAGATGCTACACACCTGGAAAATGGAAATGTAAGTTGCTTTCCAAAGTGTTATGTGGTGAATAACTACAAAATAAAGAGCAAATATCCTATAAAACCCAATGCAATTTTTTTTTTCAGAAGCTTTGGTTGCCCATCTGACAACCTGATCTTTCTTTTCCCAGCAGTCCTAAAGCAGCCATACCTTTGCTTGTAACTGGTTAAACCTTTACAGCAATTTGTGTGGAGCTCATATCCTGAAAGGAAACATCTAACCACTAAGACACGGACTTCAAATGTTTGTGGAATGAAAACCAAGCTGGTTTTTCATGAGTTCCTGCAGCTGCTTTTGCCTTCTTTCATTCAGCTTTTGCTTTGGGAACTGCCTACTTTGCTGTCTGGACTTCTGTCACTGCTGTCCTGTGTCCCTACATCACTGCCTGAACACCACAACATCCTTCAAACTCCTTCTCTCCCACATTGTAACAGAAGCTGTTCGCTTGAGCTCTCCACCACAATGATTTTAGGGGGTCCTCTGAGAGAGGAATATAGTACCAGGTATGCATTCAATCTCTTAACCTGTCTATGGCCTCCCCAAACAGAGAGCTCTGGTGGATGCCTGTGGGTTTGCCTAGTTGGAGTACATCCTGCTGACTTCCTAGGGATTGACTGTATTTCAGAATGGCTACCAGTCGGTTCACCTTGCTATTATTGCTACCCTCCATTACAACAATTAGTTACAGCTCTCCTCACCACTGTCTCATTACCAGCCTGTCTTTGATGTCTCAGAGGCAGGAGAGGATATCTGTCCTTTTTGTGAAAAGGAACAGTCAGGCTGCCACCAAACATTTTGTATTCCAAAGGAAATCCTGGATATCAGAAAGTTTCATATACCATATTCTGCACTAGCATCTGTCTTCTTATAAGGCAGGTCTTAATCAGACAGAGCTGAGTAACGGTGAATGTGATGAACTCATTATATTGGGTCTTTGTGACACATTTGTATATACATATGTACACTTTTGAATTGATATATTTATAAAATAATTTTTACTAACCCACTGCATTTAATCATTACCCTCTCAGCTGTTCTTTCCCTCCAACAGGACCAGCCATTCCTTCAGTATATCTCTTAAACAGTTCAGGAAAGCAATGTAATGGAGCATACCCTTTCCTTACCTTCACTTCCTCTTCATGCAGATGCCAAGGTGGTGTGTAGCTAAAAAGTCAATTCCTCATTTCTCTGCAGGTGCAGGTGGGAGTATGCTCAATCACTGTAAATTCATTGATTTGTCTTACTAATCCCTCCATCTGCATGCTGTAAAGCTAATGGCATAATCCTTGTTCTCAGTGCCTACCTTGTCACACATGGTGCTACGTGAGAATACAAGGATGCAGGTGATCTGCTGCGTTGTCACAATGGTGGCTCTGACATCAGTGACATGGAAGGCTCATGACTGGTGAAGTATTTAACCAAATAAAGAGCAAGACTTATACTGCCTACTTGTGATTTCCACTCAGGATATAATTGCCCCCTTTATTGGTACCGGTGATAACAATTATAGAGCTGTGAATACAAATACAGACACAGGTTGAGGAATGGCTATTCATGGAAGGACAGATATGCACACAGAGATGTCTGGTTTTGGTTCAGCAATGCAAACCTTGATGAGTACATTCCAGCAACGGCTAAACTAGTGTGGTTGGACACTTCTTAGTTTGAAAATAGTTTGGCAAGACCTTGTTTCAGAAAAAACAATTAAAGAGCTCCATTTATAATAAATTGATGCAATATTTTCTGTTGCTGTGGCCACAGAACAATGCACACATACATCAGTTTGTGGGGAAGCTGTCTAAACTACCAAAAGCTTTAATAAACAAGCTAACAATTGATGTTTGAGGGCAAGTATCCTTGCAAATGAAAATAATTATGAATCCACATTCCCATCTCTGCACTAAATTACAGGTTCAAATGTTTTAGCTTCTAGACCTCTGACTGCTTGTTTTGTTGACTACCATCAAAATATTAACATTTGTGCCTGTAATAAATTGTGCCCACAAAACTGTAGTGTCTCTTTTGCTCTCTTTCTAAAGCAGGCACTAAATGCAGTTATATGTGCTGTGCTCTATAATCACAAGAATAAGTAACAGTTTTAGAGCTAAAGCTATGTAAACATTCTTTGCTCAATCTGTACCAAATAACCATTTAGTCTGTTATTGATGCTCTTTTCACTGGCTAAGGACTCTGGGTTTGTCTAGTTTGGAGAAAAGGAGGCTGAGGGGTGACCTCATTTCTTTCTGTAGCTTCTTGAAGAGGGGAAGTGGAGAGGGAGGTGCTGAGCATTTTTCCCTGATGTCCAGTGGCAGAATGCATGGGAATGGTTCGAAGTTGCATCAGAACAGGTTGAGACTGGACATTAGGAAGCGTTTCTTTCACTGGAACAAGCCTCCTAGAGAGGTGGTTGGTGTCCTGGTATTTAAGAGGCATTTGAACAATGCCCTTCATAACCTGCTGTAACTGTTGGTCAGCCCTGTAGTCAGGCAGCTGGACTAGACGAACATTGTAGGTCCCTTCCAATTGAACTGTTCAGTTCTGTTCTACTCTATTCTGCTTCATTCTAATATTTTTGACCAATAGGAACTCTTCCACTTGCCTCCACCAGTCAACTTCATTTCTCATGATCTTCTGGAAAGCAGAACTTGAAAAATATAGCCAGGCTGAAGAGTTTGAAGATGAGCTGGTTCCTGGAACTAGTGAATGACTGGATCCTGGCTGAGTCTTAGTCTCCCACATGCTGGTCCATGCTCAGTGACAAGTCGTTTCTTTAGTGGTTTCTCTATTAAAAAATGGAGATAGCAAATGGAGCCACAAGCAATATCTTGCCCTGAATGAAATTTAAAAACTACAGAGGCCTTAATCTTCAAATTGGTGCTCCCATTTCTCCATGTTTTCAGAGTTTCTCTCTGAATGTCTTATGTCAAAGGTGAATAAAACAGTAAGAAGATCCTTTACCTTTCCCCAAATCGCAGTAAGGATAGGGAAAAAGCAACTGAGCAAATAAATATGGATAAAAGCCATGGGAAGAGCCACACTCATTTACTTACTACAAAAGCATAAATCTGAAAGAGGGACTGGATCAGGGTAAAGAATATTGTCCACATTCAGCTAGTTTTGAAAACCTTAACAAGAAACTATGGCCAAATACCTGGTTCAAGAAAGCAAGAGAAAACAACACTGTGTTACACCTTAAGAATAGATGTGTGCACAATTTCTGCTGTGAAAGTGAATTATTCAGTCTATATTTTCCATGTCAAACTTACACCCAGGATTCTCTATTAATGAGCACTCAAAAGAAGAAATTGTAGAGTAGGACTTCATGGCTAAACCATATGCTTTAAGATCAGACATGGCCATACAAGGACCTGTATCTTACCTACCCTATAGATTTTGGTATAGAGTATATGTAGTGCTGAGATTCCAGCACGACAAGTCTTCACTAATAGATTAGCTGTGCATGTATTTACTCATGCTTGCCCCTTTCCTGTAAGCACAGGTAGGGGTCATCAATCCACACTGTGTGTAGATTTAATTTTCAGGTGCACAGGCAACTGATTTTATAGTTTACCATTAAATGTAACCTATTGAAATCATAAACTAAAAATTCAGCTGCATAAATCTGTAAAGCTTCATCAGTTTATACTGGCTAACACCAGCTAAAGATTGAATTTATATTAACTGAAAGAAGAAATAGAGTTAATAAAAATCTGAGAAAAAAATCTGGAATCTCTAATCTTCTTGGGAAACAAGAAGGTTTATTTTAACACCCTATCTATTAATGAGAAAATATTGCACAAGCTAGATGATATTTGCTAAGAGGATTAGAAAGAAGTAAATACTGACTTCATACATACACAGAATACTGCAGAACAAGGAAAATCAAAATATAAACAGATAGCAAATGAACTATTGGAATCAGTGAAAAACCTTCACTAAACTGATGGACACCTCTTCTAAGCCACCATTCTCAGAAGTGTTCTTTTTCTTACAAATTAAGAGGTCTGCATACTTTCAGTCATATATTATAGTTTGAGATAACTGAAAAATAACTGAAAATCAGGCAAACTTGGGTGACCACAGAAAAAAAAAGAAAATGGAAAAATTACAGATATTCTTGTTGACCCTGTCTGGATGGCAGGTGCCCACCCAAGCTGCTCTATCACTGCCCTCCTCAGCTGGGCAGGGAAGAGAAAACACAATGAAGGGCTCATGTGTCAAGATAAGGGCAGGGAAAGATCACTTACCAGTGGCCATCATGGGCAAAAGTCTCCACTTGGGGATATTAGTTTTATTTCTTACCAGTCAAATCATAGAAGAGTAATAAGAACTGTATGGGATACCTTCTTATTCTGAATCAGCAGATTCGGTTCTGAGACATGTTTGATCCCATACATATAATTCATAACACCTATTACAAGTACCCAGTGAAGGGGGTTTTTACGCCTTAGAAAGTTATACGTAGTACTTGCCTACCCTAAACAACAATAATAAAAAAATAAAGAAAGAACAACCCACAAACCCCACAGAATGATTTTTATTCTTTTTGTTCCTCTTCAAAAATTCTGCCACAATTTCTTTTTTTTTTTTTTTGTCCACCAAAAGAAATTCCTCTGCACTTTCCTACAATATTAGTTTTGGGAAAATGAGACTGAGAATAACTCAGACCCATTGATTTCTATGAGAACTATACTCATTCTCTTAGGCCAAAGCCCTGGAATACTGAATGCAACTATTTCAGCAAATAATTTGTTCTGGCAAAGAGACCTTCAGCCTTCAGATAAGCACAAATATAGATTCTGTCTCACAGAGTAAAATGCACTGGAAAGAGGGCTCTGTTCTTGCAAAATCATGTTTCATGTATGGGTATTTGCTGTTCAGAATTCAGCAGCAGTTTCTCATGAATATACTTTGGATTTAAATCAAATTCATTGTTTCTCTTACCTTGCTTCCTAGAATGTTCATAGAAAGAGAACAAAACTCATAAAAACCACAAAGAGAATATATTAATTTCTTCCCTTTCTATCCCAACAGAAATTTTATGCAGTAGCTTCTCAGTTCAGGAAAACAGCATATCTCAAACCCTTTCTCTTTAACCTACAATTGCAGAATGCCAATCTAAGAATTTTTAAGCAATTTTAAATGAATGCTATTGAAGTGACTATTCACTAGATGAAGAATAGACATTTTAATTTCAGTTTTAGTAGGAGTTGAACATAAACAAGGCTTTCTTTCAGTATTTTCCAACAATATTCCTTTAATCTGTATTACATTAATAATGTGTGAGTTAGTAGTCTAGACTAGGCGGCAGTGTATAAAAGAGACTAAATTGTGCTGTGGCTAAAATCAAACCTGATTAAGTAATGCTTCTGCATAGCATAATTTCCCCACATTTGGAAAGAACAGCTAAAAATACGTCTGTTGAGAGAAGCTCTCTGTTGTAATTCTTCAGGCGATCTGGTATTTAGTAGTGATGGTTCCAGCTTCCAAGGATAACTTTTGTTCCTCATATAAACAGTGGTAAAACTGTCCCCTCCTAATGTCCAGAGGGTGTACTAGGATAGAAGAATAAAGTGTCCAGGTGCCAAGGATCCTGGGATTTGCCAGATAACACAATGTCCTTTGGAGACTATTATTCATGGGTCCAAGTTAAAGCCCAGTCACTAGACCACTTTGGCAATCTGCAGCAGGAACGCTGAATCAGAAACCTGTATGAACTCCCCAGCAGCTCCAGCCTATAAGCTTTTCCAGAAAACACTGTGGGGAATAGTCTCCTGCACAGAACAAAAACATCTGTAGAGATCCGTTTCCCTCATCTTCTCCCCCATGCTTGAACCACAAAGGATATGATATTACTGTCCCAGGCAAGGAGCCTACAGTTTTGAGCTCAAGCCAGAGAGGCTTACTCTTCATTTGGAAGATAGCTCGAACTCAATTTATCAACTAAAATTGCACAGTCGTCGAGTGAATCTGGAATAAATGTACATTTCTTATCCACATAATTTAAAGCTTATCTGGTATTCTTTGCTTTCAGTATTTTCCTGCCATGCTCAGTTATATCTCTGCCACCACCCACGTTGAAAGTGTCTGTCTTCCAGAAGTGTATGAAAACTTCTATACAAAACTCATAAAGTATGTATACCCAAAGTTTTTTTTGTTTCTTTTTGGTTTGTTTGTTTGTTTTTCTTAAGATGGCCATAAAAACTCACTTAAATAAATAGAGTATAGATAATAAAAATGTTTGGAGAACAATATTTTTTTTTCTTTTTTGTTTGAGATGTAGTTATTTAAAATGAATTGTGCCTGTCTTGATATTTAGCCTGTGGCACTTATGCAGCATGTAAACAATTCCACGTTCCCACAGAATAAAATGCATCTTCTACCATTAATTATAGTAACAGTGATTGATTTTATGCCCTCAGTGCCTGTGGGAATATTCCCAGGTAATTTTACAGGATGTGGGACCAGAGTTCAAATTCACTGTTTAGCAAGATGACCAACTCCAGAGCTGTGAGCGATCAATTCCAGGAAAGTCAGTGTGCTCTTGTTGTACCACTGAAATGAAGGTGACTTTCCCATAGTCTATAAAAAGAAAGAAGGATGAAATCTCTACTTCACAGAACCAAAATTAAGCATATGTAACAATTCCTACACATAAAATGGAACTAACCCTGGCTTTGATGAATTTAGTCCCACACCTGTAAATAACTCAGGGTCAATTCTGAGGTTAGTAGAGGCTCCTCTGAAAATGTATTACTCAAAATGCTTTAGTCCCTGAGGCCAAGTTTTTCTGCCCTTCTTAATGAACAGCATCTTTTCCTGGATAGCAATAATGGATCAGCAAAGTAAGACACTACAAAGTGGTGTAACTGAAGGCAAACACAGACATCCTCTTTTGATTTAGGCAACAGGGGTAATAATCAGTTCTATAGTAAAACAGTTATATTTACCTCTTTTATTTTTTTACCATGGTACCAGTATTCATAAATAACAGAATCACTGTGTAGTCTCTTGTGCTAACAACTATTAGGAAAAAAAAAACAACACAAAAAACAAGAAATCCACAAAACAACAAAAAACAGTAGACACTTAATGGAGAATTATAACAGAATATTTATGACAAGTAAATTATTGTTAAATTGCTCAGAATGCAAACAGACTGTATTATTCATTGTTATAACTTTGCTTTTCAGGCAAATGCCACCTTTAAAAAAAAGGGTATTAATAATTTTCATGTTAAGATGCTGCTAGAAATAACACATAACACATTTCTGTTGTATTACAGCTATATGAACTAAAATATTTTTGCTAAGATTCTCTAAGTTAAAGCAGTTCAATGACCAAGAAACCAAAAAGTGACATCTCTGTAAATCTATTGAGTTACTTTTCTGAATTTCTTTCTCAAATTCAGTCCATTATAGACATAGTGAGTCCTCTTGCATTCTTAAATACTTCTACAAAAACATTACACAATGGGTCTTGTGTGGAATTTTAATTCTTGATTTTGCTATTGCTATATGTTTTGAAAGGTATTCAGCAGCCCAAACAAGCAGGATGATGTTTAAAAGGAATTTTTGAAAGCACTTGGATTTTAAAAAAACCCATATGTTTGAAAAGGATGATAGATATTTCAATTAAAAAATTAAGTAATCATCAACATCTTTATACTTTGGGTGAGCATTACCTTGTGCCTCGTACTGTGAATTTAAGTGGGAATTAAGTTCTCAACAGGAGGTCATAACTGTTACTGAAAGGTATTAATTTTAACACAATAAAATTATATCTTTTGAAAAACACCTGGGTTATATGTTACCAGGATTCTGTTTCACATTCTTTTACCGTGTAACACAGACTTGCTTCAATGTGGAAACTACTGTCTACTTCCAAAGAACAGCAGGGAAATCCCATGAAAACTGCAATTATAATAACTATAAAGAATTAAAATAGCTCTTGGGCACTTTTTATTGTTGTTGTTTTCAGTTGTCAAGGGGAAAGACTGAACAAAGAAAAAGAAAGATGTGCTCCCAGCAATAGGGAAAGCATTTAAAAGGATCTTATAAACAAGCTGACAACAATTCATTCAGAGTTATGCATTTATCTGTGGGGAAAAAAAAAAAAGACATTTAAAAAAAAGGTAAAGCAGTGCAGTCATAAGAGGTCTCCAGCTAAAAAAGTCCTGTGGGGACTGCAAAGGGACTTCTAGTAGTAAACCTGTGCTATGATTAACTAACAGTAGCTGAAAAGACAGATTTAGGGGTGGTAGAAAAGTAGATACTCTCCTATAAACAGCCACAATGCCACCTGAAGAGAGGACATGTGTCTCTTGCCATTAAAAGGCCCAGACCTGCTGGATTTTTTTCATGTTGAATAAGTTTGGTGGATTTTGTTTCCACAGACTCTACCAGTTGCTTCTTATTCCAGAAAGTTACTAGAAGCAGTGAGGTAGACAATTAAAGACCTGTTGCGGCTCCTTTATCTGAGGATAAAGGATCTGATATCCTTTATCTCCAATAAAACCTGAGGCTACTTTTACAGAAACCACTAAAAGCTGTCCTCTCTGTACTTGTAATGACAAGGTCTGGAGACACAGAAGTAACTTTTTAAATGGTCTGTTTTGAAAAAACTGATTAGCAGAGGGCTCTTACATTTTGCATGTGAGACAGGCAGAACAGCACTTCAATGGAGCTGTGGTTGATGCACCAGAACAGCATGAGTTGGTCAGTGTGACATCAGCAGGACAGATTAAAGGCTGCTTTCTCTACAAAAATTGTTGCTACTGTTGTTGTTTTAGTTGATTTCTTTTGATACCAGAGAACACCTGCAACTGGAAGATCAAACTTTTGGGGACTACTCAGAGTAACTTTGAACACAGAGAATTTTTTCTTGGCTGGAAGTGGGTTATCAGGATCTGTCAGTGTGTTTCTAATCTACCGAGTCAAATGGGTTTGCTGGGGAGATCAGGGAAAGTTCAGTTTAAAACCAAATGAAAACAAAAAGTATGGTTCTTTCCCCCCAAATCATTCCCAGATGAAAGACCCCTCGAGAGGATATTTTTGCCATACCTAGAATGCAATATGCCTTCCTCACCCCTTGACAAGATATTTCCGTTTTTAAGGTCCTGTGGCTGCTGAGGGATCTCCCACCACCATCCTCTTCCCCTGGCCAGTCCAGCTCCAAGTTGAGCATTGTCTCAGCCTTTAACCCATATTGAATCCCTCCCATGATCATTTCCAAGAACTCTCCTTTCACACAAGAGTATGAGCTCTTTCTAGTTAGTGTTTGAAAAACCTTTTTCAGATCTTGTGCTTCACATCAGGCTCCCTCAAAACTGTCACAACATGGCCCTCATGCAGACTAGTTGGTGTCTGCCAGGTGCTTTGTCCTTCCATACTGTGCTCTTCTGGCAGCATCACCACAACACTGAGAGCAGTTGTATGCAACCCATATGGGGATGCAGTTTGGAGAGATTCATGGACTAGATTGATACTTTTGAGGTCCTCGTTGAGACAAGATTCAAGTAGTCCTCATCCTTCAAATCCAGGTTCCTATAAAAGTAAGAATAGAAAAGACGGTGTGAGGTACTTCAGAAAATCCTTTTCCCAAATGGGAAGGATCAGGGCTGCGCAAGGGTTCGGTGCTGTACACTTAAATGCACAATGGAAGATCAAGAGACACAATGTTGAATATGAACAAGGAAAAATTTTCACAATGACAGTGGTTAAGCCTTGGAATAGGTAGCCCAGAAAGTCTGTCAAGTCTCTGTTGGAGATTTTCAAAGCACAATATACAATGTCCTGAGCATCTCAAATCAGCTTTGAGGTTAGTTCTGCTCTGAGTAAGTCCTGCTCTGTGTGACCTTCAGATGTTCCTTTTCCCAGCCTTAATTATTTCTCTGACTCTCTGATTGTACATTTTTCCCATGAACCAACGATCCCAACTGGTGGCTAGAAGACCCCAGCATTACAATTCCTGAAAGACCTTTCTTTAGTAAGACAGAATTTGGGGAAAAGGCATGCAAATTAAAAAATAAAGATCATGCCTTGCTCTTATCACTGGAGTCACTGTCAAAATGAGGGCATAAGAAGAATTTGCTTTGTTTTTAGTAAGATGTTACTAATACAATTTCACAAAAATCTTAAATTTCACAAAAATCACAGAAATAAAGAGGAAGTGAAAGTATTAAAATTCAGTCTTTCACCCAGACTCAAGGTGCTGCTATACTTCATAAAATGTTGAAAGAGGACTGAATGGAAAGTGATTGTACAAGAAAATTTTATTATGGTTATTCACTGACTCTGCTACTTTTCAAATATAGTTTGATGGGAAGCAAAAAAGGTGCCTTTTTCCTCCTACTTGCCAGCTCTGCAAAGTCTCCTTAAAAGCTCAAGAGGCTTCTTAGTACAATAATGAAAATTCTGGCTCAAGTTTTCAGGACGGTGTGATGGTTTTTCTGCTTAAACCCCACAGATTTTAACAGGTAACAGTGTCCTTAGAAGAGAAGTCTTCTTTTCCCTACTTTTCCTCATTTACCTGTTAATTTCATACTGCATCAGGCAAGAGACTCTAGCTGTCTAAGAGAACCAATGGCTTTGTGGCAACACATAAAGCGCAAACCTAAGTCTAGCATACTTTATAGCATATGTCACTATGTTTTTAACCACCAGTGGCAATGAACCAAACAATATCTTCCTTTAGCACCTTCTCTGCTCTCATTTAGTGAAATTTGACCAGTTTAATTTACAAAGACCAAACTGAAACACATGCTAACCATTTAACCCACCATATTTTGGAACTTTAAAGTTAATATACTTGCGTGCATTCTGCTTAAGGAATTTTGACCACCTTACAGTCAGAAGTATCTTGATGCTTCTAAGCATGTGATTCAACATGAAGACAGGGAACAAATTAGTTGATAAATATAACTTTTTCCATGTAATCTTTGTGAAAACTGTATTTAAGCTATCAGTTGAATCACATTCTACAATCATTCTTCTAATTCTTAAGTAATTTGGGGCCTCAGTTGGCAGAAGAAACCTAGAGAACACACAATTAAATTTGAAAAATGGCACCTTCTTACATCAACATAACTCATTATTTAATACTATGAAAACATCAACTTTAATTACATCTGAGTAGTTAACAATAAATGTCATAGATTTTTTTTTTTCTCTTTATATTTCCTCAGCTAAGGGCCCCTTCTTTTTCAAGTGTGTGCACATACTGGCTGAACAATGCAGTTTCTCTGACTGTGCCTATAACCTGATTTACTTCTATTTTTGCTTTATGTGAACTGGGAAATAAATGGGAGCAAACCTTATTGTGAAATCCTGCATGTGAACATTGGAATTATCTGAATGGTTAGCAAACTTCCTTACACACAGCGGACAACCTTAGTTCAACACAATAGAGGAAACACAGACTTACCAAGGCAAAGGTTTGATTGCTGTTTATTCAGAACAATTAACATAAGGCAGAGGCATTGCCCTACGCTGCTGGCTCTGATAGTTACACATGACTTCAGTTGGAACACCTCTTTTCTGTTGGACAATTCAGGTTCCACTAACAAACTCTAGAGTGCGCTTGAGCCAACTTTAATCACATAAAGCTCCCCGGACCAAGACAGGAACCTTGCTTATGTCTGCAGCCCGAGGAAAAAAGTTCAGCCACCTCCAGCGGGCAAGTCAGATCACTGTAGTGGGAGTGACTGCAAGACGGTGGAGTGAGTGACTGTGGCAGTGTGGAGAGTAGCTGGAGCAGTCCATCTCTCTTTAGCAACTACAGAAGCAGCTACAGGACCACATTAGTTTAGACCTCTATGTTCTACACCACTCAGAGTGCGTGTAAGAATCTTGTCCTGAGAATACAGCCTGTGCATGTGTAGCTGAGACAAGTGTTCTCACAGCAGTGCTCTTCCTCCTCTGCCGTCCAGACCTAGACATAGGAAAGGGAAGTACACACTTTTCATGCTGTCACTGATCACATCAATTCAGTTATTCTGGTCTACTAATAAAGAATATCTAGAAGCTATTCAGCCTGGAGAAGAGAAGGCTCCAGGAACACCTGATTACAACCTTTCAGTACTTAAAAGGGGCCATGAAAAAGAGTTTTAGCACTTTTTAGCATTGGCTGTAGCAATAGGAGGAGGGATAATGTTTTTAAACATAGAGGGTCAATTTAGAATAGATACAAGGAAGACATTTTTTACAATGAGTGTGATGAAAGACTGGTGTATGTTGCCTAGAGAGCTGGCTGATGCCCCATGCCTAAAAACATTCAAGGTAGGTTGAACAGGACTTTGAGAAACCTGACCTATATGAAGATGTTCAGGCTCATTGCAGTGACATTGGACTGCCTGACCTTTAAAGGTCCCTTCCAACTCAAACCATCCTATGAGTCCAGTAGCAAGGGACACCACCTCATTAATGGATGTTTCCTTGGTCCTCATTCTGTTAAGCAGGACCAAACAGAGGATTTCATGCTTCCTTCTTCCTCATGAATAGTGAAAGTGAGAACACTCCAAAATTAGAAGTCTCAATTCCATATCTGCCCAGTAAGGTATTAATAATCTCTTTTTAGAGTCCAGTTGCATTCACAGAATAGCATAACCTTTGAGATTTACTGTGCTGTCCTTTGTTTTGTGTCTTCAATAGGAAATTACCTGCTGCAAATATTTTGAAAAACAGGAGGAAGCACTGAGTTTGGCCTTAAGCTGTAAAAGATTGGTAAAACTTTGTGGCAGAGGCCAGTGCTGTGTTCAAGTTCCTATAGTCCATATTAAAACGTTACTACATCTTAAGGAGTCTAGAGAACTATGCTAAATTAAATCTCCAATTTTAAACCCCTAAAAACTAACATGGAGAAATTTCACCCTAGAAACAGATTGACTATTATGCTGCTGAGGGGATTTTGCTATTTTTTTTGGTACAAATTGTTGTTTTCATGCTCAGTTCTAGCTGACATATTCAGGCATCTCTCATGTGTCAAAGGGCATGTAGGTAAACTTAGATAAGTCTACAAGGAACATGTTGATGACAGTGTAGCTAACAATGCTACTTAATTCATCCTCAAACATTTTCATACATTGGAATATAAATGAGACCCTGCCAGACAAATATTTGCAAAAAAAAATTCATATTGCTTCATTGTCAGCCAAAAAGAGAGATTACTAAGTTGTTGAAATCAGGCAAAACTCCCACTCATAACTCTTGGCTGGAAAATATGTATAGATTTGCTCCACTGAAAAAGACTTGCTGTCAAATCAGCAGATGAAGACAAGATCTCAATGAGATATGGCACACACCTTTCTGTAGCTTTGTCTAGTGATATATCAACAGTATTATCAATGAGCCTATTGCTATTCCCTGCCTTGCAATTAATCTCTGAACTTGTTACATTTCAAACCAGTAATTTCTCCTTCAAAGTTAGGCTCTGGCTCTTGAATCCCCCCCCAGTGAGTAGGTCACAGCAAATTAATATAACCAACAAACCAGCCCCCAGCGCTCCTCAGATTGCAAGACATTAATCTTCAGTGATTTACAAAAAACTTCCTAGCAGACTGCCGCTAACCAATCTAAGGTGAGCAATGGCATCCTCTGGACTAATCAGGGGAGCAGGAAAATATACTGACTTACGACAGAGCATGCACCTGTCTCTTGCTTTCTCTGAGAAGTTCTCCCTCCCCAAACAGCTGCTCCTATTAGTAGCCAGTAACAAATGTACAACTCTCGCTTTCCCCTCTGTTTTTAACGTTGCTGCCCATTTACACATCGTGCGTATTAGTAGCTTGTTATTTTAAAAGTTATCACATAAGAAAGAATGAAGTGCATCATGTGTTATGTGTTCAGTGTTTTTAAGAAAAAAAACCCTCTATTTGCTTTGGCAACTGGAGCTCCAGTAATTTGTCTGAACAGGAGATGGAAATCTAACAGCATATGGCTGCAGATATAAATACAGATCTAGAATTATATGCAGACACACTATACATTAAAATGAAAAGCATTTCATGGGCAGTTGGTCACAGTGATAATTCCAAAATGCAGGATTTAGTTACGATTCTCAAGTATTTATCCCTTGCTATTTATAGTATATTATACTCTCAAATCCTTATAGTAATTTAAATTTAGCTAGAAGATGGCAGACAACCAGATTTACCCCAAACCACTCAAGGCATGCCATTTTCCTCAGATGCATCTTATTAGACCATGCAAAGAGCGGACTGAGACAAAACTATATGGCGCGCTTCAAATGTGCTTATGATTTATGTATACCATTAGCTTTACAATAAAAAGGGAAGAAAGTGATGAGTCTCCGTTAACTCCTGGGGAGAATTATGGCTTGAGGAATGTTATTTAAAGTTCCTCATAATCTGAGTCCTTGCTTATAAAAAAGCAAACTCTTGTACAGAGTGAAACAAGCAAGAGCAATGGAGGTGCTTCAGTCTTGAGGTCTTCTGAAGTCAGAAGGTTTTGATGAACGATAATAACAAAAGAATAGATGCCTGAAGGTGCTACGTGTATTTCAAATTTTGCTTTTTGAACTTTAATTTATATAAAAATTAATTTTGCCCCACTATTTTCCTGAAAAATTTTTAATTTTCCAATTCATAAACCTTTGAAATCAGTGTGACTTACCCTCATTTCTTCAAATTTCCCTATTGCTGAGCTGTCAGGGTAATCCTGATTTTCAGACTGATTGCTACATTGCCACACTAGTATGTGGATAGAGCCTACACAATGGCAAATGTAGCTCAACAACAACAAAGCAACTTTTTTAGTTTCATCAGTGAAAGCGAAATTCTCCTTCCTTAAGTGTTTGTATATCAAAATATGACCATCACCTGTGTGCTCTCTGCTTGGGAGGTGTAAGTAGCAGTGTTACATGGTGAGGGCTGGAGGAAAAAAAACCAAACTAACAACAAATTCAGATCTGCTTGGAATAAGTAGCTGGGAAAAAAAAATCTAAAAAAAGAAAAATTATAAGTGGTTTCTCTGTTCATGTTTATCAGATTATTATCAGGGCTGTTACTGGGATCATTACTGCTGTTTACTTGCTGCTGTGCTGAGGCACTTTGGCACATGAACGCAGTAATGAAGAATGGCCCTGCAAGTGTGAAAACACATTCCTGACTAAACTTACCATTAAGCATAATCTGAAGTACTATCGAGATACACGTTATTTCAAGTATACAAATGGGGAAGAAAACAACCCCAAAACTCAGATTTTCACAGCATGCAATTTAATCATCATAAGCAATTTTAAAAAGCTTAAAGTGTCTTGCTGGCCAAACAGCTAAAATATCTACAGAAGCCATCAGTAAGTGATAATTTAAGAGGTATTTTCTAACTGATAAATTTTTATTTTGAACAAAGAATGAACTCTAAACTCAATAGGAATTATAAGAAGTTAAAAGGATACATAAATTTCAATTAGTGAGAACAAACAGCAACAGAATGGAAAGGAAATTATATACCAAGATAAAAATCTTTTTCTATTACATGAGTCTTTTGTTAAAACACCTAAACTGATCCTGATATTGAATAGAAGGTTATAATTTGTTGCAGAGGGATTTTTGTTTCCTTATGTTATTTTGCAGATACAGGAAGTTAGTCACTAATGCAATAACATGGAAGAGTATGAATTAATTTTCAAACCTATGATGCATGTCAGAGTATTCTGTCATTATTTTTAATCAGATGGTTTTAAGAGAAAGAAGAAAAACTTGAGTTGCAATTCTCGTTTAATCACTGCTGAAGCATGAGGTGGTTTTTTATAAGCCAATCTGACCTTGAAAACAATTTTATTCATTAACCCTCTGTTGACAAAAGAAACACTCTTCTAGTAGTGAGGCAAGTCTTGACTTTACAAAAAGGAAAGATTAAGCAATGCATAATGCGATTGTCAAACTATAGAATGAGTCCAACACGATGCAGTAGAAACATGTTGCAAGAACTGTTTTTCAGACACTAAGCATTAATAGCAGAGGGGTTAAGCTCACTCTGGATGAATTTCCATCACTGTAATAAAGATAATATCTCCCTTGATGTAAAGGGAAGACATGGTTCACTTGCACACTATGAATTCCCTGCACAGCTTTTTGTTGACCATCATTAAAGTCTAAGTATCAACAAATCCATGGAAGACCTGTGAACAGCACTTGGTTAAGTTCAGTGTTTTAATTTAAATAAGAAAGTAAAACATATTGCCAAATGGTCCCAATTTTTACTTTTTATAATGCTTTTCTGGCATTTCCAGTATACACTCTGTTTTCTATTCTTTCGTACAGAGAAGAAAAATATCTAAATATTTACAACAGCCCTTATTTATGTAAAGCAGTGAATAAGTTTACAAATGTCATAACTGGCAGTAGATACTCATCCGGTATGTATTATACAGGCATTATTTAGTTTGGTTAGACTGTGACATTCATCACAGTATCCAGGTGCCTTACAGCTGCTCAGAGAAACATTTGTTAACAAGTGGTGTAGTTCAAAAAAGCTAGTTCAGAGCAAAGATCATTCCTTGGTATGCCAGAGATATCTCTTGAAAATTAGCCCCCATGGCCAAAACACATGAATTAAATACATGTAAAAATTAATAGACAATAGGGCATAAAAAATAATACTAAATAATTGATCCATTTTGAATGCTACTATACTGCAGAAAGTAGAAAATTCCAGACAAAATGTCCTCTTCCAAGAAGAGCACATACTGTCACTTTGCTGGAGTTCAGTCTTTTGGGACCAGTAGTGGAGCTGCAACGAAAGGCATGAGGTAATGCTGGAGACCACCAGGAATAGAGCCAACCATTGCTTTTAAATTACAGCCAATACCTTGATTTTCATCCAGTATGTGCAGGGAGCCAGTAAATAGATGTGTGTTCAAAGAGCTGTGTTCATACTGGCCTAGCCCACCTAAGGGCCTGTCTCCTTCTGCCAGCATCTCACACTCAGCTTCTTTCCTTCCCTTCTTCCTTGGCTCAACTAAAAAAGAGTCACTTCGTCTTCAGCTACTCCCATGTGAGATTTTCTTTTTGTTTCATCTCTTCTACCTCCTAGTCCTGACCACCTAGGAATTGAAGTCATGCCATAATCTGGCCCTGCTCCTTTTCAAAGTAGCTTTAACTGTAAAGTTATTTCTAAAATTAGAATTTAAGCAATGTGTGTCATCTCCTTCTGCAGTTTTCTCCACCTGGCCCAAAATAGCTGACCCTTGACAGAACCACAGCACCACAGTGTTTCTGACATAAGAATGAACTCAGCTGCAATTTTTTGGCTTTCACTTATGATTGCTCCCACCTGCCTCTATTATTTATGCAATCCTGTTTTGGAGACAAGGTCAGCATGAGGGAAACTTTACTGATACAACTGTCCTGGCAAACCATTCTTGCTTGGCTGCATCTTCTACTGGCCAGGCAGAAAAGAAAAGAAAGTAATTTTGATGGTACAGAAAATACTGGTTCCCGAGTGAAACAAGTTACACTGGCAAAAACACTTTCCATCCCAGAGTAACCACATCTACATCAAGCTTTTGACAATGTAAACAGATGGCTAAAATATAAATAAACTTTGCTGATACTGCTGTGCTGGAAAACACACCTGCTGTAGACCTGGCCAAATTTTATGATACCAAAGCCAGTTGTATGGGTAAGCAAAACAAAACCTATCTTCTCTAGTAAGAAAAAGGGTGGGCAGGGAAGAGACCAATAATGAGTTTATAAATATGAAACATTCATTATTTCTGACAGCAATTGTTTCCTGTGAAAACTTATAAAGAGGGTAGAGGAATGAATCTAATTATCTTGGCCTTTTACTGGGTGGCCAGGGAAGTTGAAGGGGCATCACAGTAATAAATATTTCAAATGTAGCATGGGAAACTGGCTAAAAGCAGGACTTTCCAGGGAAGGTTCTTTTATTGTAAAAGTGCATGTGGACTCATCCAAATAAAAACAAGACCAAAAACATTTAGTCTGAGGTAAACTGGAAAGTAAAAGCTTATCCTTCTCTCTTAGGGTCAAAACCTGTCATTAAGAGGCAATAAAAAAAGAGAAACATTGATAGCTGTGGCACTTACAGGTTTGGTGTTTTTTTTTGTTTCTCTCCAGAGAACTCCATAGAGGAGCCGTTTTCATTTTTCTTGCTGACTCAAATCTTTCTTAATTTGCAGAAAATGCTTAAGCTTTTCTTAATTGTTACTGTTGCACAAAGAAATATCTGTGTTGTTACTGTTGTTATAACTGCTATCGGCGCTGTTGTGCAATCTCTTTTCTAAGGAGGTCTGGCAGAATGAGTGCTCTCTTTTCTGACTTGCTGCTGCCCAAGGCAGTGGGTGACTATGACAACAACTTTCATTGTTTTCAGCTTCCAAAAGGTAAGCCTCATACTTGCAAAGTGTGAGAAAGATCTCATTTTGTCTTTGTTTTATTGAACAACTGTCATGGTGTCAATGGGAGTTGTTCAACAGCGCTTCAAAGCCCTAATTGCAAAACTACTCTGTTCCCTTGCAAGGAGAGGACATGCCTGTGACTGGCAGGCAGACAGACTGCCTGAAAGCACGAAGGCAGTGGCCAAATCAGCATTTTTGCATTATCAGGCATAGCCCTGCCTTTGGATGAAATGATTTGTATGCAGCATAGGCCACTAAGGAAAGCTTCCTGTTAAAACTTAAAGCTTTAGTGGTGTGAATAGGGCTCTGCTGCATGTGGGCAAGTGGAAAGGAGGCGTTGCAGAGGAGGGCTTGCTGTCCTGCTAGGCTGGAAACAACACGCTATAAAGGAGTATTAGACTTGAGTTTCAGGCTTGTTTCTGGTGGTGTGATCACTCAAGTCACTTCTGCAGCTATCTGTGTAGAAGTAGAACACATGGAGGACATGTGCTAAAATCAGTGGATATAATAGTCTCAAGTAATCTTAAACCTATGCAATCAGAAGACAGACCAAGGTTTCTGCTTTTCTACCAAAACCTCTCAAAGATTGGCAGTGCAATGTTTCAATTTTTGTGCTCTTGTGTCTTTCCTAGTATACATTTTGTATGTTTGTAGACTATTGGCTTAAAATTGTTTCTATTAGATTTCAAGGTTCAATATCCATAAATTCCTTAAATATATCCATCATATTGCTCACACCTGTAGAACCAGTTTAAACAAATGTCTGCAAAGTCAGTTTTTGGGGTGGATGTTTAAGTTTTTTGGACTTTTTGTAATTTCAGTGAAAATAAAAAGAACTTTTCAAACACTGTGTAAAAACACCTAAACCATTTTCTTCCTGAAGGGAAAACGTTGATTTACAAGAGCTGAGCTCTATGCTTTGCTGTGCCAGTGACTCACCGGGCACATCTCTGTGATTTGTAGCAGCATCGTTAATGTCTGTACGAGGTCTTCCAGCTTTACGACAGAAAGGGTATGCCATTACACAGGAGCACTTCCAATCAGGTCAATGAATCTCCTCAAGGGAGCCAAGTTTCATCTGTGCCTGGATGTCGGTAGGAACATGGATTTAGGATACAGGATTTAAGGAACTTAAAGTGCAGAGTACTGACTGCACTGACTGCACTGACTGCACTACAGGGAGAAAGAACTTGCTGATAGTTTTTTATGAAACCTTGCTTCACTTTTCTGTCTTAAAGCTTCCTTTTCACATTTCAGGGCTGTTTGCTCCTGCATCACTGCCATTACTTGCATGGATTCCTAATTGCATTCAGGTGTCACTTAGGTTAATTTCATGACACAAGATTTTATAACAGTGACTAGCAGGAAGAAGACTGCTAGTCAATCACACTGCCACAGAAATTAGACAAGGAAAGACATGTTATTAAGTAATTTACTCCATCCCAGTGCTAAATGATTGTTTCCTAGAGGACCTTACTTGAGTTCTTTGTCCACTTATATTTCCAATGGCACCAGCCACACAACAAACCACAAAACACAGCTGTTTTGGATTTTCATGGACCTCACTACTCAGAAAGCTTTTTTGGAAAGTCCATCCTAAAATTAATTTGACTTGTATCTGCCACTCTGATTCTCCTCACACCTAACAATAATAACCCCCTTTATCCTCTTTCCCTGTTTCCAGCCTTCTGACCTCTCTACTGTGAAATAATCATCAGAACTGGCTGCTCCTGCTGTAACTTTTCTCTTGTGTAAACCAGTATTTATAGTCCTGGGGGGGGACAAAACACGCAGGCAGAGAGGTACTGTTTTTTTCCCTGTCTGACAGCTACCAGTACTGGCCAGCTGTGGCAAGAGCAAGGCAGACACCAAGTTACAACACCAAAGAAATATTGTGTTATTAACATTCAGTGTCAAACAGTGCCAGTGTGCCAATTTTTTTTAGTATAGTAGTTACAGTAATACTCCCTTCTTTTTCTTTAAAATACTGGACAGGAGAGTAATTCAGGAAAGATACCTACTTGTATATACACACACATATATACAGAGATGTATACAAAATAACACCACTAAAGACAAGTGAGTTTAGACAGTAAAATTTCATGATTTGGACCACCACATAGAGAAGATATAAATATTAAGAACTCAGGGAAAAATCACTGATTCCCTCAGAGCTAAAACTTGCTGCTTCAACACAAATAATAGCCCGGGGATATCTGTTCTTTGCAATATTCTAGGGGGTTAAGTCGTTTCCCTTTTTTCTGTGTCTGTCACTAGCAGCTGATAACTTGTCTTCCCACTCTGCAGATTCACACCTGGCAAAGCAGTGTCACCTGTCAGTCAGTGCTTCAAAATGTGTAACTTCATACAGCAGAAGACTTTAAAGTAGCATGTGCAGAGAATTTCCTACATTTAAAATCTGTGATGGATTTTTCTGGGTGGAAGAGAAGAAACAACAAAAGGAAAAAGGAAAGTAGGAAAGCATAAAAAAGAAAAGTGGTCATCAAAAAGCAGAGAACTGCTGGAGAAAAAAGGGTTAAATCTTCAACCCATTTTCTCCTTCTCTTTATGTAGAGCCAAGGGGATGTCTGATACTTTACTGCAACAGCAGCTGATTCTTGACATAAGTGTTGGGAAGGGCAATCAGACATTCCCCTCTTGAAAAATACTTTCAGATATCATTAGGGAGACTGTTGTTCCTGATGTTCACAAGGAAATCAAGGTGGCAGCTAATGAGTCCCCAGCCCTTGCCTTAAAAAAATGAAACCTTGCTATTCTCTCCTGCAATCCCCACCATGTTTGCTTTTGAAAACAGTCAAGCATCTTCCTTTGAATTTGAGCTTTCTCCATCTGTCAACTTGCAGACTCTCATCACCTCTCCTGCACAGAGGCCTCATGCTCCTGCCAACAACAATTCCCATGCCACCCTCTCTGAGGAGGAGACTCCTTCCTACCTCTTTCTTAATGTATTTTTCCCTCCAGTTTTTCTGAGTAATGTCCCAACCACTACTCCTCTGAGAGGAAAAGTGATGGGCTGCAAAGCACATCCAAACCCTGCTGTAGGGTTGATAACTTTTGTGAAGGCTGTTACTGAAGGATTTAGCCCCTCATAGGTATCTGCTTCTGCTTTGACTGTGAGGAAGAGGAGAAAACACTCTGAATATGAACCCAATACTATAAGGAAGTTGTGTGTACTTTGGTTCACAAATTGCGAGTTTCCTACTTCTTTAGTCGGGCACTTGCTAATCTATTGAGTGGTACTAAGACAGCCTGTGGAAGGATTTCAAGGGGTGCACAACAAAGTCACTTCAGGGAGATCAGTGAGGAGCCACAGCATCCTGCAGTGCCTCTCTGAGAGAAGGCACCATCCCACCACACCTGAGCTTGGATGCTGTACCTCACACACATGCAGGATTCCATGAGGAGGTGTTGCTGGCATCCTCTCTCCTGATTTTGAGATTGCCAGGAGCTGGGACTCTCACTACCTCCCACGGTAGCAGCTTTTCCTGACTTACACTGTGGTTCTGACAATAACGTTTTCTTTAGTTAAGAACAAAAAATGCAGTCTGGCTAACTGTGGTAGAGAAATTGCTGATCCCATGGTTTAGTGCGAGCTCACAAATTATGTCCTCTTTCTACACTGAGGACAGCTGTGGGGACACTCTCTACTTCTGATTTCTTTTTCTTTTTTTTTTTTTTTCCTTTTTTCTTTTTTTTCTTTAATGTTTCCAGTCAGGTAGATTCTGATTTCATAAGTGTCTATGTTTACCCACAGCCACACCGTTAGCCCCCTTCTAGAAACAACCTGGAGAAAGGTGAATGCATGGAAAATGGAACATTAGCATCATTCATTGTAAAACTCTAAAAGGGAACAAAATATACACAGGAATAAATATCCTGTGGAGGGATTTAAGCAACACAAATAGCTGAATGAGAGAATGAGAAAATAACAACAACATCAGTACATTTTATCAAAATAAATATTTCACATTGGAAGGGCAGAAGCTGTCAGAGTGTAAGGTAAGAAACCTGCCTGAGGCCTTTGACACAAGACACAGAGTTTTTCCAGAACATATAAACTGACTAAGAATAGAAATTGATGTAAGTACTTCTCATCTCCCCTTTTTGCCAATGACATAATTATTTTGGTAGTTATTAAGATATTCAGGGTCGTACCTCTATTTTTTCTAGCTTGATACAGCCAATAGATAAGATAATCTCCCCCCAACAATTCAGCCCCTAGCTATGAGTCACTGTCTCTGATGAAGATGTATCACTTTATGTTATCTTGAGCACAATTAAATACCAGAGGTTTTTTTGAAAATTTTTCACTGGGATTTAGGATTTCCTGGTGTGTTTATTCAATTTCTATGTGTTAAGCACCAAACCAGAGTTGTTGGCCTGCCTGTTCTGAGGCACTGAATGCTTCAAAGACATGATAGATAAAGAGGAAGACACTGGATTAATGGAGTTAAGGAGGAATCAAAGACAAAACAATCTCTCAGATACACACATACATGTGTGCATTTTTCCTCCTTTATTCTCACATAAGTGTCAAGACTTTCTCTACTAGGAGGGCAGAAGATATGCCTCAAATCTTAACTCTTTCCATGACAGTAGACTCATTTCCTTTGGATCAGACCATATTGATTAAAAATCTATAAATTAATGTTCATGTATTTACATATTTTGCAACATATTTTGTTTATTTTTTTGTCTTTCTTTTCCATATACCAGAATTGTATTCCCTGAACAGTTTTAAAGAGAAGCAGTTTTAAGTACTTACAAAGTAGACTTCTGGACAGGACCAAGGCCCAAAGATCAGATGGACCACGAGTACCTCTGTAATATCACCTCTGCTTTCTTTCAGCTGAGAAACATATGATGAAGAGTTACTTAAAGTAATACTGATGTGCAGTTAGACAGGTTGGAGGAAGAAATTGTTATCTGCTCATCCCAAACTGTGTTCATGTTAGTTACTGAGAGGTTATATCATATTATCTCCAAAATGGTACTAACAGCTTAAACATACACATTCTTCAACTTAGACATTCACAATAGGGATTTAAGAAACAGGAAGAGATTACCTGAAATAAAGTTAGAAAAATCAGACGTTATGAGAATAGATAATAAATATGCAAGATGGAAGACCTGGGAAACTACCCATCAGTTAGTTTCACCTGAAACAGTGATGGAACAGTTAATTCTGGAAGTCATCACCATCACTCCTTTCAGTGGTGCCCAGCAACAGGGTGAAGAGTAAGGGCCATAAACTAAAACACAAGAAGCTCCACCTCAACATGAGGAAGAACTTCTTTACATTGAGGGTGGCAGAGCACTGGAACAGGCTGGCCAAGGAGGTAATGGAATCTCCTTCTCTGGAGACGTAGAATCCCCATCTGGATGTGTTCCTGTGTCACCTCCCCTAGGTGACCCTGCCTTGGCAGGGGGGTTGGACTAGAGGTCCCTTCCAATGCAGGCTGAGGTGTATAATAACTCATGAAGTCTTTGAGTTTTCTGGGGGGCTTCCCCCAGCCCCAAAGGATCAAGACCATCACTTTGACAGGACTGCAACCACCACCTTAACCAACAAACATGGAAGCTGCAACTACCAATTTTCATTGCTGGGTTCAGTGGGTGGTGACTATATATATATATATCTTTCCAGCACCCTTTCCTTTCCTTTCCTTTCCTTTCCTTTCCTTTCCTTTCCTTTCCTTTCCTTTCCTTTCCTTTCCTTTCCTTTCC
>JAWWMO010000121.1:101930949-101942992 GCA_035047845.1 Dendrocincla fuliginosa
TTCCCTTCCCTTCCCTTCCCTTCCCTTCCCTTCCCTTCCCTTCTTCCCTTCTCTCCAGTCATTATTGAATATCTGTTTAGTGCTAATGGCAAGGTCAAGAAATATCTGTTTCTGAATATCTGTATCTGAACAACTGTTCTTCTGACAACAAGGATGTAAAAAGAGAAAGTTTCTTACTTCTACTTGCAGACCTCCCTAGAGCATCCGCCCAGGTCTAAAAGTGAAAGATTTCAAATGCTGTCCTAATATAAAACAGTGTGGCTGTGAGGTCCTAAATTCATTCTCTTTTCATTGTGAAATATAAGCAAAGTTTTGGTTTAGCTCCTGACTGTTTGTGTCTTGTTAAATTGCTGTCCAAGAGCAAATTCTTTTTGTCATACAGACCTGTAGGGCTGCTAAGCACACACAAGGATAAAGATACACTCTGGTTACTCAATACTTGTTTTACGAAGTCTGCTGCAGAAAACAGTATTGCGTCACACAGTCTAGTTTTGCAATACAGGGTGGGTACCTAAAATCCTAAATTAAACAAGTTTCAGCCATAGGTGTGTGTTTTGGAATAATTCAGTTGTAGAGAAACAGAAAACTCCTGAATGTTCAGAGTAAAAAAGGAAGATGTTATTCAAGGCTGTATAAAGGCCAGAAAAATGTCAAATCATTTAAGGAGTGGGATAATGACTATTTTAAAGGCATTGGCTTTCCTGAAAATTTTGGTTAAGATAATATCTCCTATTTTAGGGCACATACACACCACTGAAGTTCCTAGAGTAATTAAGGAACTTAAATTCAAGTCAAAGGGCATTTTCAGATGTTGCCAGTGGATTTTAGACACACCTGTTGACTATTATGGCATGAACAGGGCTTGACCATGAGGTTACCACAGGTGTAAAGAATGCTGCTGTTTAATATTTTTTGTGTTCTCAGTGTCTCTTCAGCTCACATGGTCATGTTGTATATGCAGATGTGGCATTCAGTTGGAGAAATTAAGCATCTGACAAGTCTGAGAATAAGAGACTTGGAGAAGTGAACATTCAGATTGCAACAAGGTGATAGAGAATCAGTGAGAAGTTTGGTTTGATTCATGAATAAGCAAGACATAAAGATGAAAAGTCAGTTGTATAATTTGCGTTAGAAGGAGACTAACTTCTATTTAATTGGCTTGGATGCCCAAACTTTCATTAATCTTGGCAGTCATCCATAGGATAAATTCTGTTTTCACAATGTTCCTCAGAACAGCAAACTTAATAAACACTTTGAAATTATTTGTGCATGTAGGCTGGTAGGTAGGCAGACTTTAGACTTTAAATTTAAGTGAAACTTTCCTGACCAGAAGTGCCATGAATTCAGGTGAATAAGAAATAGTCTGTGAATCAAACTTTGCATCCCTAAAAATAAAACAGTTATAAAGCTTGGGATTATGATTCACAGAATGACTACTACAATCCTGAAAATACATTCTTGTAATGATGACTATGAAAGGAGAGAATAAGAAAACAGTCTTGTCTGTGAATCTCAAATGGAAAACTTTTGTTCATTGATGATTAATCTGGAATAGGGAAATTATGAACTGCAAAGAAAACCATTGGACTCTCATGCAGAGTTACCAGTTACTTCTAGTGGATCTGTATGTTGAGAATAAGGATCCTCACTCTTAAACAGGGCAGTGAATATTCTCTCAATCAATTAATTGAGTTTGCTGGAGCTGTCCTTGCTTTTGGTTCCAGTGACTTTTTCTGCAAGATTTTTAGTACCATATTCTCCAAAATAACTATAAAATTCACATGAAACTTTTCAGGCAATAGCTATTAAATTACTTTCAGTAGAATCTTGGCTGTAAAGGCTGCAATCACACAATCATAAAACTGTAAAAAATACTGCTTGGTATTTTTACACGTCTACTTTTCAACTTTTTATTACCTGCAAAGGGGGAAAGGCAAGATCATTTTTTCAAAAAAAGTTGATACATATAGTAACATTTTTGTGTGAAAGACTGAAGAAAGCCATCAAACACAGAAAAAAAACAACTCCTAAAACAAATGACCATGAACTCATGATCAGTAAAACACTGTTAAAAAGACTCTCACAACAGGAAAGAAAACAGCAGTCTGAATTATCAGTAATGTATCTAGCAAAACAGCCTATTGAGAGTTTTGGATAACAAAACATGTACCACTGCCACAATCTGCAGGAAAAAAGAACAGAACAGGACTTATCATGATTTAGTAGCTAATTTAGCACTGGGATAGACTTTAAATCTAGCTACTGGAAATGTGTCATGAAGAAAGGAGAAAATGTTGGTGCCACCTATTGGTGAGAGTTGAGATTTGGAAATTGTTCAAACTAATTTGCATAAATCCAAAGAAAAGAGAAAGTAAGCTGGACACGTTTTACTTCATGCTTAAGGAGTTTTGAATGCAGTATCTAGAGTGAACTCTTTACTTTGGCTTCCATTTGCAGAGGCTTACATGTGTGTTTAGCAGCAAATTACAAATTATCTGTGCTTCCATTTAAGAAGAAGATGGAAAAATTAGGTTGTATTTTGTTCAGTTTGCTTGCAGTAAAGTTAATTGAAACACCCAGCGCACTAGGAGTTGTTGAACAGGGAGATGGGTTATTAGACTCAAAATATATGGCTTTGCCAACTACATTTCATTGGATACATTCCCTACAGAAACCCTGGAGGTGGTATGTTTGGCATAGTGTGTTGACACTGTTGCTATTCAGTGGTCTGAAAAGAGTATTCTGTTTGACACTACACACCTCATTTACCATGTATCCTGGTGAGATATACAGACTCGGAGCAAAAGCAATCCTTCTTACTACATGGAAGTGACCTTTATGACGTTATGGCAATGCACCAAGTTCTGCTTTAGTTAATCGCAGTAATAGCCCTGGAGTTGCAGGGGACACATTCAACAGCACATACTGCTGTTCCTTGATGTTTGCTACTGCAGTCTGTTTCTGCAGATGCTGAAGACAGGAGTGCTTTGGTACACTGAGATCTTGACTGTAGCAGTGGTTGAAGACACATTTTATACACAGGAAATCAAGCATCTGCTGCCACTGCTAAAAGAGGCTGACTTGGAGCCCCTTGTAATGGCTAGTGGTTTTGTGATTCCTTTGGAAAAATCAGGCCCATACATGAGATGTCAGGGCAGCAGATGAAAATTTTTAACATGTATGCCCACTCATCTCCTAATATTTGCTTCTTTTATAAGCATTATCTGCAGTAAAAAATTTAGTAGACATGAAGCTTCTTTGCCGAGTATCAGACAAACTGGGAGGTGAGAGCTTTAGGTAGTCATTTACAGATTTAATTTCAGGGTTAATTTATACATATAGCTCGCTACAGTAAGATATTAAGAATTCATCTTGCAGGTCACCTTTGTTGCTGGCAGCTGTATATATTATGCATGTATAAATCCTGCTTGAACACAGATGAATGAAATACTAGAATGAGACTAGAGCAGAAAAAGGACTGAGATAAGATATGACTGTTTACCATGTCAAACATGCTGTTACTTACTGTATTGTCACTCATCTTCGTACCAGCAAACACTTCTTCCGTTCTTTGTCCTGCCTATTTATTCAGGGACCAAGACTCTCATGTTGTCAGAACACATGCCATCATGTGGTAACACCTCTTTGCACATAAGAATTCCAGGCACAACTATTGTTAAAATCTTACAGTAATAAGCAGGAAATTACATTATGTAGCTAACTATGAATCTTTTCACATCTAATTTCCAGTTGAAGGTGATCATCTTAGAGAAATTTTGAAGTGTAACAATATGTCTACATTAAGTCAAATAAATAACAGGATTTAGTATTGACAACTGAATAGATCTGTGCCATTTCCAGGATATAAAATAATCATTTTTGCAGAGGCACAGTCATTGATGTTTCCATTGTGGGTTTCCTGCAACTGAGCACAGGCCAGTTAAGGCAAATGGTATGTACAAAAATGCCATTTTCTAGCAGGAGGTAGAGGGTTAGCCTAGTTCTAAGAACTACCTGTTTCTTTGTTCCTCCTGCTCACAGCTGCTTCATCTGGACTCTGTTGAGAGACATCTCAGACAGCAAACAGAGAAGTGAACGAGGAACCCGAAGAGCCTGGAACAGCAAACAGAGTCACAAGAAGCCAGAGCCAGTTCACACGTATCAGTCAAACCCTGGTTGCCTGAGGCAGTAAAATGTTTAGTGGCTGCTTGTTGTGCAAGTGACTGCAGGCTGCGAGAAGTATTCATTTCGCAGATTGCCCATAAGGCAAAGAAAACCCAGCAACTGACAGTGCAAGTAATGGGGAAACGTGTTGAATCTTCATTACCAAATAAACAGATCATGGTGTGGGTTTTCTATATGACAACTCTGAGGTTGTTCCACAAAGGAGCTCAAGGCGTGTTCCGATGCTACAGTTGTCCTTACCCTGGTGGCTGCTGAGGATACAGAATTCCCAGTGGCACTAAGTCAGAAGGGAGCAAAGCTGCAAATGTAAATGCTGCTGCTCTCTCTCCTCTCTCAGCAGCCAATAAAGCCCCAACTAGTCTCCCCTGAAGTGGCCCTCCCAGAGGCAGTAATAGGGAAGAGCTTGTTCTGCTCTAGACAAGTGTATAAGAAAGTCAGAGGAGCTGTTGAATAGCAAGCAGAGACTAGGCTGAGCAGATAACCCTGTGGGTACATGTTTTTATTTGTGCTTTAACTGGATTGCAATAGAGGAAACACTGTAAGCACAAACTGCACCTGCTGGAAGGATGCCGCAGTGCTCTGACTCCAGCTGGTTGCCAAGTGAACAGTCAGGGAGCTGAGCAGTAGCAAGGGAATGGGAGGTCACTGCCTTTCTTATTCCCACAGAATTTCATTGCAGTGCAATATGCCAAAGTTCATCCTGGTTAAGGACAACTTTTTTTTTTTTCCCCTCCCTGAACCTTGACATTCTACATAGTAGTGAAATTCATTTCCCAGTAAGCTCTAAATGAGAACTTTAGTGATTTAATCAAGGTCTCACAGAAAATCTGTAGCAAGCCTGGGAATCAAACCTATGTCTCTCCCTCCCAATTTATATTTTTCCACTTCTCAGTCATCCCTCAGCTGCATAGTGAAGAAAGGAAACAGAAGGTAAATGTACTTATTTATTTCTAGTGGGAGATTTCTTCCTATACTCAAACCTTTTCCATTCTTTCCCAAATTGATTCACCTGGTAATGTTTCCACTCACTCCTCCAGAAGACTATTTCTATTGTAGCAAAACTTACTATTAAGAAAAGTTCCCAGGTTTTCAACTTAGATTATCTTTTACATAGTTTCAACTCATTGTTTTGTTACAACCTACTTATCCTTGCTAAATTGCCTTACCTCTTCACTATTTACCTGCTGATTGTTCCTATTTAGGTTAATATTGATCAAACTTTCTTTTTTTATTCCTTCTTACTTCTGTCTCTCACAAGCATTTCTACCCTGTAAGGAATGAAACTCCTCTGGATTTCAGGGAGCTGTAATCTGGAAAACAGACCAGTGAGTACATCTGCACACACTGTGGTGGAAAACATAAATGCACATGGACATGACAAAGGGTGAATAATAACATTAAATAATACCATGACTACGTAGAAAAACTCCATGTATGTCTGATTGTGAAATCAGCTCAATGATTTTACAAAAAATCCTATAATGGAAACATTGGCTCCAGAGCAGAATAGTCACATGCTTGTGAACAGGTCTGGGGTAATATACACAAGAGCACCAAGACTGTCACAGTGACTTAATACTCTTATTTTGCCTCTTGAAGAAATGCTTGGACCTCAGTCAAACTTATTTAAGCTATTTCATTTACACCCAATCTATAACAGTTTTGCCCAGACCAGTCAAAGTAGGTTTTATTTTCTTAGATCTTTCCATGCTCTCAAAGTGTGAGTGCTAAATTCTTGCCATTACTATATCTGTGTTGAAATCTTCTGTCTTATTTAACAGTCTAAAGGCTGTGTAAAGAAGCTGTTGACTGGTCTTCCAATATAATAATTATTTCTTATCTCCAAGATAATCTTAGGAGAGTTTTAAAATTATTTCCATTTTAAAATTGAAGAAAAGACAGAGAAAACGAGGGCCAGGCTTTCAAATTTGTTATACACCTGTTCCAACCGAACAGCTGAGTTCTACTCAATCCCATCCTGTCTCAAGAGTCAATACAGATAATGGGCAGGCACACTGGAGGTGCCACTGATAACAAAGAGAGCCTACAAAATTTGATACTTCAATAGAGTAAGCAAAAGGGAGGTAGGATGCAGCTTAGATTTTCGAAGTCATGCAGAAAACACATGGACAGAGAAGGTAAGTCTGCCTGAAGAAACTAACCATGGGTTCACCCTTCTGTTGAGTTTATTGGAATTGTCATGATTTATACACAGCAAATGCATATTTTTTTATGATTAAGCTGTCGTTCCTTATTTACATGCAGAAATTTCACAAGAGTTCTTTCCACAAGAATTTAGAATGAAATGTGAAAGAAAATCCAATTCCCCAAACAATCTGCAGTGTAAGGAAGAGAAGACATTGTAGAAGACAAAGTCTGGGAGTATGATTTGCAAAAATGTAAATCCCTTCTGGAATAATTTCCAGATTGTTCTCACTACTGCTTATAAACAGGAAAGGTATACAATGTTAAAATAATGACTCACTTGGATTATTAGACCCTGGAAACAAAGCAGGCAAGCCCATGTGGAATGATTCACTGTGATTATTCTTTGATGTAAACTGCATTCCAATGGGTGCCTAATGTGATCTATATAGGATTTATGGTATTCACAATGTTACTTACTACCTGAAAAATTCATTTTACCCAGATATTCAAAAGATATCTTGAAATAGAAAGACAAAATAGTTAGAGGATTTCCCACAGATAGTCCCCAGGAAAGAGGATTCTCCTGTAACAGATCAGTGTAAAGTCTTTTGGATGGTGTTGTCCCCCTTGCAATGTAGCACTTATGAATTAGAATTGGAATGTTATATTTAAAATGCACTATTTTGGCACAGTGGAATCTCATTAGACATAATGAATGCAAACAAGACATTGGGTAGGGAAAATATACTTCCCTACATCTCAGAAATCAGTCTGTGAAAAATATTCTGATATAGAGGAAGCTGACAATAATATCTTTGCTACAGATCCAGCTGTCCTTCTACATTTATTACTCTGGCACTAAAATCAATGGGAAATTTGCCAGAATAAGAAAGGAGCTAGGACTGCAGGATCTGGTCCTTATGTATAAGCTTAATCATCTTCTTCCATCTGCTACGGATCAGAAATGTGGACTCTGAGCATAGGCTGAAGGGGAGGGGAACTTTCAGGAGTAATAGGCAACAGACATGTTTTTGACAGCAAAGGAAAGAGCTGTGCCCTTCATTTAAATTACCTGCCTGTGATTGCAAAGTTATAATATTCTACCCATACAAGGTCCTTAATGATTCTTTGGGGAAATTCATGAGAATGATAGAAGGGAATTGCAAAGCTCTTGCAATTGTCAACAGTCAATAGGAGACTGCCGGAGTCCAGAGAGTGCCCTGCAAGGATTTATGCCAAGAAGTACTACCAGGATATGTTCCAAGGCTAGTGGGCATTTTAGGGCATTGGGGTTTTGCAGCATCAAGCAGGCAACAGGAAATTTAAAACACATTTATAAAGGGTAGTGGAGGCTGGAAGCCACAATTAAAAAAAGAATAAAAATCTCACCCTGATTGGTATGAAAGTATGCAGGATCCATTCAGAAAAAAAAGCTGGTGAAGAAACATTAATACAGACTCCAGAATTACAAGCTGAGATGAATCAGAGCATTTCTGGCCTGCAGACAGTGCTGTTATTAAGAATTATTGCTCATGCAAAGAGCCAAAAAATGTGCTCAGCTCTGTATGAGCTGCAAATAAAGACAATCCCTGCTGGTGGATTTTTCTGTCTAGGATGCTGGTCCTAAGTACTGCTCTTCACAGCTCACTGTGTCTGTGAGAAGGCTGGTTAAATCTCATAGGGCACAGAAGTCCATCCACAGCAAGACTGTCAACTCAGGACATGTGACAGATGTGTTAAAACATAGGTCCTGATGGGATACACAGTGGCCCAAGGATTCTCTGTGTTAAAGCATAAGTTAGAGGCACTGCTGGAAGGTCACTATGGCCTTAAATTGGCCAAATTGCTTCCTGGAAGATCTCCTCACTTCCTACTGACTATAGAAGTTCCTGAGCATGAACACATGCCCAACATCAATGTTGCTGTGCCCAACAGTAGAAGAGATGGATTTTCCTTCCATGGCCTTATGGTGAGGTTAATACAGTATTTTTGACTGGAAATCTTGGATAAGCATGACAGATACCTTGGAAAAATCCTATGACAAAAAGGATCATCCAGTGACAGTGAAAGCAGAGTCATTGAAAATATTGTGAGACATCCTTGGTTTGTGCACAGTTCCCAGGCAGAGCAGAGAGACTTCAGCCTTCAGGGAAATCTTGGAAGAATAACAGAGCAATAATAAAATGCAGGGCTTTGTTTTTTAGTTCGCATGGGGCCCCAGTAGGAAAGTTGAAAACCTGCTGAAAGAGCGTCTTATGAAGCATTATTAATAAGTTACGCATTGAGTCACTGATCACAGCAGCTCCTGAGAAGAATTCTTAAAATAAAAATGCATTTGTTATTATGTCCCTGCTCATGCTTCATGCTCCTTAGGTTTTTTGGTTTTAACATATTTTATTTAGAATACTTAAATGCAGACAGGCATTAGTTCTTTGTTTTATAAATGGATTAAAATTTTGCACACAAATATGTATATATATATAGCTGAAGTTGATGGAGAGATAATTTACTGACACAAGAAGAATTTGTCTTCTGTACCTCCTACAGTCAGCTTATTTATAACTAGTATTTGTGTACCCAGGTTATGTGAGCATGGTGCTGTGCCAAAAAAATTAGTATTCGGTCTTTTCAGTCCCTCATATATAAGCTGCTCTTGAGAGTGAAAACTCCCAGTTTTAGAAAAAAAATTGCATAAATCCAGTGGCTTGCATTACCATCTGCTCAATCATCTTTTCTGGATTGTAAAGTGGAAAATGTCGGATTTATAGAAACCACATGCAAAGATTCATATTTAATTCTGCCAAGTTTTGCTGTCACAGCAGCCTTAAAGCAGATATGCAAGCCACACAAAACTCAGTCACTCTCCTGGTATTTCTGACAAGGATGTATAATCAGAAAAGTGCATCTTTTATTATAAAGTCTCCTGATAATGTAAAGTGATTAAAGTAATCTTGTATTTCCCTGTGGGTCAGTACTGTTGAGATGGATTGCCTCACCTTCACAGAGATCTGGCATAAGTCCTGTTTAAAATGCAAGGGACACAGGCAAGTTTAGAATACATGGGTCAAATTTCTGCAGTAATTTGGAGATTTGGTCTAAAAACTGCTCCAGATGTTCTTATTCACCATTCTATTTACTATTTCTGTACCAAATAATTGAAACAATGAATATTTATCTTGGATCACTGAAAATATCAGGTTAGTTTTGTATTGCAATGAGTTCAGGATACAGTGTAAGAATCCAGAGCGAAGAGCAAAGGAAAAACATTGTAAAGAAACAAACAAACAAAAAAAATCCAGCCGTGTCCCATAAGGCAGAATTGTCTCCTTTTATTATTTTTAGCAGTGTATCAACTTAGAAAAGAATCATAATGTACTACAGTATTAAGAGAATTCCTATTCAGAAGAGCTTGATATATGCATTCAGAAAGCACATCAAGAAGTGGTACACTATCATGCTACAAGTAGCAGATTCAGAATCACAACCGTTTTCTTCTGAAATCCAGATCCAGTACTGGCAACATCTTTTCTAGCATAGGAGGAAGAAATCCTAAGTATTATTTTGTTATTAAATTTATTTACTATCTCTGGCTGGAGCCCAGTGTGGCTGATGGTAGTCATTCCTTGTGAATATTCATGCTGTTTTTAGGTATACTTTTACGCAAGGAGAATAGGGGGAGAACTCTTGCAGGATGTCCTCTGCTGCACTTCATTTCAAAAGGAGGTTTTGAGCTCTGAAATAATTGTTATTCTACTTGGATGTTGTCAGAAATCACACAGCATTTCCTCATCACCTCTGTTGGCAACAGCAGACATGGGAATATGTACTTGGATTTAAAGCTACACGTGTTTTCAAAACAAAGTGAAAAATCAGGTCATTGAACAGACTTGATTTCCAGTATTCAGGATAGAGACTTTATCTCTTCTGATTAAATAGTGCAATTTTTAAGCCTCTGGACCTCACTCTCACTTTGCATTCACATGATCCACTGAAGCCACAGAAATGTTTGTTATGAATCAGATCAATGGTCATTATTATTCACTCTTGTGCAATAACAGGAATCTGTTCCAGAGGAAGGTGTCAGCTTTTCTGAACATGGGATTAGTTTTGCATGCTTTATGTCATGAATCTTGAGGGTCAACATCTTTTATAAATATTTAGGCTAGTTTGTGTAAATAAGATTGACATTCTTCTTTCCACAGTTGTCCTAAGAGTGAGCAAAAATTCTCTTTGGAGAGACAAATTATAACCTTGCTCTCTTGGCTGTGATTTTGTGGAAGACTGATCTTTTTTCTGCATTACAGCAGGGAAATCAGTTCCCTTAACTTCAGCAGACAACCATATTTTTCCACCATTTGAGCTTGATAATTCATATCCTCATTTCCAACATATGCCTTACCTTTGTATTCCTATTAATTACCATCAGCCTGAGAGCTCAAACCAACATTCAGACTTCAGTCTTCTGTTAGTTTCACTCCGTTATTCCTTTTACTTATATAATGTGATTGGACTAGAGCAAGAAGAACATCCTGGTGGACCTGACTAAGGTTGGGTATCCATGCATAATGCTCTTCCTGTTAATTGCATAGTTATGTCAGCTACAAACCTGAGAAGAGTGTTTGATCTGAAACTTTCAGAATTACTAAAGCAAAAAAAGGTAAGGGGGTATAGCAATGATTTGCCTGTTTCATGGTTATGTAACTTTTTCCTCCTCAGGGTCATAAGTTTTTTATATGGTAAGACTTTATGTTACCATTATGCACAGGGTACATTCAAGTGATGTGGAATATTTTAACAAAACAAGTAGATTCTATATTTTTCAGCTATTAAGTGCCAAATTTACTTTTATCTCTCTTAGAGTTATGTTTCTATCCTAGTACTAGGGAACTACTTGCCTTTCCAGAGGAATTTTTTATGCATATGAACTAAGACTTTTAGATATAAGCACTAAGAGGACTGTCAGAACTTTAAAGGGGAAGAACAGGAATGGTAGGATGTTCAACTCTAATGCATGGATCCTGTGCCATAGTGTCATAGGGTGGTCTTGCCACTCATCAACATTAAATTCTGGTATTTAAATAAGGGAACAAAATTGATAATGGGTTCAACCTAGTACTCCAGAATACATTCAGTGCAGGTAGCTCAGTTAGCAGCTGCAGTGTGAGCTGCAGGTTGAGCTCTACGGGGTGAGAGCCCCAGGCAAGAGGCCTTGAACTGCCAACCCTTTGAATAACAAAAGGTCTGGGGACCTGTGGCCCTGCCAGAGGACCAGACACCTGGAGACACTTGGAGACAGGGCAGGAGCTGAGACTCCAGACTTTGGCTCCCCCAGACTGTGGGGGTATAAAAAACGCAAGGTTTCCTTTTTTTGAGGTCCCTGCTCAGAAGCACCAGATGAAGCTGTTATTTTGTTGTTGCACCAAGATTAAATTAAGGGTCCAGATGTGTGAGACTCTGCTATGGAAAACCTGGAAAGCCAGTAAGGAAACTTGGTCTGACTGTGTTGAGTGTGGGGGCTGCAGTTGTGAAGGGTCCTTGGTCCCAGCTCAGGTGACAGTGACTCTCAGAGTGGCTCCTGAGTGGTCCGACAGGGAAGTTTCCCTAACATCAGATTTGGTAGCACCCCCTGAAATGCACTTGGATATTGACTGATATTTTTAAGAACATTCAGAACAGCAGAATGAGGTATCATGCTTCCTGCCCTGCTGCT
>JAWWMO010000121.1:101943092-101993504 GCA_035047845.1 Dendrocincla fuliginosa
CAGTAAGGAAACTTGGTCTGACTGTGTTGAGTGTGGGGGCTGCAGTTGTGAAGGGTCCTTGGTCCCAGCTCAGGTGAGAGTGACTCTCAGAGTGGCTCCTGAGTGGTCCGACAGGGAAGTTTCCCTAAGATCAGATTTGGTAGCACCCCCTGAAATTGGGTACTACCCAAAAAAATTGGGCACTTGGATATTGACTGATATTTTTAAGAACATTCAGAACAGCAGAATGAGGTATCATGCTTCCTGCCCTGCTGCTGGAAAACTTACCTTTTTTATGTTTGCAAAAAGATTCCAAAAGCTCCAAGAAGGTTATATACTGGAATCACAAAAATAGAAATCTATTTTTTTTTAACAAAGTAAATCATAGTGTAAACAAAAATGAAAGGAGGGATTCTTACACCGCCAGTGTGTCTAGATCTGCTATTTCTGGTATCAGTCCGTTCTTGTTATTTAATATAAATATGGTTAAAATAAGCATGGAGTCCTCAAGGATTTATGAGCTAAATTAGACTTGTGTGGAGATAGGAAAACAAATACAAACAAAGACAAAGCAGAAGACCTCTAAAATTGCTTCTAATGGTTAAAAGTAGACAAATAAATTTTTGGGGTAAGAAATGTTAAGATGAGTATAGTTCATGTGGCACTGAAGAGAAATTGTACTGAAGGCAAAGATTTAGTATAACCAAGCAGCATACAAAAGTGATAGTGTTGTAAAAATGGAGTGATTGAATTAATGAAAGACAACTTGCTAGCATTTAGAATTTTAGAAATATGAAAAACAAATATTTCTGGCTCCTAGTCTACTTATACAATTGAAATACAACCATGAAATGCAGTTTCACTTCTGGGAATCAGAAATAAAGTTTTAACGGCAGAGAGGCAAACAGGTTATGGCAGGGTCCAGTCTCTGTTGTAACATCTCCTGCAACCTGTTACAAAGCTCAGGCCCTCAGTGTGCCTATGCATGAAAATGGGATACTTCTTAACATATATCTTAACTGTTTAAAGGCTACATATGCAAAATGAGCCTTCTATTGGTTTAGACACTTAAATGACTAATGCATACCAAAACACCTGACTCTACTACTGCAAGCACATTCACGGTCAGGTTGGACAGGGCTCTGAGCAATCTGATCTATTTGCAGACACAGCAAGGGGCTTGGGCTAGATGACCTTGAAAAGGTCCCTTCCAACCCAAACTATTCTGTGATTCTGTGAGTGCAGTTTTTATAAAACAACTTTATATAACACCATCTTCTTGAGTATTGATGTGCAATGCTGTTGCACCTCTTCAAAAAATATTACCTCTGTGGTGCAATTGGAAACAGTACTAGAGCATTAATCAGTCAGCAACATGTCACTTAACAGTATCATTTCTGGCAAAGGATTTGCTGTCGTGTCAAAGGCTGAGAGCTGGGACTCAACATTGTCAGTCAAGTCTGTGCATTCAGAGTGATGCTATTTTTTTTCTGCCAAAGCAAGTCCAGACTTGCCAGGGATTTAGCCTGTTGACATGATACTATTAAGAACTGAAACTTATTCAGCTTAAGGTGACCAACTCTTTCCAAAACATGGTTCCATGTGTTGGTTTCTGAAATTTAATAGCAGACAATAATTACCCTTTTGCTTAGATTGTCTATTTAAGATTGCCTACTCTTTCTTAACACAGCTCTTTATTACTGATATCACATTATATGTTTGAACTATTCTTTTGTCCGTAGGATTTTCTGAATATGTAAAACATCTTGGATCTCATCCAAAATGACTGGATTACTTTGTTGAGTTCTAAACCTTGTCTTGACATATAAAAGGCTGAAAAAGATAACATTTCAGAGCCTCACTCAGCTGCAAATGATTCAACTTCCTATTTTCAACTAGTTTTAAATTGTTAAGATCTGTGTGCAGAATGTGATTACTCTGTTTCTGATATGGTGTACAGAATTTGTACCAGTTGTTATTGTAATTAGATAATTCTTATTAGATTGAACTAATTCAATCACTTGCCATTCTTGCACACAAAACCCATGTGCCCTTGAATAACTTCTAAACACATCCACTAACCTAAACATGTTACTGTATGTAGGCGATGCAAGGCTGCTACATAGAGCTTTGCAAAAGGACAGGATAAAGAATGAAGAAATTTTCAAAAAATTTCTTTACTACTCACCCCAAGCCTAGAACCAAATGTTTTCTCTCAAAAGAGGATTAAAGCAATTTAACAGCAATAGGTGGTGGTTTCTCCAATGTGTCTCTAAAATAAGGCTAGATCCCATACCACAATATGCTAGATATGTTCCTCATCTCTATTTCAAATAGGGTTAAAAAAGAGGGAGATCACACAGGGTTTAGCTTTCAGAATTGTTGGCCTCCTAGGAGTTCTTAACAGAGTGAAGGAAAGATGATGTACTTGCTAAATCTACCAAAGATGAGTAGGTTTAAATGTATAGAAACCTACAAAGCTGCTTTCTTATGCAACTGAAAATCAGGTCCTAGTAATCTGAGTAAGGTTTACAACTAAAATTATTACTAATAAAATGATATCTTTAACTCTGGAACAGTAATAATCAACAGATTCAGAAAATGTAAGGAATAGAAGCAAATTCAGCATAGGCACAACATTTTTTAAAAACAAGGAACAAACAAATGATAGGATGAAAACACACTAGTGCAGAAAGATCTCCAGCTAAAGCAGATATCATTATCAAAATAATCATCTCTGCATGTGCTCTCAGGTATTGCTTTGAAGCTAAAAGCCTAATGCAATTTTTGGATGATAAATAGTGATATCTAGAGATTAGGAATTGACCTTTCCTCTGCACACAACTGACAAGACTTTTACCAAAATATTGTACCCAATACTAGTATTAAAAAATCTGGAAATCATGGAATATTCAGGAAGTTTTCAAAGAGAGTATTTTTTTTTTTTTTTTTTTTTTTTTTTTTAGAGGAGAGCTCAGTCTTCTCAGCTACTTGAAGAAAATGCTGAGAGCGGGGAAAGCTCGATCATTTTTATGTAGGGTGCTCAGATGTGGCATAATTAACCAAAATCAAGGGATTGTTCTGAAGAGAAATTAATAACAAGAACTTTAGAGTTGGAAATTAATGTTGGACAGATTCAACCTACCAATCTCACAGTTTAAGGGGTGAGAACAGCCTTGGATCTACCTGTCAGAAGAGGTGACTCTCCAGAGGGGTGAGAAGATTTGTCTGTGGCTGCATCCCAGAAGCTCCTTCCACACACGGGTAGGATGCAACTTTGGGTCCCCAAACTGATTTAGGCTTTAATTCTGATTTTCTGCATCCTGTAGGCCAGTGCCTAGCCCCTAGACTAGTGAATGTAATGGGATCAGTCTCTCCTCTTTCAGCAGTGAATTCAGATGTCCGATTTAAGAGGACATTCTTAATGTAAGATAAATCATAAGACAGAGAAGAACAGTTTTACTTTATTTGTCTCTTTTTGGCTAGCCCTTTCTTTGGTTAGCTTAGCATGCTTCTGAGGAGGCATTTCAGGGGTGTTTTGGGGTTGGCTTCAGTAGCTGTGAGGAATCCTGAAGCTAGAAGTTGTAGTGAACTCTGAAGGCGGGAAGATCTGGCCCACATTTCCTAGGTACCATCTAAATATATAGATAAGACTACTTAACACAAAGATCAAGGAAAGAAAGTATTCTTTTTGTCTCTATTCTACTGGTACTTCATAGCAACTGTTCTATTTTACTTTATAAGTGTGTGCAACACCTAACACAGTAAGGCAAAAGTCTAAGCTGGAAACAATCTAACAACATTTTTAATATGTACACATATATATATACACACACACATATCTTTATGATGACAGGCAAATGCATCTTGAATATATGATTTCTTCAATACGATATGAAAAATGTGGGTACTTAAAGCTATATTGCAATATTTAGCATGCATATTGATTTTGACAATCATAATATATAGTAACACTGGTTCACTGTATATATGACAAAGTGATTTTCATATTACCTTTGTTAAAAGTGATGTACACACACTCTAACTTTTATTTGACTGTGAAATTACATTGATTTCCAGAATAAGATGAATGTAGTCTTTGTAATCACAAATAGCCATGATAAGCTTAGTTTTATGTTTCTTCACTTATGGGAAAGATTATTTTCATATACACATTAATCATATTAGGTATGTGATAATTCGTTCTCCAGTGTTAAAACGAATTTCTAGGAAATTTGTGAGCAGACAACATGCCAAACTGAATTTAAAGAAAAGTGTAGTCCTAAGGAGAAGAATCAGACGCTCCCCCCTCAACATACACATCACAAAACAAAACTGATCCACACCTCAAATTCTTGACGGGGTATTACCAGGGTGAGATTTATCTCAGTGGATATTCAGAGCTGATCTGTTACTGTCTACTAGCTGATCTAACACCAATCCTGCTTACTCTGCAGGAGATATCTGGAAGCACTGCTGTGCCCCATGACAAATTCTGTGCTGTGTTACCTATAGGAGCTTCCAGTGAGGTTTGGTGCAAAGGCATCTCCCCGTGACTGTCTCACCCTGTTCTTTGATGTGGTGTGTTACCAACACCTACACCTATGTACCACCTAAGGGTGGAACTAAACAGTTGCACTGCTGCTCATTCTCTTCTGAAAGTCACCGTTCCATTCCAGCCCCAAGATTGCACATACATTTAACTAGTCTAATTACATCTCGTAGTTGCAAGAGGTCTCATGCCACCTTCCCTGGTAGTTTCAAATAAGTGGAGATAATCTATATAATATAGAAATGAAATGAATAAATATAATGCAGTAACTAATCTGAGTCCATGCCAGTGACATTGCAGCCCTACCTATATGCTAAGATTATCAATGTACAATCCGGGGATATAGAAACAGTGTTTGTTTACAGATACACTCAAGTAAGCTGAATTCATCAGACCAGCTGGTCTTTCTGTTGCTTTTGCTTCTAACTTTTAATCCTTCTTTCTCCCCATTAACTTATTATCTTCCTTTCATGCTTTCTTTTGAGTAAGGCTAAGTGGAGTTAAAAGGAAACCACAATAACGTGTGCAATGTGGAAAAAATCATATGACCAAATAATTCAACTACAGTTCTCACGAATGAAAGATAAACTAGTTAGATAATGATAAATCAGTCCTAGAAAGATAAGAAAATACTTCTTGTGCCCTCTAATTTCCTGCTAACACATTATGACTAATTATATTATCACTTTTTGCTATTGTAAGGAAGTGTAAGGTAAAATGCTGTTGCAAAAGTTCATGATACACACTGTACAGTGTTTAAGATGACACATTGCAGCCAATAAAAGCCTAAAAGGCACAGTTTGGCTACTGCTGATCTGATGTTGCCCTAAAAGAGGCTAAGATAAGCTTTTTATTGACAGCTAGTTCTTTTGTACTAACAAATATACTTTTTCCATCAATATTCACTGATGCATTTGATGTTAGCTTGTGAAGTTATGAGTAAATCCCAGTTCTCAGAACAACGGCATTCATATTAGACAATAAAAGTCTGGAAGACTTGATTGAGAGAAACCAAAATATGTGTCGGTCATTTGCTTATCTGAGAGGTCAGAAACAGGATTAACAGTGAGATAATGAAAAAAAAAAAAAACAAACTCAAACCAAAACAAAAAACCACACACACACAAAACCCCCAAACAAACAAACAAACTAACAAACATCCTGCAGTGGGCTGGTGCCATATGATCAAAGATTATGGCCAAAGCACAAAATGCTTTTGAACATTCACAATATTGTTTTACTGCTACTTCTTTAAAGACTTTCCAAATAATCTTCTGTATCGAGCACTGTCTAACAATTATTGGAAAGGCTTCATGTATTCATTGCTTCCCAGTATAAGAATTTAGTTAGTAACATAAAGTAGAGGTATAATCACCTTGGGCTTCTGCAGTATCAGAAGAGATGGTCATTTCCAGACCTTGATTTAAACTGCAAATGGGATCATTACTCTCTGGAAGTACAGCTCTCTGCTCTCTTCCTCTTCATTGATTATGGGACTGAACAGACAAATTAAAATTAAGCAACTTGATTCAAGTTGTGAACTCTGTAAGTCAAGGCTCTTCAGCTTCCTCTGTGTTAGTGCAGCCATAGTAAATGAAAAACCCAGTCCAGGAAAAACCCTCTAGGTGAAATCATTTTACAGCTAATATCTGATATTGAAAGATATTAATATTTGCTGGTACTGAGGAATGTTACTGGCTTGAGGAACTCAGATTAGAATGACACAAGGAGCAAGATAACAATGAAACACTATGATTGCCTTTTCCTAGAAAATAAGTAATATTAATACATGGTGACCCTGGCACATTTAGTTTTAAAGAAGTTCAGAGTAGAGATGTCAGTTAATTTTTCAGCTAACCCCTATAAATTAAGCAGTTTTTTACCCTCAAAACCAGTGCTAAAGCTGCACGTGAGGTGTATACAGCAACTTTCATAATATTTGTCTCTTTCATCCATTCAACATTTCTTCTTCAGAGCACATATGAGTTTTCTTTTTCATATTGACCTATTAAGTCCTGTAGGGCACAGTGAACAGAGGTTGCTGGAGTCACTATAGAATCTGCCTGTCTGCATTGCTGTAAGATGGGGCATATTACCAGGTAAAATGAATCCCTTCTAACATAACTACCACATCACACAGTTCACAAAATGTGTGAAGCCTTACTTTAGGAGACACAAGAAAGCTATGGAATGCCATGCTTAAAAGTGTCTTTGAGGAAGGTTTCACTCTGATTAAAAATTTTCATGATACCAATGAAAACAAAATATATAATAGATAATATTATATGTAATATTTTGATATATAATTCAGTAAGGAATGACCATTCAATCAGCCAGACTGAGTGATGGATATCATAATACAAAATTAATGAATTGTTGCTTACCTAGTTTTTGTTTTCTTGCCTCATCCTCCACAGACCTATCATAAAGCATTGTGTCAACAAGCTAAACCATTTGGAAAATAACCTTAAGAATCAATGAAGCATAATCAAGGGGCAAGTACTTTTTCTTTACAATGCATGCTCCATCCTTGAGAAGTGATTTAACCGCAAGAGCTGTAGGTCAGATTTGTTCCCTGCTTCTCCATCTGGTAAATGTACCAAGGCCTTCTTCCAAAAGCACAGAGGCCACCTTATAGCACACAATGCAGAGATTAACTTATTTAGTCATTGCCCTTCCAGCCTGACAGGTATAGTAGGTCTTGCAGACCAGATACAAAAACTAAAACACTGAAACTTCAAGCACTGTATTAGCTGATGTTTTTATATCTGTCTGGTGGGATCTATATTCTGCTTTAGAGACCTGTGCCCCTGCACAGTCTTTGGTGGACAATAGATATTCCAGAATGCAAGCCATGAAAACCTAAAGCCTTGTTATAGATGTGAACCTCTAAGCCCAGCTGTCTGTTTGATAGAGAGTTAAATCTTGAGTTTCCAGTTCATCAAAACTCTTATCTATAACACTACTTGCCTAATGCTAGCTCAGTTATGTGTATACTAGGACTTAAAAAATCCCTATCCCATTCCATATTGTCTCCTGGTGCCACATAACAGGTATGCTTGTTTCATCCTGTGCAGAATCAACCCACATCTGGACACCAAGTGTCCTTTGTAGGCTTTAATCTTTCCTTCTCCTAAAGGAAATAGTAAACTCATAGAATGGCTTTGGTTGGAAGGGACATTAAAGAGCATCTAGTTCCAAGCTTCCTAATGCGATCTCTCACTAGACTGGGTTGTGCAGAGCCCCATCCAACCTGGCCTTGAATGCTTCCAGGGATAGGGCATCCATAAGTTCTCTGGGCAACCTGTTTCAGGTAGGAAGCCTCATAACCCTCACAATAAAGAATTTCTTCCTCATATTGAATCTAAACATACCATCTTTCAGTTTAAAGCCATTCCCTCTTGTCTTATGTCTGTGCACATCCTTGTAAAAAGTCCCTCTCCAGCTCTCTTGTGGCACTTTCGGTGCCACAAGTGCAATAAGGTCTCCCCAGAGCCTTCTCTTCTCCAGGTTGAACAAGCCCAACTCTCTCAGCCTGTCTTCATAGCAAAAGTTCTCCAGATGTGATAATCTTCATAGCTTCCTCTAGACTCTCTTCAACAGGCCTCCATTCTTATATTGTGAGCCCCAGAGCTGAGCACAGTACTCCAGATGGGGCAGAAACACCTCCTTTGACCTGCTGGTCGCACTGGATGCAGCCCAGGATACAGTTGGGTTTCTGGGATGTGAGAGCACATTGGTAGGTCATACTGAGCTTCTTGTCAGCCAGCACCCCGAGTTTTTCCCCTCGGGGCTGCTCTCAATCTATGCTGCACCCAGCCTGTGTTTATGCTTGGGATTGCACCAACCCAAGGTGCCCAACCTTGCCTTTGGCCTTGTTGAACTTAATGTGGGTCTCACAGGCTCACCTGTCAAGCCTCTCAAGGTCCATCTGAGCACCCTCCAGTATGTCGACTGCACCACACAGTTTGGTGTCACTGGTAAACTTGTTGAGGGTGAATCCATGTTGCTGAAAAAGATGCTAAACAGCACTGGTCCCAGTACCGACCACTGGGGAATACCACTCATACTGTTCTCCACTTGGACATCAAGCTGTTGACTGCATTGCCAACTGTCATGGTATTTTTTACTGTTCTATTTTTGTTCTAATATGTTTAAATAGCTAAATAAAAATACAGCCTGAGATGCTGAAGAGCTGTAACAACAATTGTGGTTGTTTCTGGCCACATTGGCAAGCATGGTGATATTTTTCCTCTATCAGTTATTGTTTGTACACTGGCAAGGTAGGAATGAGTCAGGGACTCCCCTGCTGGAACAAGCAGACCACAAAGCTACCGTAACATGTGAACCAAAACAATTCTATCACTTGTGGCGATCAAGGCCTCCACTTACATTTGACTCAAGGAGCCTAATTGAATGAAGCTCTCACGTCCTGTGTACCCTGTGCAGAGGAAACAGGCAGTTAGCTGAAGGTCAGCACTCTCATTTAACTGTCTCAGTAAAAAGAAGATAAAATCACAATCAAGCTGCTAGTTATTTAAGATAGGAAACTATGAGGACTATTGTAGGCCATGTTTAGGTCATCAGAGGAAGTACTCAAGGAGCACATTTAGTACCTGAAAGGCAAAATATTAACCCTGTACTTTCCTGATTCAATTAACAGACCCCTTTTTCCCTTTCCATGTTTGCTTACAGTTTCTGATTTCATTTTAGACAAAAGACACTCTTCATCCTGAAAGACAGTCTGATGCTGTACTTTATCATTTTGCTGTGGATACAGTTAATGTCTAGTACATCCATTGTAATGTAAAGCAATATTATTAACATAGATAGGTAAATATGAATCTACTTATTAATTTACAGTGTAAGGGATTATTCAGATTTAGGGAACACTGCAAAACAAGAAATAAATTAGTGTATGCTAACTTGGGGCTAACTTATCTGCCCTTAGTAAATGCTGTCAGGATGGGAAGGAAGCAGCTATGGTTGCCAAGAAGATTCTACAAAGTCAAGACAGACTGCGGGATCTGTCCTGGTGAGACAAGATGAGAAAAGGGTAAATGATACCTTCCCTGAGTGTCTACTCCTTTCTCTGACTACTAGGCATTACTTTGTATAACAGAAGAAAAAACCTTAAATTGTCATTACAAATTTGATGGGCATACCTGAAGCTAGAATATCTTTTCTCTCTGTAAAAAGTCTCCTCAGATAAAGCCAGATTGGCTATGAGTGTATTATCACTATATGTGATTAGTAAGTGATTATATATGATAAAATCCCATTGGATTATGTCATCCTTCCACAGAAAAGGAGAAAAAGCGCCAACACAACTGACTAACTCTGCACCATCCTGCAATCAGTTCCTGCATGGAAGCAGAGAAATAGGAATGACAGCAAGAGCACTCAAACAAACAAAAAGAAACATTACTTTTATTTTGTTGTCTGTAGCCTTCACAAGGTAGTACAGGAATTGGAACAGCCCCAGCTAAATAAAACAGAAACTCAGTACCTGGAGCAGCAATAAAAATATACAGATATGGGAATAAAGAGGTCTCACTAGGATTCTCCACCTCAGGGGGTCTCAGCTATAGCTGAGCTCCAACTTTTAGCTCTTTTCAGTCTGGCATTGCTTTGCTGATCAGAGACCACCTTTACACACTTTGATTTCAGGTGATGGAGCAGTTTTCTTATTCCAAACATTTATAAAATGTGGTTTTGAGGACTTTTTGTGTGTTGGAGAAGGAAGTTCTGAATTGCTGTTTCAAGAACTGTAGGTCAAGTTTTAAATAGCTACCCCACGAAAACTGAACTTTCTACTTTTACTGAGCATCCAGAGATAGAATAGAATGACTGCAAAACACCCAGAGTCATAACTGACCTCACAGAGTCTGTCTCAATCTCTCTTCCTCTCCAAAACAACCGACACTGTTCTGAAAGTTTTCATTTATGTTTTGAATCTTCAGCCACTCCTTCCCAGCGAAGTTTTTTTCACTGTGAAAGTAATCAGTGCTGGAACATGTTACTGGAGAAGGTTTATGTTCTCCATCTGAAGGGATATTCCGAACTTGATTGAATATGACCATGAGAAACACTTGAAACTAGCTTCAAACTTTTAGTATCTTGTTTAAGCAGGATGCTAGACCAGATGACCTCCAGAGGTCTCTTCTGGCCTAAATTATTCTATGAATCTGTGACTGGATGAGGTTGGTTATAAGAGCTGAGCATCAGGAAAACTAAAACCATAATAATGTCTTCTGGGTCTGTCAAAGCTGTATTTATGAACTGAACTTTGCAGAGAATAACTCACCTGAAGGAATATTTGCTGCATCAGACATGAAGGGTACTGTTTCAGAAAATTCAGTAGTATGCTTCATGTTTGCCATTTCATTCTGAAATTTCATGGGACATTTAGTAGCAGACAAGTGAAAAAATGTGGATATTTTTTGCTGAAACTGAGAAAACAATATGAGTATGTGCCATATGTCACAGTGAAATATAAGAGGTTTGAGTCATAAGTAGTTTTCTATAACTTTTTCCTCTAAACAATAGAAGAACCTCCCCAGGAAGTTGTGCAATGAGAATATAGTTCTTGGTTTCAAAATAATAGTGAGCTAATTAGTAAAAAAAAGTGTTCCTACCTCTAATTAACATAGTTCCAAACCCCATCCATGCTAGAAATAGCACAAAAGATTTACAACAGATGTATCTCCTTGGAATTACATCAGACATAATAAGTTTACCTAGATTAAATGACTGATAAATGTCAGGATGATGTATGGCATTATTGATGCAATAAAAAGGTACAATAAATAAGACATTTTGCACAAAGCCTTTATTGACTGTTTATGCTTGGGATTATCAAAGGAAGGACCTTTTTTCTCGTATGAAAACCAAATCAAAATATTTTCCTGTAAGTTTTCTATTCACTATGAATCTGATTGTAGTTATTTAGAACTGTTTTTTTTTTTAGAAGTATAACAAGATTATTTTTATTTTGGATTGTGACGATTCACATTTGATAGAGTTATAATGAAATTATCATACTCAGCTTGACTGCTGGCGCAGTAAATACTGCTCTGAAGGGGAAAGTTAGAACATTACAGCAAAGTTTGTAAGCCATCAATGATCTCAGAGGAAGGGCGTTTCTTCCAGTTGTTAACTTAAACAAAAACAACTGAAGACTATACACTGGTCCTGGAGGGGAACAAAACACACCGAGTTTCACAAAGTGCACTCTAAATATATAGTTCAAAACCTACTGTAAAGAAGTAGACTTGCTCCAACAGTCTGAAATTATATAGATCTAAGACTTTATCAAATGCAAAGCTGATTCAGGCATGTTTGTCTCTGAACTGTCTCTGTCTGTCCCTTTATTGTCCCAAACCATCAACTGATCCCTCTTTTTTGCCCCCATGGAACCCTGCAGAAAAAGAGAAAAAATGCAAAATCTGATGGTTGAAATAGAAGCCAGAAGGCACAAGTTCAAATTATGTTTTGCCACAGGCTTCCTATGTGATTACAGACCAGTCAGTCTCAAGGGCTTTAGCAGAGATAAATACAGCTTCTTTGCAACCTTTAATGCCTTCTACAGAAATGGAAACCAAATTAGTATCTGAGACCTTTCTCCTTCCGTGTTTCATGATGATGAGACATGAGGAAGACATGATTTTTCCTTTCCTTTGATCACATATAGGCTCATTTCTCTCTCAGTTCTTCTCTGTGTTTCATCCTTATTCTGCACTAAGCTCTGGACACCCAGTGCGGGTTTCTGACAATCCTGGGAGCAGAAGTGCAAGATGTTGCACTAACAAATAATATAGATGAGTCTAGTCTCCATCCCTCTCATTGCTCCTTTCAGAAAGAGGTTTTACACTGAACATTTTCTTTATTTGCGGATTTAGGCAGGACAATCTGGGCCAATGATTCTTGCTTCAAGTAATTATGAAGAGCAAAAAAAAAAAATGTTCATCTAGACAGCTCATGTATCTTTCAGAATTTTAACTGTTTTGGAAAAGGGCAGTTTTTTAACTGATTAAATGGAATAGAAAATGTATCACATTCTACACAAAAACTGTAAGACAGCTCCTGAAGTCTATTAACCAGCACTCTGACATTTGTGATTCTGTGATCCAACAGCCAGGAAGGGAGAACAGTCAAAAAATTTTATAAAATCTATTTTTACACTAGGTCCTTGCTTCAAGCATTCATTGAGAAAGCTAAATGGTGATTGTTAGTATGAATGTCCGGTTTGAAAAAAAGCTGTGTTCTCAAAGGACCTGTTTTTTACAGTATCAATTCCCTTTAAGGAATCTTAAAAGGAATATCCATACTGAAGTAAGCAAATAAGATATTATCCAAAAATCCCCCCTGTCCTCAAACCACTGAGATCCATATGTTCATTAGCCGTATATTAGCGTTCTCATTATGAATAAAAATGTTCAGTGGGTTTTTCCTGAATTCTACACAGATTCCTGTGTGCAAAGACAGAACAGAGGGGCTGAAGAGCAGGAGAGTGCCAAAGACATGACCAGATTAAGTGCTAAGAGTACAATCAGAAGGCAAAATTAGGAGCGTTAGCTCTTTTTTTTTTTTTCTTAGAATGGTCTGAAGTGTTTACTTTATTTGGTCCCTAAACACCATAAGTGATCAAGACAGCAGCAGCATGAAGACAACAAAGGTAACACTGCAGATGAACGTGGCCTGTGTGTACAGAAACTTCTGGCTGAGCTAGAGGCTTTTATTTTCAAGGCTGCTTTCTGCACAACTAAAAGAATAACATGGATTGTTCTAGCAAAAGATAAATAGCAACTACAGAAGAGCAATTTATTCTGAATATTTTATCCCTTGATTTCTTTAATCAGTTGTAAGTATGTCATGCATCCTTCCATTATTAAGTGCCAAAAAATAGACATTTAAATCCAAAAATGTTATTTATTTTCCTTTGATGTAGTTGAACAAATTAAGGTTTTGAAATGTGCCCTAGAGTTGCTATTAATATGGATTTTTAAATGTAGCTTTTAATATAACAACAATAAGTATTTCCCGATTAGAATAATCTGACTGAAGTATTTACATTGGTCACTGGTCTTTTTACTTTGTGAGTTAGAGTACTAAAGAGATTAAGTTTTAATTTCTGTTAAAAGAACAGTTCCTGTGGTAGCAGATTCAAGAGAACACACAGCTCAGAGTTTTAAAGACTTCAATTTCAAGTCTTAGGAATTTTGGTGTTTTCTCTTTTACTACCATTTTAGTGATCTAATGGAGCTGCTCTGACTAGCAGTTTGGACTTGATGGCCTCAAAGAGACTCATACCAGTGGAAAATTGCTATAGAACCAATAATAGTGACCTTACACAGAGCTTCTGGTGCATATGTGAACATAAACTGACAATGAAACAGAGTCATGTCTACTTTCTTTCATTTACAGCTAAATTTAGGTTCTAGAAGTGGATACTGATAATGAAAGTGTTCTCTCTGTGCTGTGTGTCTTCATAAAATGCATGTTAAATTGTGTATATGAATACACATACACTTGTGTTCAACTTGTGTGGGTCTGTATAGAAAGATATTAACATTATATATTAAAGGCTAAAAATTACACTGCCACCAAGGAAGGCATTTAATTTGGTCAGTAGTGCACTCTGGGTTGAATTAAAACTTAGATGTGCGCAAATAAAGAGGTCATTTTTGACAAAGAGAAAATAACATCACCAGTTGGCTTGAAGTATGCCTCCTTTAAATCAAAATTGGACGCTCTAAACCAACAAAATTTATATAACATTTCTTCTATGTGTACATAACCACATTCAATGATGGTTATAAAATCTTATGAAGAGCTCATGATGAGTTATTTGGGGATTTTTGGAAAATATCACATCAAATCATCATCTCAGTCAGAATAAAGCTATTTCAAATTCTCAGCTAACACACACAGGCTCCTCCAGGGCTCAAAAGAAAAAGGGTTAACTCTTATCTTGGTGCAAAGTCATAACCCCTGAAATTCTCTATTCCAAACAGATAGATGTTGTCCAAGCTAGATTCTTTTGCCCAAAAAGTTTTCTTCCTCCGTTTCTGTGTCTCCTTTCAAGCCAACAGATTTGCAAATCAAAACCAGCAGAGGTATCTGCTGAGTAAGGATTTTTTTCCAACTGATAAACCAGTTCAGATGAGTTAACATCAAATTCAGCATATTAGAAGTAAAGACACAGCACTGGATAAATGAAAATCAATATCTTTCTGCATCAGATGAAAGAGCTCTTGTCCTGATCATAAGTTTTATTATTTTGTCCTGACCGCAAGTTTAGATAAAGTATTTCTACTCCAGTTTAACTGCTGCTTATTGCTCATGGCAATACCCAGCCCACTTGCAATGAACACTGAGAAGCAGTATGTAGTCATGTTTGCATATAGCTCGTTAAGAAGAACCACATGGCACATCTGCTGTGCTTGATATCAAATCACAGAAAACTTGATGAATGTAATGAGTAACAAGAAAAAAGAATTAGTTCTCCAAATAGTCCTAGACACATATTCCAAACACTAGAATGCATTGCCATGCAGTGTAAAAAAAAATACTTGTACAATTTATATCTGAATGGAAGAGCTATATAGCCTTTTTATTCTTTTAATGGAATTTTGTATGTTTATGTGAAGAGATGAAAGATGAGGGAAGCTGGAGAAGAGGAGCAGAATGTCAAACAGACCACCAGATTAATGGCTGGGAGCATAGCCATAAGAAAAACTGGGAGATAGATATGGATATGCTTGCTCTGATTCTGCTGAAGGAACTTGAAGCTGTGAGCAAATAAACTGTCTGCTGTTGAATTCTTGATATAAGGGAAATGGAATTTTGTATGTCTTTTGCAAATAAACTGGAGGGCATCTATCACCAGTTTCTCATCCTAGCTGCAACCAACACTGTTCCAGATTTTGAATAATCACTTGGGTCAGCAACAATTCATATCAAAATGTTAAACAGAAAAGCCTCACTCTGTGGCCTCTCAGAGGGGCTAGAACATTGTTTATATATGTTTCTACCTTCCATTTACAAATTTGCTATCTTTTTTAAAAGTACTGCTTTTTGCATTTATCAAGTTATACCCCAAAATATGAAAATCAAATCTGACAACTGGCCAAGACAGAAGAAATTCATTGAAGTTTTGCGGAATTGCTATGATGATTACAGTCAGCTGCTGTTTTTAACTAGCACACTGAATTTTCCCTTCAAATACTGAATATTAATAGACAAAAATGTTCACAACAGCTTAGTATGAGTAGGACATATTTGCTGCAACTGTAAACGATTTTTTTCCTCCACTAAAAATGTATGTTGTTAAGTTACCTTAACACACTTGTAAGTCTTTTCATTCCAGCTACTTCAAGCTCCTGCTAAATGACCATGCCAGCAAGAACCAGAGCCAAGGTCAGCCATACCAAGGGAAAAAGAGAGAGTGGTGATGTTCACAGCAAAACCAGCTGTACACAATTTGGCCTTGGCAGGATTTGTTTTTACCAGTGTAACTCCTGCCATGTGAAGTATGAGTCCAGATTAAGCAGTTAATGAGGTCAGTGGTCTTCTAAAGGGCATTCAAGTACATGAAATGTGAACCACTGCACAGGAGGATGCTGCTCTAATAAAAAGGAAAAACCCTACACAGAGCAATTTCAAGAAGGTAAGTCCAATTCTTGAAGAAATAGATACATAAAGAACATTTTGAGGTAAGTGATGGCAGAGACCCTTCAACACAGTAGTAGTACTGACAAGAATTACTGACAAAGGGGCACAGAATTATTTCTCGAGTACATGTTTTGGCTGTAGTTTTCCTACAACCCTTTGGACCTGAAGAGGACACTTGTGGATTTGGTGAGTGATTAATTGAGTTTCCTTAACTTGTCTGGATCTGAAGTGCCAAAAAGACATCAGAGACCTGCAAGCATTTGAAGAACATGGTGTCCACCCCGAACAAGCTTTTTGGAGTCAAGACTACTCTACCTAAAACATACATTTGCTTCCTGTGGATGAGACCTCCTAGTCAGTCAAAAAGTTGCATATTCTATTCTGACTTTGTTGTTGTGTATTCCATATTAATTTTCCTTTCCTGAGCATGTAGTAGTTGAGGACAAAAGATGCAATGAGCTGTCCTGCACTTTATCTCAAGAGATAAGTAGACTTTATTGGAATGTCTTTATCAAATTACAACTGAAACTCCAAATATACCAAGCTGTTAGTTGTTCAGAAAGTGTTATTTATTTTTACCAGAATATTACAATAATTGTGTGTGGGGGGAGATTAATTACAAAAATTGCAGCTGATGTTTAAAATAACTCAATGCAGTTTCTAATTTCAGAATTTTTTTTTTTTGTTAGACTATTAACCTTATGTACAGGAAGATATTAAGAATTGTTATCTCCCAACTTTTTTCTTTTATGAAGTTTCAAAATGTCTCTCAAATGAGAGTACAGATGGGAAAATGAACAGACTGTATTCTCTTTCTTAACTTTTAAAATTTTGATGAAAACTAAACTTTGTCTTTTCAAGGTAAAAAAATCTCTTTTACTTCACTAATTTTCTGTAAAACATTCTTCATAAAAATATATAATTTATGAATGTTGAATTTACCGTGCTAGCTTTAATGAGAAACAAATGAAAAAACATATCTCTGGAAAAGTTCACAATGAACATTTAGTTATATTAAATTCTGGGATTGGATTTGGGACAGTGGTAAAATGAAGTCATATGTGAATTGTATTCCTATATATATGTGTGTATGGATTTATGGTAACGGAAATCCATGTTTGAGTCATTTAAAGAAAATGCATGGCAAACAGCAGAGCTTTTCTGGGTTTCATTTATACAGAAATATAGAAAGTGAGATAACACCAGAGCAGTTTCTTTTACTAAAGGAGTGTTAAGCTGCCAAACACCAAATATTCATCAGACTCACTTCTCAGTTGCACTCGACGACTTCTGAGTACAGTCCCTGAAACAAGGAGTTGTGTTGTAAGCAGATGTTTATAATAAGTGTTTTTACACATCAAAATTTATTTGAACCTGCAATGAAAAGATTTGGTTCTACCTCGGAATTGCTGGATGATTGGCTTTGTTTCTTGAAATTATGAAGCGATAAAAGGGCATTTAATTCTATATGGACAAAATCTAAACATTTACATTTTTGAGATTTTATTTTGTTTTGTTTTATTTTAAATTTACCTTTCAGGAAAGCATTTCAGGGCTATCCAAGTTTCATCAGGCAGGGTGATTTGCGGGGTTTTCTATCAGTGAAACAAATTCTTTACTGATCTGACTGTATGAAAATATGTGGACAGCAACAAAAATCTATAGATACCTTAGGAAACTTCCCTAATGCATTGTGAGTGGCCACTGAGTTTCCCAAATTATGAACAGATAATTGAACTATCTTTCCATAAGATTACAAGTTGGTAATCAGAAATAAGAGGTATCATTGCCAACTGCAGGACCGTAAGGCCCTTCCCATCTAGTGCTGTGTCCACTCTTGGTTTGCTTAACTATTAAAGCATTATCCAGTTTTGTCTAGTTTGCAGTAGGATTCTTTTTGCAAGAGATGGGGTTGCCTGCCATCCTTTAAGGAAAATTCTGGACCATAATAGTGAGATTTTGTCGTAGCTGATCACACAGAGTATCTTTCTTTGTGAAAGCCAAATCCAAATTAGCTACAGCTTGGGAGATTGCAAGAGGACTTCCCAAGAAGGTCACTTTATGTAAGGGAGGTCACAGAGTCTCCTTCTCTGGAGACACTGCAAACCCACCTGATGCAGTTGTGTGTGATATGCTCTAGGTGACCCTACCATGGCAGAGGGGTTGGACTAGATGACCTCCAGAGGTCTCCTCCAACCCTAACTATTCTATGATTCTGTGACAAAACGCATGCAAAAGAAGACATCTTTCAGTGTAACTGGGTGGACTTTATTTCTAACAGGTTTTTCCTGTCAAGTAACCAGTAGAAAGAATATTCTAAAATAGACCCTTTTAATGTGATTTAATACCCCTCTTATCAGTCAGGAGGAACAGACAGACAAACTTCTTAGTAATATGGTTTAACACTACCCATTTGGGCCAGAGAAAATCAGTTTAACCTATTTAATGATAGCTACCTAAAATGTCTGTGGCTCTTCTGCCAAGAAGGGAAAAAGACATGATAGTGGGAAATGCAACAGGAAAAAGATTCTCAGGAGTCAGGAGGATGTCCAAGCCACAAATACATTCCAGTAGATCACTAATGAGTGAACATGTCTCATGTCTTACCGCCTGCTATAATCACTCATTTGATTTAAACAACATTTGGTTCCAATGTGTGTTTCATTTCCAGAAGGCGGGTAAAACTCTAGCTGAAAATTATATTCAGTCTTGTCATTGCTGTTTTGATTAATTTCTAGGCAGGATGACTGCGGTTTGGGTTGCTTTGAGCACTGGCATGAAGAATTTCCACAGTTTGGCTTGCAGTTTACTATGACCAAGTTTTGTGGCAGCTAGATCCTTTGTTTAAGTCTGGTTGAAACTCAAAATTTGATTTCCACAGGAAATACTGACATTTGGGGATGAGGAGATAGAAGGACAAGCTCTAGCTAAAATTGAAAACTAATCATTTTCTGAACTCTGTATAAAGGGAGATTCCAGGGGGTAAAAACTGCTTTGGGAAGAATGAACTGTTGGAGATTGATTCTGAGCAACAGTCTGGGTGGTCCCTGGAAATTGGGGACCATGAGATCATCTAATTTCAGAAAAGCATAGTCTGAAACATTCAATGTGTTGAAAAGGAAGCTCAGAACCTCTTGACACCAGCAGCGTCCTGTAGCCTTTCCAACTGCATGGTATCAGGACTAGGAAAGTTAAAATTGAAAACCCCGGTTCCTTTAAGACTCAAATTTAGTAATATGAGGACTGTCCAAAGTTTTCTGATTCATATCACAGGATGGCCTTGAACCGCAGATCCTTGCCTTTGAGATGGCAAGATATTATTGCTAGAAAGAAACAGGAATGCAATCCGCTTCAGTCACCATGGAGGTTTAGAGCAGGGAGATATGTAGTAACAAACAAAATACTCGTGAAGACCTTATTTTCAACTCTTAAGTATCAGCCAAAACAGGCTCACTCCATTGTTGATGTAAACTGGCTGCTTTCAAGCATATTAAGGACCCTATTCAGTTGGTTTTGCATTACTCTGCATGAGGTGTCATTTGAAACTCTTTTGTATTGTAGGATTCAATCCAGGGAACACACAGCGTAAATGTACAGTCTTGCCCACAGCTGTAGAATGAAATATTCAAAAGTAAAGTTTATCTAGAATTCAAGTTCCTTCAGCCCCACAGAAGAAAACACCATTCCCTTCATCTTTCAAGAAGCATTGCACTTCTCCATTTTTCAAAATTTAATTTAAAAATGCTATTAAAGTCTAATTTGGTTACTGATTTAATTTCCAGAGAAGTGACAAAGAAAGACTCTGCAGTAAGTAAAATAAGGAGAGTAGAGTCAAGGAGAAACTTACCCTCAACTCCTTCAGTGGAGCTATTGAGTCAATTAGGCTAAAACTTTAGTTTCCTTGCCAGACTGTGAACAGGAGTTGAAATACATAAAAGTCAGACAGAATTAGTTCTAATCCTGAGGTAGTATACAGTGCACAGCAATCACATTTTAAGGTAGGTCAATATGGATGTAGATCCACCGAAGAGGAAAAAGTCAATTCTTGACAAATAGCAATTCCACTAGCCTTACACCTACAGCAGTAAATTGCCTCCACTTCCATTTGCTTTTGTTTAGTGCTTATTCCTCTTTCAGCTGCTAAATAGTTCTTTGTTCAGAAAATTATGGATTGACTTAGCTTTCAAATCCACTGTTTTTCATATTTGGTATTGGCACAGTGAGCACTGGTGAACTTCCTCACCATGGTTTTGCTTGCAATATTGTCCCAGCAACTGACTTTATTTGGGAATATTGTCTGTGCTAGTCCTATTAGTAAAGCCATTCTTAGCCTTGGTACCAAGGTAGCCATATGATGTGAATGTGGCCCTTTATCTCCAGCTGTGTCCGCTTTCAGAGAAGAAACAAGGCAATCACTCAATTATTCTGATCATATAAATCAAAAAACTGTCTTCAGGTTGAGAACAGTGGGCCTCAATCTTCTCATTATGCAGTCCTTTGCTGGGCTGATGCCACCAACAGGCTGTTACACCAATACAAAACTAGTCCAATACATAGAAACAGTCCTGGGGAATCCGGGAAATAATACTGAGAGGATTCTTCTTTGTAAAAAAAAAGGCACATCTTTTCTATTCTTATCATATTTCATCTTTTCATCTGAACTGCAGAGACATGGAAGAATAGTTGCAGGTCCTGACTTTTTTTTTTCCTAGGATAAATTCAGCAAAGTGGATTAATGTTTCATATATTGAAGACACATTCACTCTTGAGACACCCATTCTCTTACACTTCTACAATGCTGCTGTGTCCAATCCACCTCTAAGTACAATAATAATATGTCCTTGACTGTCTCCTCATCAAACAGAGAATGATTTAATTCTACCCATACCACATAGTTTACATTAAGTACCTCATTTCAGCACTTTCAAGAAGAAAATTAGAAACTGCAATGTTATTTAGCCACAATACTTCTGAAGTTTTAAAGTGTTTGTCAGGAAAAATCTCTAAACAATTGGGTAAAAAAAGCATATCTATAGACAAGTGTGCAAACACATGCACATCTATGCCTACACAGATATGTATGTCCAGGATTTATATTGTGTTCCAAAATGGAATGAGAAGAGTCTCCAGTATTTGGCTTAAAAATCCTTCTAACACATGGATCTTATTAAACTGTACCTCTGTCTAACTGTGGTTGAGCAAACAAAAGTGGTTCCACATGGCTGATAAAAAGCCTGATCAAGAAAAGGAAAGAAAAATGTTTCTACTTGCCCTGCTGCCTCCGGAAATCTGCAGATCGAAGAATGAATTATTTTGCCTCTACTGCAGTGTATGCAGTCACTGAAGTCTGACCATATCTCCACTCCAAAGAGAGGAGAAATATCAGAAGTATTCAGGCAAACAAAGCTCTGTGATTCCACACTGAAACATAATGAGAGCAATACTACACATGCGAAGCCAAAAGCTTTTCTCCCCTCACATCTTGCAATCCATATCCTTCCCATAACACTGTGAGAGTAAAGAATTTGGAAGACAAATTGAGAACCTTTGTCTAGAGGAGTGAGCTTTAAATACTACATCGACCTGTTATGTTTTATGTGATCCTTCTTAACTTGCATAGTACTTCTAATATGGAAGAGAACTTGTAAAATAATTTATGTGTCCTGCTGGAACATGAAGGGACACCTTTTTGTCAGCATAAATTACTCTGTACAGCAGTCTAAAACTGCACTCTTATCTCCTCATTGGATGCAGTTACAGTTGCACACCCAATACATCTCCTCCGCTTCCTAACAAAGGACTGCAGCACTGCAGCTTACTGTGCCATGTATGAGAGAAAATAGCTGATGCCTAATCTGCTGATACAGAAGTACAAATAGCTTCTCATGTTGTATCACTGTTAATATGTGATCAAATATTTCTAAACTTAGATGGTTATAAATAGAGAGTCACAAGGAGAGACTAATAGAGATGTGTATTGCAAGCAAGCTTGTAAGAGACAGAGCTGGCAGTCTTGAGAAACGGACCCCATGAAATGAGGCAAGAAAGGTAGAAGATGGTGATATAATTGCTCATCTCATATGGCACTTTACTTCATGGAAAATACCATGATATCAGTGAAGATATTTCTGAAATTATACACTCCTCAGGAAGATTAAAGTTATAGGTATATACTGATTACATAATAATAGAATCATGATTAACAAACAGGGCAGACTTTGAAATCAAGCAACTGGGTTTGGGGTTTTTTTGGCTACTGAATAAGAGGTAGATGTGAAGAAAACAAGCAAGTGGGTAGGCAAATTGGTAGTTTTTGTAATAGATCTATATAGAGTATTCTTGGTCTTTCCCTAACTTCATCTTTTCTTACACTTCTTGTTCTTTAGCTCCTCTTTCCCCTTTCCACTGCCACTGACTGCCTGCTCATCTCCGCCTTCCTGTCTACCTGACATTGCTTCCTTCCTCTGTCTCAGGACATTCTTTTTCCTGACATCAGTATGCTTATCCTTGATCCAGCAATTACATCATTATGATTTAAAAGAGTCTACAGAGATAGTTAGTAGCAGATAGTGAGGTGAAAACCAGTATGGAGATGGATTAATGGGTTTCGGTTGGTTGGTTTTGCTCTTGCTTTATCTGCTTCTTCACTGTTCTTTCCCAGACTTTGTTACAGTCAGGATGAGAAGAGCCAAGAGGAGCCTTTGAATGGGTCCTTGCAAGGGGCCTCAGGTACTTGCCCAGGGAGAAAGCAGAAAGACTGAAGAGAGTATCTTTACACAAGATACAACTCTCTTCTGGAAGTGCTGAAATCCTGTTTAACTAAAACTCCTTAGTATTAGCTTCCTCAGTGCAATTTAATCAGATACAATGCAACAAGTTCCAGATTCTGCACCTGGGATGAGGCAACCCTGGATGTAGGTACAGACTGGGGAACGAGAGATTGGAGAGTAGTGTTGCAGAAAGGGACCTGAGGGTCTTGGTTGATGAAAAGTTGAATATGAGTCACCAGTGGCCTGGCAGGCAGGAGGGCCATCTGTGTCCTGGGGGGCATCAGGCAAAACATCACCAGCCGGATGAGACGGGGATTGTCCTACTCTCCTCTGCACTGCACTGGGTGCATATTTGGGCACCACAATATAAGAAGGATATAGAGCTGTTAAAGAGCATCCAAAGGAGGACTACGACAATGGTGAAAGATCTAGAGGGGAAGACACATGAGGAAGAGCTGAGGTCACTTCGTCTATTCAGCCTGGAAGAGATGGGAGACCTCATTGCAGTTACAACTTCCTCATGAGGGGAAGTGGAGCAACAGATACTGATCTCTTCACTCTGGTGAGCAGTGATATGACTCAAGGGGAGTGGCAGAATTTGTGTCAGGGCAGGTTTAGGTTAGATGTTAGGAAAAGATGCTTCACTCAGAGGGTGGTTGGGCACTGCAACAGGGTCCCCAGGGAAGTGATCACAGCACCAAGCTTGGCAGAGTTCAACAAGTGGTTTGACAATGGTCTCAGGCACATGGTGCCATTATTGGGGCCATCCTGTGTGGGGCCAGGAGTGGACTTTGATGATGCTTATGTGGCCTTTCCAATTCAGCATATTCTATAAACAAAGAGAAGAACTGATCCATGTAATCCATCCTATAGGAAGAGTGAACTTTATTCTTGGGGTGCTGTGTAGGACTAACTAAACGAGAGAAAATATGAAATCAATATCTACTTCACGTAAGGTCTGGTGTTAGCTGTGGGATCACAATGTTTATTTTACTTCAATTATCAAATACTGCATTTCCTTTAGAGTACCTTCCATACTAATCATCATCATGGCTAGGCTTTGCAAACAAAGATTTGAGAAGGGTTTTACCCATGCTTGCAGCAAACACACAAATGGCTAAACTCTTAAAGCCTGCATAGTGGTTTCTTTTTTTTTTTTTAGGTGAGGCACAGCGTGCGCAGAATTGGGTGGGTAGCCCCACCCTTTACTCCCAAGGTTCATCTGCCAGGGCCTAGTGAGCTTGGACAGTGACAGCGAAGTCCTCAGGACATAAGTCTGGTTAGAATATCCTTCTCTTAGGTAGATGGCCTTACAGGGCTGAGGAAGCTCCATCTGCCCGGGTTTGGAGCTAGAGTTGTCCTTCTCCTAGGATGGTTGTTGGGAAGCTAGCGATCCCATGCTGCCCATGGACACACTTTGTCTGACCTTTTAATTGAATTTCAAACTTAAAGGCTTGCAGCTCAAGTGAATATCATCTATCAAGTTTGATAATGACAGGAAGCTTAAAAACCCACAGAAACCTCACGATTATTTTAACAAGGGGTGCAAGCAAATGAAGCAGACACCTTGAAGCAGAAATAACTAAGTCTGAAGAATAGTATAAATTCAAACTTGTTCTTTAGCATGGTCAGAAGCAGAACTTCCTGCCATACTAGCAAATAGTTGGATCTTCTGCCACAGCAGGAGGAATTTTCTCTGCTGGTTGTACTGAAGAAAATGGGCAGAACATCATGTTTTTATTTCATATTCAGGATTCAAGGCAGGAGAAAATTCAGAGGATGTTGGGTTTCCTCCAAAAGAACTCCATCTTCTTTCATCATTGTCATCAGTGTTAACATATATTATTTTGAGGGAAAAAATAGAAAGAATGTGAGCACACACTAGCCTTCTCTCTTCGAGCAAGAGTGGGATCAAAGAAATCCCAACACAGTGAAAAATAACATAACTGATTCATTACCACCAGGTCCTTGAAGTTCATTGATCCACAGGGTCATTACACTCAACCATAACAGTTAGACAGTTCACTATTTCAGCAGTCTGAAAGAATGCCAATTATTAAAGCCTAAAATGTTATATGATGGGATTTTTTTCAACAAATCCTTTCTGATCGTGACAAAAAAGACTTGCAACACAACGCTGAATCCTGTAGGAACCACTGATGCCCTCAAGAATCACAGGGGTTTTTCAAAACAAGGAGAGGACTAAAACTTATAAGGTCTTCTGAGAACACAAAAAAATACTCTAATTAGGCAATGTACAAAGTGTCCTATAACATACATGACAAATGTTTGGTAGCCTGTTTTCACTACAGAAATAAAAGGAATGCCAGCATCAGTAATGAAAAACACTTATAGAACAGTAAGTTGCCTGGAAACAGATAAATAGATTTAAACATTCATACTTTTATCATGAATCTACAGAGAATAATGGGGGAAAATAAAAGTAATTTTCATATATGCATATGTATTGCATTTCCATATCAAGGTTTTGAAGAGGCAGGGGCAGAGCTATAGGGGTAGGGGTGGCTTTTTTGAAAAGAGACCAGGAGTTGCCCCGTGTTGGAAAAAGTCAGTTACAGAATACTCCAAAACATATCCAACACTGGGCCAAGCTGAACCCATCAGCAATGCTGGTAGCACCTCAGTGATTTCTTACTGAAGACAGGATAAAAATGCTGTGAGGGACAGCAGAGTGAGAAAAAACATGAGAGAAACAACCCCGCAGACATCAAGCTCAGTGCAGAAGGAGGGGATAATGTGCTCCAGGTGTCAGAGCAGGCATTCCCCTGCAGCCCATGGTGGAGACCATGAAGGCAGGCTGTCTACCTGTGGCCCATGGAGGTCCACAGTCTACTAGATATGGACCCTGCAGTCTGTCGAGGACTACATGCCACAGCAGTGGATATGTCCTGAAGGAAACTGTAGCTCAGGGACATCCATGATGGAGCATGCTCCAGGCAGGAGCCGCAGTCTGTGGAGAGGAGCAGGTCTTCTGGCAGTACCTGTGAACCTGTGGGTGACCCACCCTGGAGCAGTTTGCTCCTGAAGGGCTGTACCCCATGGAAAGGGACCCACACAGGAGCAGTTCTTGAACTGCAACCCATGGAAGGACTCACATCGGAGCAGCTCATGAAGGACTGTCTCACTGTATCCTGTGGGAGGGACACCATGCCTGAGTAGGGGAACAGCATGAGAAGCAAGGACTGACAAAGACAAATTGTTACAAACTGACCACAATCTGCCCTCCCTGTGGCACTTGGGGAAGGGAAGGAAAACGCAGAAGAGTCAGGGAAAAGGGAATGAAGTCAAGCCTGGAAAAAAGGGGATGTGGGGAAAGGGCTTTAGTTTTGCTTTTATTAGTCATCAGTCCAGTCTATTTTTTATTGGAAATTAGTTAAATTAATCTTCCCCAAGTCAAGTCTGTTTTCTCATAACAGTAATTGGTGAATGATTGCCCTGCCCTTATCTCAACCTATGAGCTTTATTCATCTTATTTTCCCCCCATGCCCTGCTGAGGAGGGGTAGTGGGAAAGCAGCTAGCCAAGGTTAACCCACAACAGTGCATTTTTAGAGACATAAAGAGCAATTAGAATGACAGAACAAAAAGAAATAGTTGGCTATATCTACAGTAGATGTATTTTGCACTCTCCATCTGATTTCAAAATTTGTTTATAAAAATAATATCAAATAATATCAAACATTGCAATTATAGTTATTTGATAAGAATCATAAACCATTTTTTTAAAATTACATAAATATGGTATTTTTATTTAAAACATTCAGTCCACATCTGAATAACAACCTAACAGAATATTCTGTAAATCACAGGATTCTCTTGTGACTATTATAGTTGTGTAATAACTTATAGATCAAATTATACAGGACAGCAACTATAAAACATCTCAACCAATACTGACACTTCTTACAGAATCCCCATTACTTAAACAGGAAGAACAACTACTATGACTCTGATTTGTACATTGCAGCTTTTCTGCTATGTTAACAGACTTACCAGTCAAAAGTGACACTTCATATTTTACAGCTGGCCTATTTGATCACCTTTAACAAATGTGTTCATCTTTCTTTCATAAAAAGAAGTTCCATAAATCAACTTGATCCTTTGAGTATACATTGAATCCTCTAAGCTTCAATGAAACCCAGAGAAATAGGATTAGATGGGACCTCAGCAGTTCATGTAGTCCACTGAAAAGATCATCTGATCCTACATAACCTTTCAGAAATGTTTTTTTTTTAATATCACTGAGAGAGATGTCCCAGCCACTCGAGTACTCTCTTTCACGTATTCAGGATGAACAAGGGGAAGAAAAGAAACAAATTTCCTAGGGATGAAAGTGAAAAGAGTAGCAGAGATTCACCTGTCACTGAGGAACACAAACATTGTGTATAGGGAAGAGGGAGCAGGAGACGGGAGGCACCCTCCTTTAGAAAGAGAAATTGTTAAAAAAGTAAAGGTCTTTCTGTTAATGGTTTAGGATCTTGCATCAACTCTGCTTACATGTCAATAACACTTTTTTTGTAGTCACAATAATCCCAAAACCAGGGTGGAAATGAAAGGATAGCAAGAAGAAAAATTTCTGCAGACTATAGAAATTAAAGTTAAGGTATTGCTTTTCAGAGCCTTTACTTAGATGAGTATTTCAAAGGGAAATAAAAAATACAAGATTTGTTTACAGTTCAGTTCAATTTTGATGATGTTAATTGATACTTTCTTTTGACTTCAAATAAGAATCATTCAGACCCTTCAGGACAATGTCTGCTTGAGAGTCACCAGGGCTTTTACAAAAATATTTGAAATGTGGAATGAATGCTCAAAATTCAGAAGCACTAATCTAGAAGGAAAAGTACAGGCACTCACATCTGTCCTGTAAATTTGCATGTGCACCCTACTCCTTTTATACAGCTTTCAGACTCCTTGTGACCTTTCTATAGGATCTATATATTTAGGGAGAGAACAAACCCGTGGTGAATTTCATTATGCAAATGTGAAGGGAATGAAATTGCTCTTAGTAATTTTCCAATGATATATTTAAGTTCTGAGAAATTAAGTTTCATTCATAATTCAAGAGTTATCATGGCTAGGCTTTGCAAACGAAGATTTACAAGGGCTCTACCCATGCTTGCTACAAGCACACTGGTGGTTAGAAAGGCCGATGGAAGATAGGGAAGTCCGAATACAAAAGGCACAGTGGAAAGTCTCCATCGGCACTACTGGTGAGGCACGGTTCTTCCTGCATTGCCTTTTTTCCTCCAGACTGATTCTGCATGTGTCCTCAAAGGAGGCAAGAGCATTATGGGTGGTGTGTCTCCATTTCTCCCAATTGGAGAAAGGGTGGACCACTGATGGTGGTCAATATGACCAAGGCTGAGGTATTGTTTCAGGGAGTCTTTGTATCTCCTCTTTGGGGCTCCTCTCTTGTGGCAGCTGGTGATGAGTTCCCCATAGAGCACAATCTTAGGTCCCCATAGAGCACAGTCCCCCATCCTGGAGACATGCCCGGCCCAGCGCAGCTGCATTTTCAGCAGCATGGCCTTGATACTGGTGATCTCTGCCTGTTCAAGAACAGACATATTAGACACGTAATCAGACCAGTGGATGTTTAGGATTGTATGGAGGCAGCGCTGACAGAAGCTCTTGAGGAGTTGCAGGTGGTGGTAGTAGATGACCCATGATTCAGATCCATATAGGAGAGTAGACAGTACAATGGCTCTGTAGACACTAATCTTGGTGCCTTTCTTCAGGTTTTTATTGCACCAGACTTTTTTATGGAGTATTCCAAAAGCTCTGTATGCCTTTGCTAACCTGATGAAGGCTGCTTGGTCATTCAGGATGCTGCTGAACCAGACTGTCATCTCTGGGTCAGTCTCGAGCGACCAATGTCGTGAACCACCTGCATGCAGGGTTGGGGCTGCAGCTCCCAGTGCACCTGCCATTCCCACCTCCCATTTCGTCCCTCACCTGTCGCTACAGGGCTTTGCAAATGTGGCAGGATCCCTAAAGCCTGTGCAATGGACATTTTAGGTGAGGCACAGCGTGCGCAGAATTGGGTGGGTGGCCCCACCCTTTACTCCCAAGGTTCATCTGCCAGGGCCTAGTGAGCTTGGACGGTGACAGCGAAGTCCTCAGGACATAAGTTTGGTTAGAATATCCTTCTCTTAGGTAGATGGCCTTACAGGGCTGAGGAAGCTCCATCTGCCCGGGTTTGGAGCTAGAGTTGTCCTTCTCCTAGGATGGTTGTTGGGGAGCTAGCGAGCCTGTCCTGCCCATGGACACACTTTGTCTGATGCTTTAATTGAGACCTGACTAGCATGGGAGACCCTACCAGAGGCATGTGCCTCCACCAGTGCAGCTCGCAACCTCATAAGGGCCAGCAAGCTTCTCCCCCTTGACAAGGGGGTGTACATGGAGAAGATAATTCAAGAGTACAAATACGTCAGACCACCTGATGGTAAATCAACTATGCACATCTAAAGCAGTTCTGCACTTCCAAAGAACATGCTATAGGAGTGAGGGACACAAGATTAGGACCTGTATATAGAGCCTAGTTTGCCTGGCATGATATGGACCTAAAAGCCATGGGATCAGGTGCTGTATTACTCCAAAAACAAATGGAGGTGCATTGGATCTCTGCGCATACTCCTCCATGGAGCTGGATAAAAGATTATACATGTGATGCTTTTGGGCAAGTCTGAGAAGGCGCACTGCTCCTGGTATTTCCTTGAGTCATGGATGAAAAAGCATTGGCAGACATTTGAGAAGAGCTCTAAACCTGAGCTGACAATGCTGAAATGTCAGCTGACATAATGCTGACAATGAAGAAACTGTGTATAATTTCTCCTTTCCCATTTCTCCACAGTTATTATTATATATTTGTCCAAGGATGTGAATTTTCAGAAATAGTTTAGTATTGCAAAGTAGGGAGAAGACAAAGGCTCTTAATATACAAAAGTATATTAAACTCCAGTCTGGAGTCCATCAGTCTGGCAGGATGGTGTTGAATTCAAAGGTACAATTTCTGCTTACTGGAGGTCAGTAAAGTGTTAGGAGCATACTTGCTTCTGAGCAACAAATGGGCTTTGCAAAAAAAATTCATAGGAAAATAGAGAAACTTTGAAAACCCTCATGAGGTTTCATCATTTCAATGGTCCTGAAAACTAACAGGTATTTCCCTCTGGAGGTTCAGTTTGTCCCCAGGATATCTTGGCATAGATAGGCAATTCAAGAATTAGCGCATATATTTCCTCCTCCTGGTGTGGGAACCATTTGTACAGCTGCTGTATTGGGAAACATTCAATAATCCTTCATTCTGAAAAGTCATAACCACCCATGGAAGCCAAGAAGTCATTTTTGGACGTGCCTTTATGCTTTGGCTTCCGTATGTTTGATATGCACATGCAAGGCACAGGAAAAGCTTTGTAGCAAGTTTGTTGCATTCTAAGAGTGCGAAATCATGGAAATAACTGGTTGCAGTTTAATGACTTTTAATTCCCAAGGCAGAGCACTAACAAGACAAATGCATTCAAAAGAATGAAAGCAGATGAATCTGGAACTGAAGCAGGGCCTAACATATGGGAACAGATAAACCTGTCTATAGAAAATAAGGACACGTGGAATTTTGCCAGTAGTCAGCTGAAACTGCCTCTTTTCACAGCCTTGAAATGTATATACTGTCTCCTCTCCAAGCCTCTCTTCCTGTTTGATGGCTCCTGCTTCCAGTCCAGAAGACTCATCCGATTCCAAGAGACTATTCTATTGGGGTTGTTTTGCCCACCTACTAACAGGATGATCTGGAAACCTTATGAGAAGTGTACTTTAACTTGGCAGGCAATCGTAGCCCAGATAGAGCCCAGTCAGTAGAAAACATTGAAGTCAGTAGAAAAAGCTCATTGTGTCTGAAGCCTGGGCTGAAATGTATTTAGAAATCTCATGGCTGCATATGGCTCCAATGGTATACTTGATCAAGGAAACATATTGTGACATCAGTTGGGCTCCAGCTAGGATGAAGCATGCTGCAGGGATCAGGGATAAATGAAAAGCCAAATTTTGGAGTGTTCTTCCAAGCCAAACAAAGCCGCTGAACTTTCTGGGGTTTTCTTGGCACTTCTAGTGCTTCTGGGAATTTGAATGGTGCCTGTCCGAGGATAATTGACTCCCTCTGTATGCTATTGTGATTCTCAAAAAAGGCAGCATTTTTCTCAATCTTTCCAGGCATAGTCATGTTCTTAATAGCAACTGGACAGAACAGGAAATGGAAAGGGGTGTTCTACAAGATCTAGATTAATGTCTGTGAAAAACAACCCGCACCCTTGGATCACCTCAACAGGTGATGACCCAGTTACATTCATAATTTATCATAGGATTTTATTCTCCTTATTTACACACGGTGATCCCATTTCGATTTATTTGAGTGGTTTAGCCACAGCAGGAAAGAGGAGATTTAAATCTCTGGTTTCTGCTATGCATGTTTTAAGAAAGAAATGAACTGTACTGTCTAAAGGCAAAAGCACTCCAAGCTACAGAAGCTGACTATGCTAGAAATAAAAGCAGAAATGGTATCATAGCAGGGAGTTGTTACGAACACAAGCCACTATTTTTAAACTTCATGCTTTATTAAGGCAGGACATGATTCAACTTGTTGATGAAGTGAAAATTTTCACTTGGTTTAGTTTTGCCAGTTCAGTAACTTTGCCACTACTGGTGCACTTTTGAAAAGAAAGTACAGACCATCTTGAGGTAGTTTTCCAACTACTGTTTCAATCAGGATATTTGATTGTTTTGAGTTTGAACACTGTGTTGATACTCAAGCAAAGCGACTCTTTTTTTTTCTTGGTATGAAGAAGTTAATGAAAAATCTTTTTAATTTTAAGCATCTAAAACTAATGTTTTCTCCACTGACTGAATCAATCCATAGCAGCTAGACTGACCATCTTCTCTCTGTGCAGATTATGTTTGGATCCTTTGGGAGGACAGGATGAGGGGGGGCAGTCTTCTTACCAGTAACTCATGCTAATTAAATTCAGCTAAGAAAATTCTGAAAAGAGTGATTATTAACAGTTTTACTGTTGCTTTTGAGATATGAAAGTTCTAAATATTTTTCATTTTACAAAATTCCAGACAGAACTTTGCCACAAGCACATACATTTATTATCAGACTGTGAGACTGCCCAAAGCGTCCTTGGTTTTTTTTTGTTTTTCTTTTCATGCAAAAGAAAATGAAGTGAAAACAAGAAAATTAAATCTCCAATAACTGCACAAGATAAGGAATTTCTTGTGTCCCTGAGGGCATCCAGACCAAACACCATTATTATTACCATTATGGCATTGCAGCAGATTGAGTGCTGGCTAATTGCCTCTTCTCTAACTGATTTTTTTTTTTTCCTAGCTGGGAGCATGGTGGAGGTGGGAAGAGATTGATTTAAAATTCATAACATCCCCATGACAAAAGAACCCCCAAAAGGCAACAGCTGCTTAGAGAAGCAAAAACATTGCATCTTCAGAGGCCATCTAAACAGAGTATATTTTTCCCTGATGAGTTTGTCACCTAGATTAAAAATGAGTCTAAAGGCATCACATGCAGTTGTAAACAAATTCCAAGAACACACTGAAAGTACAGGAGTGCATATGCATGGAATCTCACTAATGGCTGTTATTGCAACCCTCAGGCCTATGGACATTCCAAAAGTTAATGTGTGTTATGCTCTATGATAAACATGAAATTTATTGACTGAAAGAGGGAAAAAAGCCCACCAAGCAGGAAATCTACATTTAAATATGAGGTATACTTCAACATGGTTTTGCTTTTACATCTAAAAGATAAGGCACAGGATACTGGACCTAAGACCCCACTTAACTGTGCTGATAGTATGTAAGAAGCAGGAAATCAGCTTTAGGATAAAGATAGGTAAAGGAATGTGTGAAAGGCAGAAGTGAGCCCAAGCCCTTACAAGGGCTTGTAGCAGCTATAACCTCAGTAACAACTGGTTAAATGCAATGGTGACAAGAACAGCCAAGGCTGGGCTGGCTGCTCCCCAGGCCAGCATCAGACTGAGCCCCGAGGAATTTGCTCTGCCAGGCAGGGTCATTTCAGGAACACTGAAGCCCAGCTTTTGTATTCTTAATACCACAGATAAATTCTACCTGAGAAATACTGAACCACAGAATTGTACTTTAGGTTTCAGCCACTCTTTCTTAACCAGTGTTAAGACTTGTGAAAGCTGAGTGGTTTTTTTTCCTCTTCATCTTTTCTAGTAGCTTTTCTGGGCTCTTATCTAGTGCACTGTCTCACCTTAGGCATGTCACCAAAAAGTAAAGCAGGGAGTATAGGAGTCACATAATGTGGCTTAGGGGCAAATAAACCAGTGTAGTAGGTGCTAGTGATGCCAGTTGCCAGATTTTTCTTTTTTTTTTCTTTTTTTTTTTTTTTTGATCTCAGATTAAGGTTTAGCACCACTTAACAGTGTTGTCCCCAAAACATGGACTATTTATTCTATTTAAAAGAGATACTCTTAATGCCTATCAAAGATCTCAGCATGCCCATAATCTGAGGTATTATCCTGTTTGCTCTTATACTAGTCTCATCTTTGCTGATGCATTAGCAGGGAGGGACATAACTTGTTTATCCTCTATGCTCTGCCTCAGTCCAACAAAGCACTGATGATGCACAGATTTTTGAGTATGCAGATAATGTTGCAAAACCCATGTTAACTGAGCATTTTGCCCAGGAAAAGAAAAAGCCACCCTGCATTGTAAAGTCAGTAGAGGTGCCAGGAGCTGGATACTGGGAGACCACACTGGTCATTGTTGTTCTGATTGCCACATACCTGTATCACCTGGACCCCACCCTGCACAGAGTCAGAACAGAGGCATGGCCAAGAAAAAAGCAATTTTTTTTTTTGCTGAGAGGTGAGGGAGGGAGAACAGAAGGATGTTCACATTAGTGTGCCATGATGTAAGATGATAGAGTTTCTGCATGGGCTGATAAAGTTGGGCGAACCTCCTGCACAAAGCAGAACTACCTTCAAAGTTAGATCAGGTTGCTTAATACACTGACATCAGAGAGGGAGAGACTGCCCAGCCTTTATGCTACAAAATAATAGACATAGCAGGTAACAGTAACACATATTCAGCTAAAATACCTAATTGAATCTGAGGTTCTTATTTTTTTTCCTAACCATTTCAAAACTGGCTTGCAAAGTAAGGGAATTTCTCCACGTGACACACAGCTTATCATCTATAGCTTCATTCATCTTTTGTTTCTGCAGCCTTTCTGCTTGTGGTGTAGGTCATGAGTGAAGCAAGACTAAAACTGGGAGCTGGATACCTGAGCTTAGCCAGGTTTTACCAATGTTCACTGAATGATCCTAGTAGTCTGCTGCAATTAGAAACAAGGCCTACTCAGAACACAAACCCTCAATTTGGGAAGCATCACAGTTTGAATTTCTCTCACTTCCTCCCCTCCAGCTCAGTATTTTAAAACATTTTCCAACCTATAATACAGTGATTTTCTAGCTTATCCTTCACACACACCACAGGAAGAGATGCAGTGTAACAGGGGAATGCAGAGGTCTGGCAATGTAAAAGTGGAAGCAGTTTTATTAATGGAAACTGTATCCCCTTACTTGATTTTGCCCTCACTAAAAATGTTTAATCTTGTTTATGTGACAATCTGCTTCTGCCTTCTTAAATAACAGGACAAATTACTGGTAACCAAAACTTGAATAATATAGTTAATTACTCAAAATGAGTAATGAGCATTCAAAAGTATTGCTAGTGAAAATCATACAGGACTGGGTTGAAACTTTATGCTTCCAGCAAAGGTGGGGCATGAACAGCACTAGACTGGGAGTGACTCTGTGACTCAGAGGTACAGATCTTTCTGCAATTCCTTCTTGCTCCTAGCACATACTATTTCACTCCTGAGCTACTCCAGTTGTAAAATATGACCCACCCTGCAATGGCTCATCTACTGTTTATATAACCTTTTGCTTTGCCTGTGTTTTCCAGTTATGTTGCAATGGCAGAGGACAGGAAAGTAAAACCAAGGACTTCACATATTTCCCTCTGTCTAGAACAATAGGCAGGTAGTTACCTAGATGAGAGCTGAGCCTACATTTTTCAGACAAGGCTAGAAATGATATGCAAATTAAGTCGGGGGAGGGGAGAATATATCATATTTAACTGTTTGTATAACGAGGCAGGCAGAAAAAAAGAATCTCAGTTCTGAGATTCAGAGCACAAACAAATGAATATGGGAGAACCATATTCTTGAAAAGTGAGAAAAGATAAAGTTGTAGGAAAAATTTTTATATTACTCAGATTAGAAAGCCCAACAATATTGGGAATTTTCAGTGCTTTACAGACAAACTATAATATTTAATAACTTACAAAAGTGAGAGGACCCTTAAAGATGATCTCAGAAAAATGCAAGACTTTCAACATGTTAGAAATAAAAGTCTATCTTAAATTATTTCACCTGATTTTCATATTCACAATTCTATCTGTAAAGCAGGAATAGGAAAGTCTATAAAGGCCGTTTTCTGTGTCATATTCAATTGAACCCTTTCCTCACCCCATATCTACTTTTCCCACTGCAAATTTGACAGGCTCCTGGCAGGGCTTCAGCAAATTTGTGTTTCTCTGGAATTAGCAAAAATGCTAATTTGGGCAGTTTGCTGCTAGTGCAAGTTTTTTAGCCTGGCTGGAGCTCCAAGGCTAGTTGAGATAATATCAAATCAAAGAACAAAGGAGCACCTGTCATGAGCCCCAAGCGAAGGAAACAGATAGTGCTCGAGGAATTAAAATGAGCTTTCTTTACATGAACTGTCGAGTGCTGTAAGTGGAGTGCTGTAGGAACGACTGAGGTTGTTAGTTCTAAATTAGGGTGGAGGGGAGGAGGGAAGAGGAAGGGAAATTTGTTGCATTTCTTTTGAACAGGGGCTGCCAGTGAAAGGGTGGGGATGGCCCTAGATAAGCTTCCTGATCCACTTCCACTGAGACACTCGAAACAATGGGGCGGCAGAGCCATTTGCAGGCAATGGATGCATACCTCAGACTACACCCCTTCCTCTTGGATGAGGTTATGGCTGCTCATGGCCCTCAGCACGAGATTGCTGGCTGGTCGGGTGTTGAGTCCAGAGCTGACGGCAGCACGGGCACAATGCAGCACCTTAACCATCAAATCACAGCAGTGGGAAAATAATCCTACCAGTAATGCAATACAAAGAGCCTTCCCCACCCTCCACTGAGTCTTACACATTTGCAGTACCCATTTGTGGTCCTTCCTGTAATCTTTTCAGATCAGCCATAACTGGAGACTTCTCCAGTCTCTAGACAGGTTTTGTTTGTTTGTTTGTTTTTAATATTCATGTCACAGAATTTGGACCCCAGGCAAGACTACAAGGGGAAGTTGCTAGTGCTGTATTCACTGCAGGATCATCTAGGACATAATATAGGCAGAGCCACACTGCAGAGTCACAACCTCTGCACAGCACCATAATGTGGTAGGCAGTGAGCACATGATATTATAGCTAGCTTGAATGTTCATGACAACAACATAGATTATCAAGGGGAAAGAAAAAAATATTGCTGATCGCTAACAGGTGTTTATTGTACTTCAAGTTTTGTTTTCCAGGCAGAATTGTCTTGGTTGGACAGCTTTAACCCTTGCTGGTAAGCAGTATGGATATTTTCAGCTGTGACTGCAATATTTACATACTCCAAAACTTACAGATAAAAGTGAATAAATCTTAAAATAAAAAGAGCAGGAACAGCAAGAACTGCATTAGCAAAATATTCTACCAGAAAAGACTAATGCATACTCAGTATCTCACTATATCTCAGTATTTCTAAAGGGTTTTTATACTTGCGGAGAAAGTTATTACACTTTCTCACATCAGTTGAAACTAGAATATTGTGAAATGGAAGTGATGAGGAGACAAAAAAAGAAAAAAGATCAAAATATTACTGCCTTTTCTTCCAGTAGGTGCTGCAGTTCCTCCAAAGTGCCATTAATATATGTAGGTTGAATTCAAATCTAGGGCAATATATCACAGAAAACCAAATTTAAGCTCTGACTATTTCTCCAAATGTGTGGTATACCAGCTTGTCAAACAGAAATAGAATATAATATTAACTCTGTCATTCTGATTCCACAGGCACCTCAGACACAATTGTCACCTCAAAACCTATATACATACACATGCACCCAAACCTGAAGGCTACTTTAAAATTTTCATTTCAGCTAATGTTCTTGAGTGAGGATTGACAAATCCCCATGCAAAAGAAGTTCTTTTCCTGCTGTAAAACACATAGTTATGTTGTGGAAATCTCTTCATGCTGATATTGTGTGATGGTTTACACTCTTTCGATCCCCAGGTTGAAAGAATAAGCAAGACTGAATTAGGGAATTATCACTACATTCTTATCCTGTTCTTATATATCTACCTATCTCCTTGACCTGGTCAAGGTCAGGGGAACTGACCAGGATGAACCCATGGCTGTTCTTTTGCCAGGTGACAGCAGCAGCTCTAAAGGAACTGTGACTGTCCTCACAGTCTTACTTTAGGTTCCTTTTCCTTTTGCATTTTACTTTATAATCAGTGTAAAATCCGTGAGTCCCACTGCTCCAGAATCCTTTGGGGATCAGCATGACTAGCTTTTGTCTTCAGGCCATCACAGTCATCTTCTTATGTCCTTACCCAAAACTAAAATCTTACATAGAGGATTACATGTTCATATGACCCAACACTTATATCTATGGTGATTCTAGATAATACCAAGCTTTTAAAAGATATAATCCCCATGTTTTGGGACATATGCCAAGGAATTACTGCTTGATGTTAAAAAGAAACTTTCCTTTGGGCAAGTTACAATATAATTGGCCCTTTGCAGGGATTCTGACACTTCCTTCCAAAGCACTAGGAATTAACATCAGAAAGGAAATATTGCAAAAACCTGCTTTTCCAAGGATTAAAAGATAAGCTTGCCAAATGTCTCAAGAGACTGAAATAGAAGATAAAATCCTACTATATAAAATGAGATGTAATTTTAAGACAGGCAGTGCAAATTCAATATCACTTTTGTAAAACTGCCAGGAAATCATGATCTTCAGAATAGCTTGGAAAGGAGCACTAACTAACCTCAGGCAGACAATACTAAGGAAATCTTGGAGGAATGTCTGTCCATTACTAAAGTTAACTGAATGTTAGTGCTAGTGTTATTCCTATGAAAAAAGAGAAAACAGAGGCATTCTAAGGGTCAAACCAGACATGTATCTCACCTTGACAGGCTGTGTGGAGGCCCTGCAGAAGAAGTCTTACACATAACTTCAGCTGTGAAACAGGTTAAAGATTCTCTACAGAGAATGTTTTTTATTATATGGCAAATTACAAGAAACTATGAAAAGATTCAAATTATAAATCATGCAGCCTTGGAGGGATGAACCAAAATATAAACTACTGCAACAAAACAAAAGAATTCTTCAGGGCATTTGGTATGCAAAATTATATCTGGCAAGTTTAAGACTACATGTAAACCTACATCTAGAGAAGGAATTAACAGAAACATGGAAGCAATACTTCAGGGCACTTCTGGACTCAAAGACCCCTTCTTGAATAAACCTTAGAAAATTCCAGTAGCAGTCACAGATGTCAAATGGTCAAAGTCATATCCGTTGGAACAGAAGCTCTCCATGTTAGTATGGAAAAGAGAAATTTCAAAGCATGTCCAAAGAATGTCCATGGCAGACATAAAGCCATTACAGAGACCCCCTATTTACCATCTAGGACTGTGCTGCCATGGCAAAAGCATAAATTGGAGCCTTGAACCAAAAAATAGTTCATCTCTGTGAAGCTATGTCCACCTGGGGAGAATAATTGCCTTAATAACACAGACAAGCTCAGCTTCAAATGGGATCAACACTCCTCAGAGAGCTCCTGAACCAACAGCATGGAATGGACTTATGAGTCTATTGACTTTGTAAACCTATTTCCAAATTCTGTAACCTGTTGTTTGACCTTTACATTAGAAGAAGAAATCAGAATATTTAACCTTTAGCCTTAACTTGCAGAAAGCATGAAGCAACACCCACAGACTTCTCTGTCCTAGGAGGAGAGCAGAAAACCCTAACTCATGAAGCCTCCCCATCTAACCTGACCTCAGGACTGTGCTTCAAATCACACCAAGCAGGGGTCTGACCCTGGCTTCAGGGGAGCAGTCTAACCATGAGGCTACTGTGGACTAGCTAGGTTTGAAGAGAGACCTCATGAAATTTCACCTTATAGCAGAGAAATAATCGCAACAAATATTTGTCAAAACTAAGGGCCACAAAAAGTTTCAGTTTCAACTCTTCAGCATTTTTTGAAAGAAAACAAATTTTGTGGAAATACCCTACCCAGCTCTAGCTGCTTTTCATATCATAGGTGCAGACTAAAGTGAGACAGAAAGCATTTCTGAGGAAAAGTCATCTACAGACAGATGGCTGAGCTGTGACCCAGATTTTCTCTACACCAGTGGAAACCTGAAATAACCCTATGGAGTACAGAAAGACAAAAGCAACTCTGTTACCTCAGCTGTGACAGGACTAGTGATTCAAGAGTCACAGGCTGAGCTCTCTGTATTTCTCTATTACTAATGCTAACGTTTCTTACAAACTTTGGAGGAAACTTATGACTTCCCACATTACACACAATCTCATTGGGGAGGACAAAGGAGGTAAAGATGTCAGTGGCAGAATTCATGCACTTGCCTTGACAGCTAAGTAGTTCTGCCTCCAGAGAGCATTTGTATAAAAAAAGATCTATTACAAAAAAAATAAAAACAAAACCCACCCTTTTTCTACTAAGGAGTCATTGCTAAGCTCAATAATATTATCAGCCAGCTATCAGCTTTACAGGCATACTGTCTTAATTTAAGAAAACCAGCGATGACAAATTGTTATTTACAGAACCCAGTGGTCTGACCAGAGTATTCCAACTTGTGGCCCAAAACAGAATGAATGCCATTCCCACTGACCTTAAACCAGCATGCTGTGAAGAATCTCAGCACTGGAAAGATGGATTTAACTTCACAATGAAAAGAAATTCTGCATGTTTTGCATATGTATGAACTCTGCTTCTGCTCAGTGCACTGTGAAAAACATTATCTAAACTGATAAGAGATCCTTCCATTATAATAGTTTATATCTCTGTGTGGTTTGGCAGCTGTTGACAACATTCAATGTCTTTTGACTAACTGAGAAAACAGTCACCTCTTGCCAAAAACAAAAAAAAAAAATCTAGAGACCTTCACTGTACTAGCTACCAAATTTAAACTATATAAACCCACAGAAGCAACAAAAACCTAAGTGTTCTTCATCCTCTCAGCTCCCTGGCAATCTGCCCAAAAGATGGCCTTTGTAGTTGAAAAAATGAAGGGTAGGAAGCTCATCTGTGCTGTTGTATCCAAGTTACCTTAAAATCTGTTTCCATGGCGGGGATTGCTTAAGTCCTTAGCAGTATATCATCTGTTGTCTCCATATTGTTCCTGCTAGGTCCAGCCCCAAAAGCAAGTTTAAATAATGCCAGCTAGATGAGACTTCATGTTGAATATTTCCCAAAGGAAAGATGATCTCCTTTTTGATCTCTGTTGTGTGAGGGGTCTAGGTTAAGGTTCTTTCTGCCTTAGAGGTAACTAACTAACTTCCAGGCTCTCATGGAAAAATGTATTTTTGTTCAAGAAGAACAAGAAAGTTGAGTGAGGGAAACACTTCCTTCAGTAGGCTCTTTTGAAGTTCTTTCACCTCAGGATAAATAGCAAAATATTCACTGCAGAATAAAAAAGAATTAAAAAAAAGGATAGTAATAAAGAGCACTCAAATATGACCTTGTAAAAACAGCATGAGTAGGACAAAGGCAGTCACTCAGTTCTACTCTGGACCCTATAGAATATACAAATGCTGGCAGAGTAATTAAGTTCCAAATTTTGATGGCCCAGATTTCTACACATGACCTCTTTCTAAACTTCTAATGTAAACAACAATGTCTAGAGAGAAATTTCAGTCACCATGAAGCAGACACCTATGTTGGTAAGCTGAACAGTAACTTACACTTTGCTGTATATAACATAATCCGAGATAGCAAGATCATCTGTGGAAAACCACCGTGCCCTGTTCGGTATGTCCAGTCTCTCAGACAACTGCCCTATTTTTTCTCACCCTGTAGTTAAAGAGGGCTAACATCACTTCCTTGTTCCTTTGAGCTCATAGAGACCAGCTTGGTATGTATGATCAGCGAGCATCCACACAACTAGGAAGCAAAATAAGCTGTGAGCATTCTAGTTCATGGATCTCGAGGAGGCCTCAGCTGCAGTGAGTCTCAAAACTATTAAAATTTTGGGGGAAGTGAGAAACAAGTTAAAAATGAGAATACTTATGCAGTTTGTACTGCTAAGAAGAGTAGGTGAGAAGAAGAATGAAGAAGACAGCTGACCAAAGCAAGTACCACTGTCTGTTATGCAACCACAAACTTATCAAGTGCAATATTCTGAGGTTAAAAATAGCAGTATTAGATTTGCCTATACATTTGTGTCCTGATAATTTTTTTTATCATTTGGTCACATTTACTGCATTCTATTATTTCTTCTAGAATCTTTAATACTTTATGAACTATTTTAACTTATAAATACTATATGTACAAGAAAATTATTCCATTTTATTAAATAATCCCAATATTGTTTTGATTATTTTGCACAAAAAATGTTAAAGCGTCTTTCAACAATATATGCCATCCCAAAATAACTTAAGAACTTAAAGATCTGACAGTATCTATCTATTATTTACTTAATCTCTGATTTGCTTCTGATTTTATAACTCTTTGCAGCAATCCCCCAAAACAAAGCTATCTTCCTCATTGCATCTTGCACTGCCACATGTTCTTTCTTGAGTGTACCTTGCCAAGTAAATACCTCTTTATCAAGAGCATGTATGTACCTCTGTTCTCATAAAAATTTGTTACTCAGGAGAGACAGAAGGTAAATGATTTTAACTTGCTATACTGTAAGACTTTTTTTAGTATTTAGATGCAAGTTTCACAATGTACCCTGTGAAACAATATTTAGTGTATGCTAAATGTACTACCTTTAATAGATATACAGAATAATAAAAGCTGATAAATAAGAAAATTACTCTCCTCATAACATTCTTTAATAAACCAAGACAAAAGTCTCTTTCTGCTCAGCTCTGCCTTCACACCTGCTAGACCTTCAATGGAAAGTACTAAATCTGAACTAAGGTCTTTAAACTTCTTTAATTCTCTCTGTAGAGGCAGAGAGGGTAAAAATCACTGCCATACTAAAACTGTTGTGAAAGTATCAACTGACATCATTTGGGGAGAGTGTCTTAAGTAAGGGTCTTTGGTAGTATTAAAACCAAAAATTAAGCTTGGTCACCGTATTGATGTCATTCAAACAGGCTTAACCAAGGTGCAGTATAGTCCAGTCCAGTTAAAACAGAGTCTACTGCAAAATTACTTGCTTCAGCTGCCTGAACATCAGTCAGGGAGACATCAAAATCATTTTAGAAAGCTACCCAGGAGCACACCTGCAATCTGTGGGAAGAAGGAACACCTGCTCCACCGTGATTACTGAGAACGGAAGTCAGCATCTTTAGTGTGAAACAACCCTTTCTTCAGATCAAAAGCAAAGCAGAAAGACAGTAAGCTATTTGTGTGGAACTAGCATCAGCACAGAGATAGAAGCAGCACACTTGGAAGCATTTGCTCTGAAAAAAACCCCAAACCCAGCCCACTTGAAAACAACCCTGAAATACAGGCTTCTACAATTATTTCAATAGAGCCTTTATAGTATTACAAAGAAAGAAGTAGACTTCAAGTATAAAACTGGATTTAACACAAACACAAAATACTTTACTTCTAATTTTTACTGTCAGTCCTCTGAAAACATCCTTTTTTTTTTTTTTTTTTTTAATAATTCACATGGTAAAAGAAGTCTTGTACTATTCACACAGAGTCCAAAATGACACACATTTGAATCAGATAGACAGGTCCTTTCCCAAGGGTCTTACATTATAGAGTCACTCTTTTCACCTCTAAAATCAAGCTGCTTCTGATGAGAAATGCTGCAACTCAGGTTAAACAGCATATGAAGTCGCACAGAAGTGTTTATTAGGACTAGCTCATTCAAATCCTCATGGTACCTAGTATAATATATAAGCTCTCCTTACAGAGGTTTTCCTGGAAAAGAAAACTAGCTAAAGAAGCTAAAAATAGCTGCAGTCCTTACAAGTCAGTGTAAGTTTTCAGACATAACTTTTCTCCTCCTCAAACCAATATGCCCCCAGACCAGCCACTTGTTGACCTTTTTATTATGATAATTCACATAAGACTGAATTTAAGTTCCTTGCCAAAAAAATTATGACAAGTTTTTTGGAGATCTTTATTCTTCCTCTTCTTTAGTTCTGGGTGAAAAGAGATTTCTTGGTCTAAGAAAGAATAAAGTTGAGGAATGTTCTACAACGGAAGACAAGGATTACTAGTAAAATTTTGTAGTCTCATTTATTTTCCTTTCTTTTTAACCTAGTCAAAACCTGTAACCTGCAATACTGAAGAGAAGGAGCAGATTATGACCATGAATATATTTAATTGTTTGCATAGGTTGAACTAACCTTTGCAGATAAAGCACTATAAACTTCCAAGTTTTTCTGAACACTTGACAGAACAAGATAAGGAAGAATCTATAGCTCTGTAAGGACAACGGTCAAGATTTCTGACAAGAAATTAAAATGGCATTTTAAAAAAGAGCTGGTATAGGGGAAATAAAAAAAGAGGAGAATTATGTATAATTCATTTACCATGTGAGAACCAAAATACCCTGAAACTGAGAAAAATATTCAAAGTAGTTTAACAGATAAGCTCTTAATTAAAAAGTGGTGATTCCAGTTACCTGTGAAAATGAAATAATGGCTTTGACATGTGTTATGCAACATTTCCAGTGGTACAGATGAAATGTGTTCTTGCTTCATCAGTTATTACAGTCACGATATTTTAAACTGTCCTTAGTACCTGAAAGGCTAATGTTTAACTAGCAGTTTCACTCTGGGAGGTCTCAGCTATTTCCAACAAAAGCTAATAAAGGCAAGCTGGATTTCAGATTTCAGCTTGGCCTCTCGTACTTAACATCTAGAATCACATTAGCAATTTTTTCCACTAAAGGTCTATGCATTTTACATGCATAAAAAATTATTTATGAATGTATGTGTATGTATATATACACAAGTATACCTGAATCATAATTTTACCAGCATCGTTAGAAAAACCAGCAACACCAAAATCCCAAAGCTGCCCAGCTGCTAATACTGTGCATTCAAAGAAGCACTGCTGGAACTGATCATCCCTAAAAACTAAGTTGTTCTGGATTGCTAGTGCCTGCAAAAAATCGGCCATTTTTAGCTTTATTTTTGAATACCCAGATTTTGGGGTAGATTAGATGAGACATGTTAGATGAAAAAAAAAGAGAGGTAGAATATTTTAATGCTGTTATATTTAAATTTTTTTCATATTATAAAGAGATCTCTACTGCTGCTACTAATTGCATAGTCAATTTACTACTTCCCTACATTTTTGATACCTTTGGTAAATTCAGACTCTTTTTTTTAAAGGCTAGAACAGTAATGTGTGTGCCCAACAGCAAACAGAATTAGGTAGAGCTCATGTCCAACTTCCTTCATTGTCACCTTGTGTGGAAGTACTCCACCTGTGCCTGGATTAGCTTCTTAGCACACAAATGATTTAAAAGTTAATGCTTCTGCAGCCCAAAGTGAAGATTTTACTCTTCTACTCAAGATATATATTGAAGTAGTGAAAATAACCATCTGTGTCCTACAAACTGCGTGTTGTGCTCTCCTTAATAGAACCAGGGAGAATGTAGCTTGTTTTGTGGAGGGTCTTTGAAAGCAGCTGCCTGTGTGCTGTGTCCTGCGCCCTTGGCAGGCCAGGTGAGGCTCTCACAGGTCTGCATGGGATACAAAAAGACACACTGGCTCAGATCAAGTTGTCTTCTAGCTCAGCATCTGGTCCTAGGTGGTGCAGACTCCGGTTTGATTTGCCCTTGGCTGCAGCCAAACTTTGGGGCAGTGCCAGGAGGAGGAAGTTTTCTAGGAGGAATTTCAGCTGTGTTGAGCCCTGTTGGGCAGTGTCCACTGAGTCCTGGGATGCCTTCAAGGAGGAGTGCTCTGAAGGATATACTGCTCAGTGTTACCTTCTGGTTTAAGTGGTGCAACATTTGGTTCCTATGGTTCCACATATTTTATATTTTAATTATGACCCTCCTTTTCCTCCCTTCTCTCTGCAAGAAAGCGGTATGCTTGCCACAAATCTTGTTACAGTAGGTGTCAGGTAACTGTTTAGCCCTGCTTTTCATGGAGAGACCTACCACTAAAAGACTCCGCAATAGGGACTTGACATATTATTAGGGAGTTCGTCTTGGTATACATCAAGTCTACCATCTTGTCTGAAGCATCTTTTCAAAGTTCAGATCCCCACACATGAATCACAAACAGAAGAGGCACAAGAAGAGCTTTTAGCAAATTAGCTTATTAGTTCCAACCCTCCTCTTTCTAAGCATTCAAGTTATCTGCCCAGATGGCTGTTCACTGAGTCACATTCCTCCCTCACCATTGTGTTTATCAACTATTTAGGTTACAATGGAAAATCCTTTAAGCATGACCTTGTCTCCTGAGGCCCTAATTCAGCAACACAGTTAAGTATGCATCAGCACGCAGCCTTGTTCAGTGAAATGCCATTAATTTCTTTGATAACCACCACACACCTCATACAAGCAACTTGCTGAAATGGGACCATAGTACCTTCTGTGTACACAAGTAATATTTTAAAGCCAAGCAAAGACAGAACCATATAAAAATATATGGCCATGAAAGATAAAATTTGTTATTGTAGCAAAGTATACAGTTAAGAAGCCACAGATTTATGAATTACTGCCTGTAATTAAATTTAATTCCCTTACTATAGACCTGGGAGGGCATGATTCAAAATCATTTCCAGTTATTGCTGTAAGGTGATGAAAAACCAGAAGACTTCTTTGAAAGAAGTAAATTCAAACACAACCTAATCTAAATATTCCAGAAGATCAACTATTTCCTGGTTCAGATTTTTGATTCAAATGACAAAGAAGAAAAGGATAAAAGAAAATACAAAGTCATGGACTTCAGTTTTATTTTATCTGTCTAAATTCATCTTGCAACTGTCCCAGAAACACAGCATTCAAACCAGAACAATTCTAGTGAAAATACAAGGAATAAAATAAACTTGCATCACTGATCATAGAATCGTCTTAATTTCTTGTTATCAGCAGATTGAGACACATAGAGTAGACCTGACAGAACGCTGAATTGCAGAATATTAGTAAATAATCTACAAAATTTAAAATAAAAAAGAAAATCAAAACAAAACATAGCCCCCACACACCAAAATAACAGCATAATTTCTGGCAGATTAGAGTACCTAGAGAAGCAATGATGAAGATGAACTCATTTATCACCTCAGAGTTCAGATTTCTCTTTCACAAGGACAATATTTGTATCAGTGTATTAAAACACCCTAGCAAAGATAGATGATTACATTTTAGTCCTTTTAACTAGAAAAAGTTAGCTCTGTATTTTAATTTTAAATGTAACTTTTCCTTTACATAGGAAAAGTATATTGACAGCACATTAGGTGTAGAAAAATAATGAGAAAAAAGTGAAAATATAGGTACCTGCACAGTTGAGTAGCTTTTATCCTTCTAATAAAATACTCACTATGCAGGATCTACCTGCAGAATAGGATAAACAAAGTAAAACTTGGTGAGGCAGTGGATAAAAATTTCAGACAAGCTCTCAGTACACTACAGTGACAAGTATAATTAATAGGACTGTAGTAATGTCCTAAATAATGAAAGAAGGAGAAAGAACTAAGATTAGAAGGACAAGTACAGGAATGCAAAACGTGATTCTGATGTCATTGCTTCTTATCTGCATGAGATTGTGGAAACTTCCTCAGTGTTAAAGATGAAAAAAAAAACCACACGAAAAAATGCAAGCCTAAACAATGATTAAGCAACCATTGGCATTTTTGTACAGGTGTGACCAAACCTTGTTTCAAGTATGAAGGAAGCCTACATATCACTTCTCTGTGTCTCAGCTGGCCTTGCTTTCCAGGACTAGAAAGGATCCTGAAAACTGAAAAAGATGTACAGAAGAGCCACAAAGGCAATGGCTATAGTGGTGAGCAATTCAGCACAACTTTAGTAGGCCAGTACATGAAGGCAGTTCTTGCTGATGCCTCTATCTCTGTGACAACTCTCCTGGGTTTTACTCACAGCTATTTAAGATTTCTTAAAGTATCTTTAACATTCCCGTGATTTAAAGGTGTCTGAAGGATTAGTTTGAACTCGAGGTCCCCATAAGGGGATAAAATATATTTCATCTGCAACTGGAGCAGATGTTCCTCTTAAATTACTTCATGGGTGATCTGGCACACACCACCACTACTCTGTGAACGTACGCAGCAAACTGCATCAGCCAGGGGCTGCCTTCAAAATGGCACTTTACTCCACATCATCCCAATCTGCACAAAGCCAAACTATTTCAAGTACAGAGCAACTTGTCTCATGTAAAGCTTTTTAGCAAGCTTCTTAAAATGAAGACTGAAAGAAGACCCAACATATTGTAGAAAGGATATTTTGCTCCTATAAAGCTAAATTCCGAAACATTCTTGAAGCTATTGAGCTTCAAGGCTTGATTATATCCAGAAATTCCTAGTTTAATCCTGCTGAACACGTATTTAAAATTAAATGCAGAGTTTTTAAGGATCATCTCTGTAGAAACAAATTATTTGATCCCTTCATATGTAGCTCAAGTAGCACTAACCATCTGATAGAGATCACATAGGGGTAGACCTGAAAACTTTGTCAAGTTTAGAGGTGAATACTTTGCAGCCTCTGGACTCCCTTTCACTGGCTAGAGCTAAAGAAATTTAATTTTCACATGATCCAATGTGAGTGTATTCTGAAGGATACAGTTATGAAAGTCTTTCTTCTATTGGGCCCTGTAGAGTCCTAAAGGCTTGAAGTAGCCTGGTGAAGTCAGGAAGTCACACCAGAAGATCTTTGTTTTAACACTGGCTCTATTTACAAACAACCCAAATGAAAGACTGTGCAAGTGATTGCAGTGATAGGGAAATCAGAAAGGATAACAATTTTTCTGGAAGACAGAAAATACAGACAAATTAGTCCCTCTCTAGACAGAGACAATAGCACAATTAACTGCTCTTCTGTTAGCAGCACCTAAATATCCTGGAGAATCTTACCCTGTTCCTACATTTTATTTGCTTTATTTCAAAGAGAAGTTAAGTAGGCTTTAAACCCAACACAAGACTTAATTACTGAAAATGTGTTGGGCTTTAATTTGGTTGGTTGGGGATTTTTTGGTTTGGGTTGGGCTTTTTGTGGTTTTGTGTGGTTTTTTGTTTCTCTAGGCGTGTTTGTGTTTTTGTTGGTTTTGTTTTGGGATTTTTTGGGTTTTTGTGTGTGTGTGTGTGTGGTTTTGTTCTGTTGGGGTTTTTTTTGTTTTGTTTTGTTTTCCTTTAAAAAAAGGAATGAAGAACAGAAAGGAACAGGTTCAGGTGAAGTTGAAGCTTTTACAGTTACTCACATATCTTTAATGCAGGGTGTAACAAGGCTTTCAGGACCAACTCTCCAAGTACACTCCCTGCTGTGGCATTCTCACTGCCTCAAAATAACTCAGTGTGCAGTGCAGAGATACTAGTCTTTAATTAGAGACCAGAACAGTTTCAACATATGGGTCCAGATTCTATTCAAAGCAACTGCACTACAAGTGCACAATCCACCTTTTGTTGAGTTCAGCAGAAACATAACCTCCTCTCTTCAGTCTGGATATAATACAACCTCCCTGAAACCAATGTAACTCACAATGGGGGGAATAATCAAGGCTCAGACTATTAACTAAAGTAACTGTTTACTGAAGTTTGTGAAAACCCCTTCCTTCACCCCTTTATAACCAGGCTGCCAAAGTCTGGAGCCAGGCCCAGCCATTTCCATTCTGTTCCTACAGGGTTTTCTGAACAGTGTGAGAATTTAAAAAGAAAAAAATCTGAAACAGCACTGAGGTTTTTGTGTGTGTGCAATTGCTCAAAACAAATTTCATTTACTATCAAAAAACCAGAAACTGCGTAACACTAGAATGAAGTAGTGTGGTGTAACTTGAAATATTGTTGGACTCTGTAGTGAGTTCGAGGGTGGACCTGCTGAGAACAGAGAGCTCTGCCTGCTGCAAGATTCATGTAAAATCCAGGCAGGGGTTTTGGACATGTGTCTCCCAAATACCTCTTCCCACCCATTGCCTCTCCCCAGACTTCCACCTCAAATTAAAGTCTTTAAGGAAAAAAAAACTAAATTATTTTTCTTTGGTTTTCTCTCTGAAAGCCAAGTTCCTGGGTGGTTGTTTCATTTTATGTTTGGAGGTCCCGTTAATTTCAATTGCCCCAACACCTTGGCCAGGGCACGGTGAACTGACACACAGTCTGATGCTCCAAAATGCCTGGAGGGCAATGGCGCACAGTGACTGTCTGCCCAACAGTTATGATTAAGGCTCTTGGAAATGTAGCATATACCAAAGCTCTATTTGAAAAAATGGAGGCGGCAAACTCACAAGAAAAGATTTGTGTGTTTATTTTCATTTTGACAACTAAAGATAAAGCAGCTTACAGCTTTGAATATTCCTGACAGTCTTCACGAAGCAACTGTGAAGACATTAAAAGCTCCTTTTAACTGGGATAATAGCAGCAAATGGAGGTCTTTTCTTTGCTAGAACTGTCTGGAAAAGAGCTGGTTCCCTGAGAATGATAAGCATCCATTCAGATTAACAAGGTATTTTAGGGTGTCATTATTACATGGCAGGAAATAAAGTGTGCTGAAGGCTGCATGAAAAGAAAAAGCTTTTCTACTGAACAGCAAATGCACTATCCAAATGCTACAACTAGTGGTCTAAATATTTCATAGAAAATAGCACTTAATGGATTGCTTCATTATTCATATTTCTAATAATAAATATTGGCTTTGCCTTCTGGACGTCCTACCAAAATTTGGTAAGCTGTATACTGGCACAATGTATGACCTGTTTTGTGAAAAACCTTTTTAAACAGTTCAGTGTATATAAAAGAATGTTTCCATTATTAAATGCAGACTTCACAAAGTGTCCTAGATGCAGTCTGACCTTTGGATAATAAAGTATGTCTCTTTAATCTTTTTTTTCTTACTATAGTTGATGTATTCCTTGAAGATACACTTTAGAGTGTTTCCCCCCCACCAAAAAAAAAAAAAAAAAAAAGAAAAAGAGAGAGAGAAACAAA
>JAWWMO010000121.1:101993953-102004495 GCA_035047845.1 Dendrocincla fuliginosa
GAAACAAAGAATGCCCAAACAATCATCTACATGGCAGAAATTCAATTCAACCCTGATAAAAATTTATCTACACAACAAATGAGTTTATGATGTTCATTTTGCCTTCACAAGACAAAACCCTTCACCTGGAGAACAGTCTTTTTCCCCTACTGAAAAGCTAATATTAGAAAACACCTACTACATGAGTGAATTAAGCGAGAAGAGCATCCTACTGTAAAAGCAAGACAAAGACACAAACAACAATTGCAATTTTATGAGGGGAATTTTGTTAATAACTTAATAGATGATGACTTCAACATCAGCTTAAAATGATTCACTGTATCTATACCAATCTTTTACTATGATAAGAGCTTCCATGCAATTAAAACAACTCCATGCTTCTGGAAAACCTTGTAAGGTAAAAAAAGCAGAAGATTTTTCTTGCTTGTGATGATTACCCAGTGAATACACTCGAAGCATCTGAAATGAGAGCCTGCATTTTTCAGCTGTGTTTGTATCTGTTCAGATACTCATCTGTTCCCTTGTGGTGAAAACACAAAATGTACAGTAATATGTAATGTCATCCTCTAGCCACAACAGTCATGGCTCATACCCAAGTAAAGCATTTCCTTTTGCAAAAGAGATGGCATTCATTTTCTGTACCCCACTTTGTTATTAGAATTTAATGCTCATTAGGTTTAAGCATCAATTTATCAAGCCTGCTTATCCAAAATGCACTGCAGGCAGTACACTGCAGCTGTCCACAGTGTGATCCATCAGTACTACATTGCTCAGCCCAGGACATTTCCATCTCTTCTGTACATGTAGTACAGAGATTCCATTTGTCACTTGGAGCAGTTGACTCCAGTAGTTTGACTAGGAAGAAGACTTGATATCAAATTTGACTTGAGAAGATCAGAATGAGAGGGAGAGCCTGAAGGGAGTTTCTGTTTATTTAAAAAAAAAAAAAAAAAAAAAAAAAGGCAAAAACTCCTACTAATTCTTTATAGGGCATACAGAAACATTAAACGTATCTCAGAAAGTGACAGGAATATAGAAGTGAGTGTGCATGCACACAGCATGCACTGCAGAATGCCTTAGAATCATAGAATGGTGAAGGTTGGAAGGGACCTCAAAGATCGTTTTGTTCCAACCTCCCTGTCATGGGCAGGGACACTTTCCAGAAGACCAGGCTACTCAAAGCCCCATCCAACCTGACCTTGAACACTTCCAGGGATGGAGCATCAACAGCTTCTCTGGGCAATCTGTTCCACTCTCAGTAAAGACTTTTTTTCTTACATTTTCATTTAGTCAAGACACCAATGGACAAGAAATTACCTCGAAGATGAGTGAGCACCAAAAGTGACAGAAGTAGCTTTTTGAGTGCCATGTGGTCAACAGCACTTTAGCACTTAGTCTGATGAGTGTTTTGCAGTACAGAAAGGCAATCATGCCTTGCACCACTATTACCTGTTACAGTCTACTGGACAATTAAGTACTAGTGGGGTACATGGCAAGAAGGGAATAAAATCTAGCACAGACTAGTAGCTCCCAGGTTTTTGCTATTATCTCAAGTTTAGGAATTTGCTCTTGAAGCTCATGTTTCCAGCTGCTGGAAGTTTTCTGTGTTAAAGTTCAAATTTTAATGAACATAAGCAATGAAGCAATTTAACGGGATGGGTTGTATTTAATTTGATAATGTGAGATATTCTTTTCACAGTGCAGAATGCTGCTAGATCTTTAACCTAATGCAAGAATTTTTTTCCATCATAGTGAAATAATGGAAATCTAAGGAGTATATAATCTGCTTTCAAAGAACCCTTCAAGTCTTTGTAAGTTTTTCGCAACTGAACCATTTATAGTTCACCCGTCATTGGTTTGTTCCTGCTGTGAGTGTTTACCCTTCCTAGAACTGAACTGCCATGCATGCCTGTGTACATCTCTGTATATATGCATACACACACCTGCCTCCTCAGATTTTATTAATGCAGCTGTGTACGAGCACATAAAGAGCTATGTCATGCACAGCATTCAGAAGCACTGTCAAATACATTGGCTAATGGAGAGCACAGCATATGGTATGTTAATTGTCTCACATTGGAACTGAGATGAGCAAGTGATGAGGAAACAGACTCAAGCTGACAGTAATGTCTCAGTTCTGGTATCTCAAAGTATATGGCTTTTCAGCAGGGAATCATGGATAACCTGGAAATTGAAAATGTGCTGAAGTTGTCCTTATCTGGAGGCAATGCGTACATGCAGCACTTCAGTGTAATCACACATGGATCTTATCTCTTCTTTAGCTTTTAATTGGCTAAGGTATTTCTGGTCACTTTCTAAAACTGAAAAAGTAGATGTGCATGGATTAAAAATAGCAGTAATACCTAGGAAAATATCTGGAAGATGAGGTTTAGTTTCTCTCACTAACCAACAGTTTAATCCATGTTATTCTTCAGACTGGGTGTTTTCCTCTTTACCTCCACTACTATTCTTCTCATCAAGCCCAGAGAGGAACAGATCAGTACTAATGTACACTATACATATAGTGTACATATATAGTGTACACATATAGTACACTATAGCCTCCAAAAACCTCCCCAATTACTTTTCAATTCTCATTGGATTCTCATATAGAGAAGAACACTATGTAGTTAAATCCTCTATGACAGTCACAGAAACCTGGGCAGCCTCCAAAGGAATAGGTAAATCTAACAGCATCCTTTTCAAAAGCTCTATGTTTCTAATTCAGACACTCTCTGAGAATGGGGGTGAATCAACAGTAAAAACACTTTGGAAGCAATTGGTCAGCATGTTGGGAGACTTTGCCTGTCTATGCCACTTATTGTAACTAAGGAGTTCAGCAGCTCTCACTCCCAGGACTAAAACACTATGACCAATTATTAAAACAAGTGTTTTGCATTGGCATTTGAAATAATGGATGTTCTTTTTGTAATTGCTTTGCCTAGTCAGTGAAATGCTGTCATCACTTTTGGCCGCTGGTGCATAAATTTACAAACATCATGCAAATGCACTATTTGTAATAAAACTGACTAATGAACTTTAAAGGCCAATTATTTGTACATGTCTGCTGGCTCGGAGTAATCATGCATCATTCAAATTTACACTTACATACTTGCTGTAGTGCAATTTTAATCACTTGTTAATCTATGGTTCATGATAAACATCATGAGCAAAGCTAGATGGAAAATGGGTTTCTCAGGCTGTGAAGGTTTGATACTCCCAAGACTGGGGTAGAAATAGAACACTGAAGCTCTTTCAAAAAACCCAAAAAAACCCATACCACAATTCAAATTACAGGTAGCTCCCCAAATTCAAATTCAAAGGGGTAGCTACAATATAATCTCGTGCAGGGCTCCAGTGCACACCTGTGCCCATTCCCCTAGGCAGGGTGGGACATTGCTTGAGGGGTTGTTCCAGCAGCAGGTTTATGCAAGATCTGTGCATCTGTGTAAGGATGCAGGCTGTTGATTTTGCAAATAGACTGACAACAGACTCTCGTGAGATGATTTCTGACAAACTCACTGGGCCCTTGGTTTCACAAACAGGTTTTCCAAGTATCGAAATCTGGCATCTTTTTAAACATTTGTTTTCCTGATGCTGCTCCTACAAAGAGATTTCAGACAGGTAGAATGACACCCTGTCCACATCTTCCTCTTCTTTTTATGCATTAACTATTCTTGCTTGTCTTTGTCTTTCATCAGCCAAATCAGCACTATCCTAGTTGTTGTGATAACAAAGGGTTATGATAAGGTAATTAAATACATAAAGCAATTATCATCAGATGCTAAAGGCTTTCTGCTGACCGAACAAAGATGGTTCAGATTCAAAGCAAGTTCCCTGTTCTTCCTGGTCTCAGACTGGGGGGAAATCTGCGGGCCAGACTGCAATTACTGTCAACGATTTACCACCAGCATAGGAGCAGAGTGAACCCCCTGGGGGTTGCTTCTGACTCTGTCACTGACCTTGGATTAGTCCCTTGACTTCTCTACACTTCATCTTACCTATTGCAAGACTTAACTATCTAGAGTACAGATTTAGAAGATTAATTAAGCTTTGCAAAAATGTTTAAATCCCTCAATATGAGGCTATTTTTTGCTTTCTTTTCTAATGTCCCATGCACTTAAAATAACAAGTAAAAGGCATAAACAAACACCTAGAAAAAACTGCTGCGCTGTTCACTCTGCATTCACCATCTCTCTGCCAAAAATGAGAGTGCAGACCTGCTCCTGCTGAGGATGCTGCTTCTGCAGTGAGTGAGGTGGCAGTGAGAGCTTGTCACCTAGTTGATGCTGCATGTAGTGACACTGAAGCCCCCAGGAAATTCTTCAGGAGAACAGTTTGTTAATGCCACCACTAAAAACTCTCATTAGAAAAATCATTGCTAAGAGTAAATGCCTTCTGTCTTTATACCCCTCTTTCTGTCTCCTCAGAGCCTGATATTTCCACTGGGAGCCAGAGAAGTGCAAGAATCTGTCATATTGTCATAATAGAAAGAATTAAAAGAACCTGCTAGCTCTTAGAGGTGTTGAGCCTTTCTCTCTTTTTTTTTTTTTTTCCCTCTCTCTTACCTAGTAAAGAAAATGATAAAATTTCACCTCAGGAAAGAGAATAAGTTAGGAATGCGAGGGTGCAAAGACATGAGGATAAATGTCAAAGGTTCATTAGGAATCAATGCTAGGACAATAAGCTAGAAAAGAATTCAGGTGGAAAAGCAATTGAGAGTTTTCAGAGAGCCCCAGGCAAGTGGAAAAAACCTGCTTCAGTAATACACATAAGATCAAGGAACACTTCATTTTATGTGATTCATTGGGAATCAAACTGTGCCAGTCCTAGCACAGGCAATTGCTTTCGTGCAACAAGAAGAGTTTTAGGGAGGTGAGGGTGGGGGGACATTGTGCATGTATAAATCTGTTCAGGGTAGCAAGGCCAGGCTGGGTCCTCTAAACCCAGTGTCTCCTTCCAAGATCTTCTCTCTTCCAGCCAGCTGAGCAATTTCTGTTCTCAAAACTCATTTCTCTCCAATTTTACTCAATATCGATGCAAAACCACTCAAGGAGTCTGAGTGACACTTCAAATTAGAATACTAGCAGTGTCTTGACAACCGACAGCCCTGTATTTCTTTGCATCTAATCACAGCAGAACTGTCTTACAGTATGCTGCTCATAGCTTCACCATCCTGAGAAAATGCTGATGGAGTAGGCCTCAGGCAAGTGAGAGGTTTGAGCAAGTAAGAACTGGAAAGTATTGAGAATTTTATTCAGCTGTGACCTTATTTTCTATTGATCCCTCCAAGTCACAATTTTCAGTTTTTTCTAAGCATAAATTCAGGTTTTGAGCAGTAACCCAGTTTATGCCACGACGAGAATGGTCTCTGCAGATTGCTAGCTTCTCTAAATCTCTTTGGAAAGGTTAAACATCACTGTTTGAATTCTTTTTGAAGTCTTCATCCAATCACTACACAGCAGTTGAATCAACGAAGTTCAATATAAAACACAATGTATAAACCTACAGCTATCTTTCCCAAGGGCCAGGTGATTTCCTTCCTCACCAGATCCTCCTGTTTCTAGTAGCTACTTCCTACTTTTTCTAGGCACAGTTTTGTGAAGTAAGAGTATCATCTCACATCTAACAGCTCATTTCATTCACATGATTTTCCAACGAGCTTTCTCCAGAAGAACAGCAGATAATCTAACCCTGTGGTTGTGTGTAAATCTACTCAGACATGGTCTACACCTACATTTAAAGAGTCTTCAGAGAAGGCTTGCTGATGCTGATAAAAATCCAGCATGCTTCCATTATAGGTCCTACAAATAAGGTCCTACAAGGCAAACAGATGATGTCTCTGACCTGCTGGAAGTGGTCCCTGTGTTAGAGATACTGTGTTGTGTCCTCTTGTTGGACTTGCCAGGAATTTTCTCCTCAAGAAAGCACCCAAAAGAACAGATATTTCTATAGATCTATTGTAAGACAGTAAACAACTCTGAAAACTGAAATTGAGCAAAAGAAATTACAAGACTCAAAGGTACTCCTCTCTGACTATCCGGAAAAAAGCTCCTTCTCTCCAGTCTTTGCTATATTTATCAATATCTGGTAGTTTCCAAAGCTGCAATAAATTACCCAGTCCCTTCCTTGTCTATAGAAGTGGGTTCTCTCTGTCACCTCTTCTGTGAACACATTGCTCCCTGCTCTTCTCAGGCATTTCCCCTTGTGCTACAGGCAGGTACAAGGATAGGGACATTCCCCATTGCTGCAGGCTTCTCACTGTTGAGCAGGTTCAGAAGTATTTGGTTATCCAGTCCCTATTGCAGAGGTTTTACCTTGTCCAGAACAAGCATCCAGGCCACAGCAGGATGGCAGATTTCCTGCCTGCTGCCCAGCCACAGGCCTATAGCTGAACAAACATATAGTTATGAATTCAAGCAGGCAAATATAAGCTATGCCATCCAACTGTAAACCACAATTACAATTTAATTTATTAAGGAAATCAGCTGAGGAAACAGTAGTTCCTAATGGTTTGGAAGTGAGCAGTCCTCATGCAGTGGTGGAGGCTGGTGGTTGCACGGCTTTGGTCTACTCCACAGGAGCTCCTGAGCTGTGACAGCACAGTGATGCTCCCAGATCCAGAGCTCCTTTACAAAACAATGCTATTTTTTCTCTTCTTTCTACTGCCTTATCCAAAGGCATGACTTAGAGGATCCTCTCTTTGGAAGGCAGAAGCAGTACCAATAGGAAGGGAACAATATTAGCAATCCTCTCAGCTCTGACAGGTGGTTCAGTGTCTCCCTTTCTTCACCTTCAGGGAATCCAGACTCTGGGGCAGTAAACCCCAAAATCCCAGTCCTAAAGAGTTAACGTAAGCAAACCAAACCTCCAGAGGAACTAACCAGAGAACAAACAAGTAAGTCTTCTGTATATCCAGTGTATAAGATGCTCCAGTAAAGAGCACCTTATTACCGTTTTTATTATTGAGCTCAACTTTATGCAAACTGAATAATTTTTATTTTTTTTCCTTAATATTCTATCACTTCTAATGTTTGCACTGGTTATACACTGTTTATGATCTAAGCTCTCTCTGTTACATATTTGGAGCTTGGTTCTCATTCCTTACACAGTGTCCACTTTTCCACCAGGGATCCATTATGGTTTGGAGTAATCCTTCTCCCAACACACAACTATACCACAGCCTCCCAGTGGCAATAACAAGGCAGCACACAGACTACTTCCACTAACCACTGTTTGTGTAACTATAAACAACAGTAGCACTAACATCTTCTCGCTTACTATTTGAAAATACATCCTTTTCCTCAGTGCTATCAACAGAATTCAACATAAATTTAAGAAGTGCCAACAGCATGCCAGCAGCTGCTGCTTTTAGCAGAAATGAGAACGATGCTTCTGATGTCACATTTTCTTTTACTTCAGGAAACAGTTTGTAAGTAATTTTTGGCATTCAGAAACAATATAAAGACATGAAAGAGCAGAATAATTGGCTTATGTTTGCTTCCTATTGAAGTAGCCATTTTTCTATTGCCCTGTGAGGAAGGTTAGTTTGTTATTTGGCTTAGTGGTTTTCTTTTAAAAAGTATACTCATATAAGTTTCTGAATAAAAGTATTCAAAAAAACCATGCCTTTATTATTGTTTTCAGGAAGGTACCACAGCACACATCAGCTTCTTGAAAGTGCAAACAGCTTGTCTGTTTTGTGACTGTTAACACCTTGGTCTTACACTTGAACATTAATTCATGAGAGCAGCTAAGAATATGTGTAAAATTTTATTTTACCTTTCCTTTTAAAAAAGTAACACACAGAGCCACAGTAACATACATTTCCATAGAAACCTTTATAGGCCAGTCGTTTTCCTCTTAAATAGAGGTTTTCCAGTTCTTTCTTGCACAAGTGTTTAATCAAAAAAGTTTGTATCAATTTTGCAATGAAAAACAATGCACTTGGGTATCATACAAGCTCCAAATGGATTCAAGAAGTACTTCTGTCAGCTTTGCATACAATTTGGAGTGTATCGTGAGGGAACCTGCTGGATTGAGCTGCACTGCTCTGCCCAGATATAGTGCTTTACACTTTAATGACTTTTAGGGGGAAGAGAAGAATAAGGAAACAGCCCTTGCATTTTTTTCTAAAGTATAAAACCTCAAAAATTGCTTCTGTTTGTTTAGTAAGACTGGTAGAAGGATGCTTCTCACATGTAGCCTTCATAAGATGCACTGGCAGTGTATCAGTGATATACACATACAGCTAAACTGAGCAGAAAAACAACTTGCAATTCCTTTTTTTTTTTTTTTTTAAGTGTCGTGGTTTAGATTGGACCAAAAACCAGTTTTGAACATTTTTTCCTCAAAGGAATAGTTCCTATGTTAGCAAATATTTCAATGAGTAAAGTATTTTCTGAGACACAGGAGCCCAGCTTCAAATTTCCCTTTGGATTTGGTGATCTTGTTCTTATACGTCTCAGCAAATGCTCTTTACACTGGTTAACCATACTCAGGAGTCACACTTCCTAAAATTTCATCCAGAAATACTATCCAAAACCTGGCACGTGACTCCTGATGGCTTGCCTCACTATTGCTGTGTTCTTGAGGATAGCTTCAATGTCAGTGAATTATTTATTAAGAAAATTGTTTAAAAAAAGTTGTTGGCAAATGTACAGGTCTGGTCATACACTCTCAGCCATGAATGAATAACTTCATTCAAGATCCTCCAAGCTCAGGAAACCTCTTTTTCCACACAGGGACATGCCAGTGCAACACAGTCCCTCTCCCAGTTGGCAAGCTTATTTTAGATCTTTTCTGTTGACCAGGCTGCTCCCGGGCTCTGCAGTTCCCTTACCTAAATGTCTGCTTCTTATCCCCCATTTCAAAATCTCTTCTCAGAAGACCACTTTTGTTTTAACTCCATAACTGGGTCAGTTTGGAGACTTTGACAAGCCCTCCAGACTTTGTAGAGCTTGCAGCTCCACGTTACATTTTTTGGATAGACTACTGGTATTTCTTGCAGTAGAGATGAGCTCCAAATCTTGGAATGGAATTTTTTGAACATCTTGGATTTATTTATATATATATAAATTTTAAAGAAGAGGTCAGAAAATGGAGGTTTGAGAAAATTTTATTCAACATTGCATTAAAATTATGTAAAAAGCAAGTCTGCAGCAGGCAGGAAATTCCACCTCACAGATCACGTTTCCTTTGCTCAGAATCGCTCTGCAGAACTCCCACTGAGGGAGTTCCAACTACATCTGCCCATGTTTCAGGTAAGCAAGGAGAGTGCAAGCAGACAGGCACGCTGAGAGAGCAGAATGGAGCTGGTGGCCTCAAAAATCCTGCAATGGCTGCAGCCATGCAGTCTAGAGCTGCTCTACCAGCAGGGCAGGATGAAGCTCACTGCCCTCCAGCGTGGGATCTGGCCACTGACCCCAAAACATCACACACGTGGCTGGCTCTTCCTGCAACAGTTTATGGCTCAAAGCAATTGCACAAAGTGTCAGCTGGACTTTTTAAAGTGTTAAGTAAAAAAAAGGAAGAAAGAGGTCAGCCTATTGATTTTCACATGAGCCTGACCATTTAGGAGAAGCAGTGGTACGAGGTTTATTTCTCTCCCCTCTCTTTAAAGTTCAGTCTTTAAATTACTGTTCTAGTAAGTTTGTTTTGGTTCTCTCCTCAAGGTGAGACACCGCAGTAAATTTCCACTCTAAAAGGCTTATAGTACACGAAGTACAGTGGTGCACTGTGCAGACCTCTGCGGAGCACAGCCAACTCACAGCAATAAACTTTTTTACCTTAGCAAATTCTGCAACTTTGTCGGAGATATATTATCAGGACGTAGTAAAGGCATGGGATTAAAAAAAAAAAAAAAAAAAGGAAAGCAAGAAAGAGTGTTGACTACTAGTAAAATATTTGCAATGTAAACTGATAAAAAGTCAGATTATTTAAATATTCTTTTTCTGTCTGAGAGCAAATATTACAGCCTTTAAGATCAATACTGAGTGAAATGAGACATAGTCATGGTGCTCTGGCATAGCACTTTTTTTATGTCCCCGCTCCAATCACAAAACTGAGCTGCCTTAGTTTTAGCTTTTGTGTTTAGTCGTGATCAAGTTGGAGCAGCGTGGGCTTCCCTGTTAAGTGATGTTGCATCCTTCTCTGGCAGGCTCTGCAGAAGTGATTGCCATAAGTAGCAACACTCCATAGATGGCAGCTGGTCTAGTGTCCTTAGTATATTCCACTCAAACTTGCAAAACAGGTACTAAGTAAGCACAGGTATACCAGCAGCAGATGATGGTTCCTACCAGCATAGTTTCATCACAAAGTCATGGAGGGTGCAAAGCTAAAAGAGAAGGGAGAAAATGAGCAGATTTAAGTAGACTCAGTAGAAAGATGCAAGTGTTTTGTGGTACATATTGATTGCCCAGCTTCAGAGCAGGGAAGACAGGAAGAAAGAACAGGAAAAGAAGAAAGGAAAAATAAGGAAAAGAAGGGAAGGGAAGGGAAAGGGGAAGGGAAAGGGGAGGGGAGGGGAGGGGAGGGGAGGGG
>JAWWMO010000121.1:102004595-102029368 GCA_035047845.1 Dendrocincla fuliginosa
GGAGGGGAGGGGAGGGGAGGGGAGAGGGGAAAGAAAAAAAGGCATACACATTTCAAATAGTCAGATATCTGATAAGGATGCAAAAGAAAAGCTTTTCTGAAACTGCCCATTTTAATGTGTTCCTAGTTGTTGTTTTTCTTTTTTTAAAATTTTCTAAAGTTAATTTTTAACTTTCTGTTCTTATTCAAGCTTAGATGCTGCACAAACAATGAAATCTAAGGCTTTGTTAGACTCAGAAATCTAACAAAAATATAGTAACAATTCAAACAATGGCTAATAAAAATGAACTCAGATTCAACTGCCCAAATTCAGTTTGATTATGCCAGTGTAATATTTTACATTTAAGCTAACACAATTAAATAATATTTAGCTCAGTACTTTTGAAAGTCTTTTGGGATACATTCTTAAAATGGAAAAGTAATGAAAATAAAAAGAATGAATGAAAAAACCAGTAAAGAAAATTGTATGTGGGGCTCAGGTAGATGTTTAATTTATTAGAAAACAAAAACAGGCCAGGACATCCACCTGCACAAGGACCAATTAGAGTTATTGCATCAACATGTAAACACAGGAGTCAGCTCCTGAGGTCAGAGGCTGGAGGGACAAAATCCTGAAGAACTGTGTATAGGATATTACCATTTGTTGTCTGAAAGCTGGGCGGCACACTACAACCTTCGTGAACCAAAATAAAAATGTTTGCCTCTAGTTCATCATTTTGCACAATCCTATTGACAAATAAACTGCCCGACACGTTTGCAGAGGACTAGGACCTCTCCTATGTGGAGTAGTTCTTTCCACTAATTCCTCCTAGAGGAAAAAGAGATCTCATATACAATGTACAGATGAGATTGTGTTTCCCCATCCCTCTAGCACTTGTAATCAAGCTTCCAGTCCTTCCTGTTCTGAAGAGAGTAATTTGATGCAGCTGTGCTCTTGGAACGCAGTGATGTAAATCTGAGCTTGCCTGGCTACTTTGGCCCTTAGTTACAACTGAACTGCACTTTGCTTCTTCAGACCATTGCTGGCTTTTATGTGAGCACTTCTGATGAAGGCTCAATTACTAAACTTTTCAGAGATTACTAAACTATTCAGAAGGAAAAAAACCCCACATTTGCGGTTGCTGTCCCCTCTTCCTCACCCAGCAGTAGCCTGCTTCTCTGAAACTAAGATTATTAGGAAAAGTTTCATGTGGATGCCAAAACCAAAATATTATTGTCAAATATCTCCTATGCAAGAGGTATGTAGTATGTAGGAGACTGCACATGGTATATAGCATTAGCCTCCATTCTTATTACAAATTAATTGAAGGAAACAAGACATATTATATGTGTGTATGAGAACAGAACTGTATTTATCTGGAGCTGTTAGGCACTTAATGGGATGTCAGTGGCCTTAGGCAGAGCTGACAAGAGGTGAGGGAACCAACACACTTCTTTTGAGTGGACCATTAGACAAAGGAGCTCCAGTGACCCCTTCGCTCCTCCTTCCCTGTGCAAATAGCTCATATCATAAAGAACTGAAGGCAATGGCTAAGTGACAGAGAAAAGAACCAACTTTAAATGGGACTGATAGGAAAAGACTATGAACTGGTTTTCTAGCTCATGAAACCTAACTCTTCCCTGCAGCACAACTTCTGACTAGACCTGTGTCCAAAGGAAAATCCCTCTCAGAAAGTGGGCATAGTTTTAAAATTCATCCTGGGAATACTCAGGTTTTTTAAGTCTCTAGGCATGATTTCAATGCTAGGAGTTTCCTTACAGTTTTTAGACCAACAATCAGGTTGACAACATTAAAACATAGCTATACTTGATTTATGTTTTTTCACAGCTCTTTCTTGCACCTCTGGCTAAAACATTAACTTCACAAAAATGCTGTGCACAGCAATTCAAGAAACTAAATTATTTGTCTGTTCCCAGTGCTGAAATTCATCACTTCCTCCAGTCATGTCTGTGACACTCACTGGAGTTGGTATGGATTAGGTTCTTCAGGAGCTTGTAGAGGTCAGGCAGTGGACCCATGGCACTGTCTTATTGCATTTCAGCACCTGATCTTGGCACTTGAGGTTGAGAAGCTAAGAAAGGCACTCCTTGCTCAGATTTCCAAGGAACAGGCTCCATCCAGAGGTCTGCACCAAGTTTTTAAAAAGAGAGTTTCCTGCCAGTGCCCAGCAAACTTGTCCTGTGAATGACTGGGGTCAGCTTTGGAATGGCTGTGTGATCTTTCCGCTGGAGCAGTAGAGGAAATTCACCTTCATTTTTCTTGCTTTAATTTTCTGTGGTTTCAATTTATTTATTTTTATGTGAGAGATATTGTGCAATGTTGAGCAATACCTTCCTTAGCTATGTCACTGTTCTTGCTAGTTGACATTATTAAGGCTGCTGCTAATTTCTTCCCTCTGTCTTGCATTCCTGTCCCTTTGTGAGGTGAGGTGGGGGTGGAGGCTTCCCCCAAGGAACAGAGGCTGGTGCTGTGCGGAGCAGAGGGAGCCACCCTAGCACTGCACTGGAGTATTTCAGAGGGAACTATTCACATCAAGCAGCTGCTCCATCAGCCAGCTACTCGCCTCTTGAACATCTCCAGCAGAGCCAAAAATAAACTTGTAGATCAATTCATTTCCCACTGAGTTTGATGGAATGTTTTCCATTGATTTCTAATGAGATTTGGATGACAAACATTTCCGCACAGAGGGCCTGCCTCTGGTCTACGGGGAGAAGAAACTAATACATGGTTTCTCCTTTTCACATAGTGCTATTCCCCCAAATAAGTGAGTATGTGGCCTGAGCAGCAAAGGAGACCCACTGCTCCAGAGACTTTAACATTGACAATGTCAGCTCCCCAGCCCTGTGAGTGTAGCTATTCAGTATTATAACTTTCAAAATAATTATACCTTTGAAATACTTCATTTGAAGTTGCAATGACTTTCTTTCATGAACTGTTTCTAATTATTGTACTTCAACTGACAAATTAAATGTCATTTGAAGCAATTATACCAAATACTCAAAAAAATTATACATAGGTATTTCAATTAATATAATTGTCAAAAGTTACATTTCACAGCTGATTCAGCTTTTCCATTACAGCCTTGAAATTGCTCATGAGTTGAAAGCAACATTTGAACAAATCTGTAGCAAACCAGAACACTAAAGGACTTATTTATTTTTATGCATTTATTAGACAAGTTGGAAAAAACATGACTGATCCTACATGAATAAGAAGGAATAATATGGTGTTCTTTTGAAAAGCTGTTTTTTTTCTCTCCATTTAACTTCAATAATTTTGTTTGTCAAATCTCCATAAAGGAACTTGTTGTTCCTGATCCTCCACTGTTTGTTCCTGGAAAAAGCAAACAAACATATTCTAAAGGGATTTATATGTGAGTTTTGGTTTCACAATGGATATAGTATAGATATTCAAGTGAAGCAACAGCGTGCTAACTTGCTCCTTTCTAAATAGCTGCTAAAACGCTGCTATTCTTTCTTGAACCATTTAGTTAATGAGAATCTGGGGTCAGTAGTCTTCCTTAGAGAAACAGGTCAGGAAAACTGACATCTCTGCTGTACAGAGCTCCCCACCTCTGGATACAGGCAGACCAAGGGAGTACACTTCCTTTGCTAATTGCTATGAGAGTCTTCAGTGTGCTTCTCTATCTTGTATTTACACTTCTCAGACTTGTTTTCCTGCCTGTCACAGAAACTGCTTGGTCCACCTTGTTAGGCATTTACCTAACCTTGCTACATTGTGGTGTTTTGGTTTACATCAACTGTAAGAGTTCCATGATCTTTATTGTATGCAAGAGGGCTGATCAGTCCAGTCTTTAGCAGATAACAATCCTCAAGACATTTTTGCAGAGCTGTGTTCATTGTTGCTCACACAGAGCAGCCAATGGGATCCAAAGGGCAATGTGTGCCTGAGAAGTGGTGCAAAGGTGCACAAGAAAAGCCATGATACTGCACAGAGAACATCAATTCCCAGCAGGGAAATGCAAGGCAGCAGTTAGCACCCCTAAAGCACCTGGGGACAAGCAGTGCAATCACTGGGTATGGCACAGATCACCAAAAGCAACACTAAAGGTCTTGACTTGCACAAGTAATTTTCTCCCAGTATTTTTTTCTTTTAATAGCATTGCCAACTAACAAGATTAAACCAATGATAATGACATCGAGTATAATCCTGTGACCTTTTTGAGCTTTTAATTATTTCTAAGTTTTCTTAAATTATAATAATGCACTCATGGTCCAAGAAGTCTATCTATCTCTAAGAAAAAGTGCTGCATGTTAACAAAATTAAGGGCAGAGAACATGAGCCATAGATAGAATCTAGAGTTCTTGAAAGGTGCTGAAATTACAGCACAAGAGACAGGTGGTACTCATTAATTCACAGATCAAATTCCATGTGTTTTGTCTTCTATCCTTGTTGGTTAGTTTCCATAATCAAAATACAAATCATCTAAAAGGAATGTGTATTTTGCTCCTCCTTTCATATGAAAACATTACTCCTTCATGGTCTTTTAAAGGATGAGTTACAATGTTTGACCTACGGTTTGAAGCCCAGTGTGGGATGCAGGTGCTGAGATACCATAATAATGACGGCCATGGTGTAAATACCCCTCTAGATAAATACTCACAATGGGGAACCCAGAGACAAAATGAATGCTTCAGAAAACCAGCAGTGCAAGAAGCTGTGAAAGACCAGGGACTAGTTACCACATTGATAGTCAAAGTTTCAATTTGCCACAGTGGCGATGTGAACAATTTAAAAAATAAATGTAAGCACATTGCTAAGTGTACATGTCAAAAAATATATATTTAGACATAAAATGAAAGATCTATGCCGTTTTAAATGGTGATGAAATGTGCATGCATTTGGATATTCTGGAAAGCTGGCTGTGCTTGCAATTGATCTTGAACTATACAAATGAGGGAGGTCAAAAGACCCTTCTACAAACAATCTGTCCAATGAATAATAATAAAACTTAATGACTTCAGCACAAGCTGACTAATACCTGGCCAGATGAGGGACTCACAGTGAAAAAAAAGGGGAATATGACACCGATGTTTATTTTATTAAAAAACTAAAAGTAACTAAATATATATATATATAAAAGAAAATATAGTCACATTATAATTGGAGAGAACGATTAAGAAAATCACTCTGAAAACACAAGGTATTGATATGCAAATTAGCACACTTTCATTAACAGGCAACTAGTATAAAGATTTTTTAATTAATCTCTTGAGACTAATGGAATATTCAACTATCTCTTGAATACACAGTTCTACTTGCGATTTGTAACTGCTACTTAAAAAAAAATAGAAAAAGAAAACCAAATTCCTAACTAGTAGCACTACAAAAATAGATTAAAAGGTATTTATTAAAGAAAAATAAGGAAACAATAACAGAAAGATATTTTAAGGGTATTTTGACATGCAGTTACAGTAAACACCTTGCACCAGTCCTGTAGAAGGTTGTTTTGCTTCAGTCAGACAGAAAATATTTTGAAGGGGCTTTGGGGATTTTGTGAATTTAGGGCCTGATAATCCCCAAGTGAAGACAAGTAATGAAATCAGCTGCAGAAAAACGTTGGCATTCATGATACTGCACTCATCACTTGACAGCCCAGGGAGACTTCAAATGCTTCTCAGTTTATAATGAAATGTCCTTTTATTATCATGCCATTGTTTCTGTTCCAACTGAATGGCAAATGGTGTGCCTGGAATTCATAGATAAAATTTCTGTGGATTTTTTAATTGATACTACACTGATTTGATTGGTAGAAACTTGAGAAAATAGCTCATATCTGACAAACTACAGCCAGAAAGCTGGGACATGGCTTTGCTAAGTTACATGCTCAGTTTCTCTAATGGTAGACACAATAAAAATAAACTTTAATAAGTAAATAAACACATCAGCCTTCTCCCATAATTTAAGAATACTAGAACCTGTTTTAGCATTCACAGACTTTTCCATCTATTTGCCAGTCATTATGATGAGGCTTTCATTAGCCTGATCCCCTAACATTAAAGTAGTCAGGGGGTTCTAGGCAACATATTGATGGAAGGGGAAGTTCTTCATAGATGTGATACCAGAAAGGTCTGGCAAGCCAGTCTGGGGCAAACAACCTAACTCACTTCAGTCTTTCTCTTGCTAGGCAAAGCATTCACACTTAAATAGTTCTCTGTTGATTTTTATTCACTAAGGTCTTAATAGTTCCTAATACCACACCATGCTCCCTCTACATTGCTCTGTCAGGGCAAAAGTAGCCTCGTGACTGGTGAAACTTGGCAGAACAGGATAAAAGCACTTTACTTGCCCCTGATATTTTTGCTTCCTAACCAAGTCAGTGTTGTATACATAGGAGTACCTGAATCAAATATTTGTGAATTAAATTATAATGGTCGCTGAAATTAGATAGAATGTCTGAGAATATTTGTCCATTTACAAACAGATTCTCTTTCTCCTAATATTTATTGAGGCATTTTATTGAGTCAGGACCTTATTCCTCCTGGTTAAAAACCCAACGGACTTTGTTCTGTTGCCCCACCTTCTGACTGGATTTAATGATACCTGCTAATTATAGGTTACTTTATAAACATTTAATTAACCTTGGAGATAGTCCTACATGACAGGACATATTTCCTTATCCCTATCTGGAAGATAGGTATCTGAAGTGCAGATAGGACAAGCAACTTATCTATGAAATGAGGGCACACGATTCTGATTGCCAAGCATATTTTTAATGACAAATTTTATTCACAGGCATGCCCATATGAAATGGGTAAAACACTGAGAAATAAGTTTCAGAAAAGTATTTCACAAATAATAGTTTCAGTTTTGTAAAACCTTTTACTGAATAAGTCGAGTGGACTATGCAGAATGTTTTACCATTACCTTAATAGATTCCTTAATATGAACCTTGGCTTTTTCATGACATATTTCACGAGTATGCTCTACAATTTGATTAGCCATGAAAGGAAAGTTTAACCATCTCTCCCTCAGATATCATATTTATAAACCACATCAAACCTATACCAGAGATACAAGCACCAACACAAAGCCAAGGGTGCTTAATTGGATCTTTCTGGCTGCGGCATGCTTGAGTTTAAACATCAATATGCTCCTAAACTTCTTCCTTCTGGTGCTTCCAGTGAGGTGCACACACATTTATTCTTCAAGAAATGATTCAGGGTATGTTTAGTAAATCTCTATTTAAATGGTACATCTGTCAAAGATTTTTCCAGTGTCCTCACTGCTCTTCTGCAGGTTTACTGTTTGAGTAAATGGTATTCTACTCTAGGCCCACAATTTCCTGATCAATACCTTTTTTGCAAGGAATTGCAAGGACAGAGGTAAAAGAGTGGGATATGATAAAATTCTGATGGACCATTACCTCTGGCAGCAGTTAAGATTTCTCGGACAAAGCACCAAGCATCAGGATTAACAGTCTTTCCTTGTACCTGTTTTAAATGTTGTGTCTCTTCATCTTTGTAGTAAACCAAACATATTTAATATGAGCAAATTTCATAATAGAAAAACCAAAAATGTATATAAATGTGAAAGTCTTATCTCCGGTCAGCCTTAAACAATAATCTATTATCTGAGTTGCTCTGGAATTCTGATTTACTCCAATTCTCTGCATCCCAATGGATTTTTCAAATCTTGATTTGAATATGACTGCACACAAATTATTTCCCAAGAGTCTATGAAGCTGTTTACCATTTTGCCTCAATAGGTAGCTGCCACAATTTACCAGCCCAAAGCCTTGAAGTTCTTTCATTTGTTAAATACATTGAAACAATCATTTTTTGTTTCACTTGTCAGCTGTGACTCTAATAGATATTTCTTTCTTGCTTGTTATTGTGCATTTGTTCCTTTATATGTTAAATTGCAACTGTCATTCTATATTACAATCCTATTTTTCTTTGGCCTTTAAAGACTGCTTTCCCACACAGACTCTATAACAAGTTTCCAAATAGTCTTTCTTAATTATAAAGACAATCAAGGAAACACTGAGGGTGATTTGACCCGAATATGGGCATAAAGGGAGTAAAATATGGGCATAAAGAAAGAAAACAGGTATAAGGTCAACATGGAACTACAGTTCCTGGGTACTTGACCCAAATCATCTCATTGCTTAAGAGCCTTAAAATAGTTACCAGTCTTATGAAAGATGAGGTAGGACTCAAACCTTTCAGATAATCACCTAGCCTGATCTTTAATGTTAGTTAGCCTAGACCAAATCTTTCTAAGCTTCCCACTTACTAGTACAGGTGAATGCCTTTGAAAGTCTTGTTTTGTAAAAGCAGTAGTCAGAGTCATTTATGGTTGAATATCTTGAAGTCAAAAAGCCTTGGCATCTCTATGAGTCAGTTCAAAGCTCCTATACAATATGTGTTGGTAAGCTCAGGATTTCCCAGCAGGACCCTCTGCCTGGTGAGGACTGAGACTGCAGGCTTCTCTAGGCAGTAAGCACTTCTTATGATGCTGTAACTTAAACTCCAAGTTGAAAGGTTCAGAAGGAAGGAGAGAGTTGAATCCACCTGGCATGGAAGGAAGATAAGACGATTAGTCAGGAATTCTAATCAAATGGAAGAAAGTTTTATATTTGATTTGGAGAGGACAAGGGATAAATATGCATGAAGAATTAGAACGTGTACACAGACATGGAGTGGGAAAGGGAGGAAGTAGGAGAGTACAGTAGTCATAATTAAGGGTAAGAATAATTGGGAAAAGTAATATGTTTATGCACAAATGTCCTAAGTGTGAAAGTTAACAGGAAGAACTACAAGCTTTAGAGTGCCTGTAAAGCTATGATATACATGACACCAAGACTTGGTGATACAGAAGACTAGAACTGTTACAGGAAAGCATGGCTTACTTAATAAATACAGATAGAAGAAAGGGGATGAAAAACCATGTCACCTCATTAATTATAATTATAAATAGTCATTAAGAAGCTCAAGAAAATACAAGAAGCAGGTTTGCTGAAAATATCTCAGTAAAGACAAATGCTTATAAGAGGAAAGTTATCAAAGTCCAACATGGATTACCTAATCAAAAATCTCTTCTCTCTCAAGCATATCAAAGATAGTACCTGGAAGAAAGGGGAAGTTGTGTCAACACTGGTTAATAGGAAAGGAAGTACAGAAGAAGATAAACCATCCTTCAAAGTCTTTGGAAAAAAGAGAGAAATTCTCTTTCAAAGTTGTAATATCTTATCAGGGTCCCTGTTACAACCTGAAAAATGGGGAGGAATCTCCTCCTTATGAAGAAAAAATAATGGAGGTACTGACTTGCAAGACTTGCAATTGCCCTGGTGCATGTTGGGCTGCATTCCTATTTAATATGTCTCCAACTAGAAATAAGCTGCATTTTTCTTGCTTATATGTACTTACAGTGCATGGTTCTCAAATTACATTGAAAAGAAAATGTATTGAACTTCAATGTCTGTCTCTGTATAGTTTGCACCTCAAAAGCATCTGTAGGTATCAAAGGTAAATAATGCAACAGACCAGTCAATCAATAGCCTCATTAAAGTAATTGCTGTGTTTAAACCAGAAAACTTTCAAGGTATTTTTATATTCTATGGTCCCCACTGAAAATGGAAGTATATATGTGTATATATATGTGGGTATACACAATTTCAGTTCAAGAATTTTATTCAGGGAAAAGGATGTCTGGAGAATGTGACTATTTTAAATGACTGGGTCCTAATTCAAAAAACTATCTTGTCACCTGTAAGTTTCACCTCTCAGACGTACTCAGGAGTCTGCAGAATTCTCCTTCACTTAGCTACAAAAGCCTAGATACAGGCTCATGATGAGATGATTAATCAGAAATATAAAATGAGGAAAAGCAGTTGCTAAAAGTCATCCTGAAGAAATAAAATAATTATTCTTAGGAAAATTAAGTGTTGTAAGACAGAAAACTAATGATATAATAATAAAAAACTAAAACACCAGGACTTGTAGGTAGGGCTTCTTAATAAGGTGATGGGAAAATTAGTACACCTTATTAGATCAGGTTATTGCTGTAGAGGGGTGAACTGTCCCAAAATAAACAAGTAAGAGAGAGTAACCATTCAAGAAGACATATCGCTCCATGAGCTACCCTTCAGTTACACAAATGTTTTTTAAAGATTCATCTAGAAAGTAGAAACAAATACAATAGAAGACAAGTGTAAAATGGGGAAAACATGTGAAGTTAAAAAAAAAAAAAAAGAAAACAGAGAGAAGAAAAGCCGGCACAAAATTGTTTTGAGTAAAACTGTCCCAGAAACAAGAAGAAAACAAAAAGGAAGTAACTAGTTCTAGATGGAAAATGATAAAACTGGGTGACACAGAGAAAGCTACAGCACTCTGCTCCTTAAATGCATCATTTTTAAAAAAATAACAACAGAAACTAAAAATCAGGTTAAATCTTAATTAGATAAGTTACGCTCTTACTGTCATTTCAGAAGAGAGGAGTAAGTCAAGAGTTCAAAAAGAAAAGATGAAACAATTGCTTTCCACTCTATAGCCTGTGGAAAAATTGTTGCCTACAAAACCTTTCTTCTATGGTAATTTTGAACATGGATAAAACTGAGGCCAATGAGAACAAATTATTGTGTTGCCACAGCACATCTCTCAGGTGCATTTATAATTTCCCATGAAACAGCTTGAGTTTGTGTGTCACAGGGGGAGGTCATTGGATAATCTATAGTACACAAGTCCTAGTCAATGCTGTCAGATAGATTCTGGAAAAAAGAATTCACATATAAAATTTAAATACTACAAGAAGAATCTAGTGAAAGAACAGAAGCTTTCAGAAGATAAAATAAAAAAAAATTGCCTCAACAAATAAAAATTTGAAATTAAGACAAGGATAAAGAATGTGTACTTACAACTTTATACTGTTAGCAGCATAACAGAAGGGTCTGAGAATTGTAACAGTTCACAAATGAAACGTAAGTCAACACAATGTCATGGTAAAAAAGGTGAATCTTCTCCTTGAATGCATTAAGAATGTTGAATGTCAGATATGAGAGAGCTGTTCTATTTCACACAGCCAGTGATGCCAGTGATGCAGCTGCTTAAACAGCATATCCAGCACTGGACTTCCATAATGCAGGGTAGAGATGTCTGAAAGAACTGGCAGCAAACAAAAGCTTAGAAAACACACACAGTGTAAGGCTGGTGAGAGAGGGAGCTGAGTCTCCAGAAAAGCCTGATGAGCAACATGGAGGGAAAGACTTCTGCCATAAAAGGGGTTGGCAAGGGTATAGCAATCCCTTGTTTTGCACAGCCCTATGGAGAGCCTGAGGAGTTATGTTCAGCAGAGAAGATAAAGGAAGTATTCTGAAGGAAAACAGATCTGTTCTTGGTAATTGGTTCTTGGTTCTTTTGAGAGGCCCTGATAACCAAGTGATCTATAGAGTCTTCATCACTGGAGACAGACATCAGTTGAAAATTATTTGTGTTTTCTTGTCCTCCCATATTGATCTGTCTCAATGTGGAACTTGAATTAGTATTTTGTGTTTTGTTTTGTGGGTTTTTTTAGGTATAGATACCTGCACCTAATCATAGATGTGCATATGAAGCACATTGCATCCCAAGGCCTTCAATCTTTTAGAACTTCAGCTGGAATCTGGAACAAGGTCTTGGCTGTTCCCTTCCCTTTGTGTCTCTGATTCTCTTACCCTGTACCTCACTAGGAGATGGCAGCGGGTCTGTTAGTCACCTGCTTACTGTCCTTGGTAGATGCTTGGGGTCCCCGGCTTGGAAGGAGCCTTTCAGCCTGAAACTTTGATTCCTGTTATAAATCTGTTTTGAAATCAAATTAACAAGAACTGTACAATCCCCTCAATGAATGATTGATTATGCCCCACATTGCACACCAGCTTTTATGCTACTCTGTGTGTGTGTATGCCAGGGAGAACAATGTGCATTATTCAATATTGCTTCAGAAGAAGGAGTGTTATATATTGAGTTATGAACATTTCCCGCCAGAAGATCAAAGTTTCCTCGGGATGTTTTCTCTTCAAGCTATGACCCTTCTTAGTCTTCGTGATCTTGTGTTTCTTTCCATGAAAGAAAAAAAGCACTGCCTAATTGAAACTCCTGCACCAAGCACATCCAGTGTCAGTGGTCTGTGAAAGTCTGGATGTCCTTGAGCTGCAGTTACCAACACCTCATCTGCCGGCTGTTTACATTTACACATTAATGAATAAATGGATGATGGCTACAGACTTGTGATGATACTACTGTATGTAACTTGGTTAATATTTTATATTTTTGCAAAAGTACTTTCCTTCAGTCTTATTGTCATTAAGATTTATTTATGTGTGTGTGTATTTGTCCAGTTTTTCCTGCCTTACTGTTATTTCAATTTATTAATAATTCAGACTTTCTGAACTGTATTGTATGGGATAAATCCCTCCCCCTTTATTTGAGGATGATAAATTAAGCTATTTAAAGAATGACTCATTACAAATATATACCTTGTTGGTGCCACCACCCTCCTACATATAATAATTATTGAAGTTTGCAATGTGATGCACAGTCAGCACTTTCAGAGCAGAGGATCAGTGCTGGAGGCTGCAGTGCCTGAATACCTTACTGGCACTGGTTACCCATGGCAACTAAAATGATCTATTTGTGGTGATAATAGCTTGTTGTTCTGTTTGATAGTTTTGCTGTATTCCTTCCTGTTTCAGTTGCATCAGGAATCTATAGATTTAAAACTTCATTTTGAAAGAGAACAGTGAACAAAATTTCACTCTTAGTGTTTGTGCAAATATGAAGTTACAGAAATACAACATCATCTCATTGCAGATTTTATCACTGTAACAACCCTCCCTGAGCCTAAAGTAATGAAATTAAATCCTTCCACCTTGTCTATAAATGTATCCTTTTATTGTTTGCTAGTAAACACTCACCCTGGAGGTTTTGGCAAGTGTAAGAAAGTGGGAGAGCACATCATCACTTCTACTTACTTCATATCCATTATTTGCAGATCAACATGATTTCTTATTGTTATAAATAGTATTTTAAACAACCTATCCCATAGGTAGGGAAAATAAACACTTGTTTGTAATCTGTTAATACAAACTTATTTCTATATAACACACAATTTCATGTGAAAGCTAATGAACATTTTTCCTGCTACAAGCAGTGGATAATTGGCAAGTATTTTTAGTTGGCAATACTGAACTGCAAATATTTTGGATTGTTCAATCAAACTCAGTGTAACCATGATGTCTTTTGGCAGCTTTTTATACCATAGCATGCTTAAAACCAGAATCTCTCCCTCTCTCAGCTGTTAGATATCCAGTAAAGGAAATGAAAGTAGAAATACCAAAATGGCTTTCTTTTTACATCACTAGTTAACAGCAAGAGTATGACAGCTGGGCAGAACACTGCCCTGTGGACAGGAGCACCATGCTGTCCCTCCATCTCTGGGCAGCTGTGCCAGCTGGTGCTGAGCCTGCCCGGGAAGAGCCCTCCATCTTCTCTTCTCTGAAGGTGTCTTAGAACTGCAAAAGGACATTTTTGTCCTTCCAGAACCTTCCCTCTGTAAAAGAGCCTTACAAGTCCCATTGAAGATCTAAAGCCTCTTTTCCCAGAGCAGCAACAATCAGCAATTTTAGGCATATCTGCCCTCGTTTAGAAACTGTAACCATACCATTACCTGCTGATCCAGCCTGAAGTTATTTCTGGATTCTGTCCAAGAGCAAAAGGATTTCCTTTGCATCCAGCCTCTGTACCACCCATCCCTTTATCTTGGGAATCAAATAGGATTGTTTATAGAGACAGATGAAAACTTTGCTGGATGTTTATGGTATGCAGGTGTGAATAAATGATTCATTTTGTCAATTGAGGGTCATATAGCCTAGAGAGAAACTTGCAAGGATTTTTCTTGTCTGTTTCATTGACAGTATCTCCTTTGAATTAAGAATATAAATCCTAATGGCCTTAAACTGGTGAGTTTTAGGGAAGAAAATAGGACTTAGTCCAACAATTATGTAAATAAGGTCCTCAAAATTTGACCTTATAGCAGAGAAGCTGTTTTCTGTGGGTTGTGGTTAGGGCTGTGGGTTGTGATTAGATAGTAGTATTTTTCAGCTAGGCTCACCAACATTTCCCATAGTCCAAACATCCGTAGTCCTAAGGAATTTAATTCATCCTTTCATAATACAGCAATGTAAAATTCAGGAAGCCTACAGACTATTATTCCTGAAATAAAGTCTCAGTGTCATTTTTAGATGGGTGTCCCAGAGAAACTAGCTGTTCCCAAGGAGATAGAAAGCAAACAAAGCATCTTCAAGATACACGGGTAAAATACTTCGTGGTAGAATTTTGGGTTCCATTTTTGCGGGTAAGGGAAGAAATGGTGATGTTTAGGCCACAGTATACCTATATTCACGCAATTTCAAGATTAGACATTCCTCACACGTATAATCTCCATCTTTTAGTGAACCTTTTTTTTAAAGGCTCTATTTTTTAATTTTGATAGGAAGCTGGAAAAATTGTTTCCACCTTAATAAATAAAATATAAGAAGTCCAACCTTAGTTGCAGAGAATCCTGTGTTATCATATCAGAATAAAACTCTAAGAAAATACTGCTGTTCTGATTTACTACCTTTTTACACCCATCTTCTCCTCACCATACACTAGCATGATCAATATTCTGAAGTGTACAAGAAAAGCCTTATTATACTAGGCTCTCTTCTACCCATTTTAAACCCAGTGCAATTGTAATTTGATTATACTGAGGCTGAGATCAATCTAAACTCTGCTGCAGAACACAGATCATCAATTTTGATTTCACTGACCAAGCGTCTTCTCTACTGGGAAGCTTTATGAATGATGGACCACATCAATGAACACTTACCCTGAGAATTGCTCCATATGTTGTGGCACAGGGATGATTCACCTCATTCATTCAAGGACTGTTTGAGTGAAAGGAAACAATGGTAAGAGGGTTGCTCATATATCAGAGCAATTTTGCATATTGCAACTTGCAGACTCACCAGGTGTGGTGCTTCTGTGTACTTGGTATTCCCATAAAACAGGATGTGGTCACAAATACCCAAATAGTTTTGGAGAAACCAGTAGGAAATGCAGATTTCAGTATTACCTTTAGAAGTTGTGATTCTTAAGAAAGTAGATTTTTGTGGAAAGTATGTTTGCAGAAAAAGCCCTGTGAGCCCTGGTTATCAGCAAGCTGTGCAGGAGTCAGGAGGGTGCCTTTGCAGCAAGGGCAGCCATCTACATCCTGGCCTGCACTAGCATAAAATGTACCCAGCAGTGCCAGGGCAGTGAACCTGCCCCTCGCTTTGGCACTTGTGAGACCACATGCAGATATTTGGTCCTGTTTGCAGCTCCTCAAGAAGAGTTGTCATACTTTATCAATTCCAGAGACAGAATATCAAGCTGGAACACAAAGGAGTGGCTGAGGGAAGTGAGTTTGTCTAGCCTTAAGAAGAGATGGCCAAAGGGGATCCTTTTGCTGTCTGCAGCTATTAGGAGCATGTAGAAACGACAGGGCCAGAAGTGCAGACTAGAAAGAGGAGAGGCAGCAGTTACCAGCAGGAGCACTGGAAACTTCAACCTGATGGAGGGGAAAATTAAGATGGGAGCAGTCAAATTATGGAGAAGATCACCCAGAGAGGCTGTGGGAACTCCATCCTTGGAGGTAGTCACACCCTAGGGATATGAGGCCCTGAACAAACTGCTGTAGCTGGGTGAGAGCGGGTGTCCCCATAGGGTGCCTTCCATCCAGCCTCTGCAATGCTGCTATTGTTGCATACTTTGTTTGTTTTGTTGTGTTGATGTGTTCTTTTTTCACCACAAAATTTTATCACAACTCAGGGCCTTTCACAAGGCTATGTGACACTGTCTCACATGCATTATACTTTCCATCCTTACAGCAATTTGCATATCTTAGTCCACATCTGCACCAGCTAAGTAAGCAGTTGCAGGCCATGCTCTGTCCCCAGACCCAACTGCCATATTCAGCAGTGAGACTCTAAGATTTCTCAGCTTTCAGAACTGGCTGATGCCCCCTATACTTCCCTCAGTCTGCTTTTGGCCTCTGCTGGCTCCTGAGTTGTGCCTGGGAGTTGTTGGGCTTAATGTGAGTTGGCCTTGGCCAAAATCATGCAAGGGCTTGAGATAACTATAATAGAAATGACCATTTCCCATCATCTGTGCCATAAACAGTATCAGTTTTTAAAAACTTGACTTCTCTAGGTTGGTATGGAAAGGAGGGTGTCGTCTCCATTTCACTGCTTGAAAGAGAGAGACATCTACTGTAAACAACGCTCAGGAAAAAAACCCCAACCAAATAAATAAAAAACAAGCTCACCCTCACCCACCACACAAAACTGACCTGGGCATCCCTGGTAGCTGCATGTGTGTGTGTCTTTGCTTCTTTCAAGCGAACAGATGCACATTGGTAAGAGAGTCTCTGTAAATATTGTCCTTTCAGATGTTTTATTTATATTATTCTCCCTTGCTGATTTATTCTACATATAGAACGCTGCTTGAATCAGGCACACGGTATTGTTAACATCCAAATTATGTGATTATTCAGGTTGCTCAAAATACAAAGAAAGGGACCTTCAGAGAGACACCTGTATACTAAATAAGACATTTATATAAGAGTATATATATTAATATCTAAAATACCATATATAAGATATATATATTTCAGTGTTTCTCATTTACACAGTCTTGAAAAAAAGCACATTCTAGGGCAAAAAATATAGAAGATTATGTTACTGAGACACCATCATGTTTCCACATTGCTGGTAAACTGATAGAGATTGTAAAGAAGGAAATATAGCAAAGCTCATCATGTTTTGGGAGACATTATTAAATTAAGCTGCAACTTGAGCAATAATTAATTAATGCAATGAGGAAGATAGAGGGTGGAGATCTCAAAACAATTCAACATCAGCCTGACTTTGTTCCAATTGAAGTTAAATTGACTTGCTCCCAGTGACGTCAATGGGAGCAGAGCTAGATCAGTACTGAATATTTCTGACAAGCCTGTCTTTAATATGCATTGACCCAAACTGGCAAGAGTCATTTGTGGTTTTAGGTGTCCAAAAAAAGGCTTCATAATAAGGTCCACCTTCTGAGAAAGGTGTTCAGCATTAAGACTACCAGCTTCAGTATAAGTCTCTTAGCCAAAAATCACAAATCGAATTTTAACAGTTAAACCTTAGCAAATCATTTACAATGGTATCACCCAGTATCTGAGAGAAATTGAAATTATATTTCTGTTCGGTTCAAGGAACTGAAGTGCTTTGATTTTCAATAGCCTTCAACAATGTATTTTGCTTTGATTCTTTCACTTCTTTCACAGAAAATCACAATTTCTGCAGAAATTGCTTTTTCTTTTGTGATTTTCTTAGCGAAATTCCCAAGCAACTCTATTAATTAGACATGCTCAATCACACTAAGGAATATCAACATGCATTGCAAGTGCCCTTGAAGTCAACATGGAGAGTAAGTTATTTTTAAATCAAATAAATGTTTTGTTCCTTTCATTCCAGTGAAATTCAATACATACCAGATAGTCAACTTCAGGGGAAGAAAAAATTCCTTTCCTACATGTTAACCAGCCATAACAGACCTCCTCTTTCTAGTTTCTTCAGACTAATTCTTTTAATTTTGAGCTTGACTTTGCACTACATTTTCAGTCAGTGTGAACAAGCTAATCAAACCATGACATGTTACGTGTAAAGTATCTTGATTGTGTTCTCATTTGGAATCTGTGCTCTAGTGTGGGGTCCTACTGACTTCTCCTGGTCACGGGAACAGCTACACAAATGAAACAAGGTGTGCTACATGATATTTCATAGGGGCTTTGAAAAAAGCTACACACACCAACATTTACGTCTTTTTATAAGGTACAGAGAAACCTCTCCTTTAGTCCATCTCCAGACTTCAGCTTCAATGCAAGATCCATGCAAAACTTAAATCCTTAATCCATAATTATGAAATAATGATTATTTTAAGTGGTTGATGTCCACTCAATATTGTCCTCCCATGTGAAATAAAAGGGTCAAAGAGGAAATGCATTTGCAGTGGGTGATGTTCCACTGTCCTCCTGCTATTCCTTCTTCAATAAACATGGAAACTTCTGTCCTACCCAAAGAAAATGTTAACCCTACTGTTAGCTGTGTTTCAAGTTTGCTCTTCCTCAGATAAGAAAACATGTTACTGATATGACATGTGTCCTAACCCCATGACACTTCTAAATGTAAGTCACACAACATATATTATAGGTGCAAGATTGAAAAGATTCTCTGGATATTTTTGTGATTCTTATAGGGACCCACAAATAAGTTTTTGATCTTTCCAAAAAGCAGCTTTATCTACAAAGCATGTAGCGGCTCAAACAGCAGAGGGTGCTTTGTAAGCAAGCACAAAACACTTGATCTAAAATTATTCCTGCAGATAGTTCCTGCAGCTGTGTGGATGCTTTACTACCAGTTCTATTCATGAAGTGGCAGATTCAATGGCTTGCTGTTTATTAGGACTGTTTCAGATGCTCTAATAAATCTCCTGTGAAAACCACCCCCAAAATTCTACATGCAGGGGATAAAATTCTACATATGGAGAATAGCTCCATGTTTTTAAATAAGGTGAACAATACGCTATGAAAAAATGCATTATTCATAGATGCATACTGTTTTAAAAGCTTAATAAAGAATTTGATTAATAGTCCAAGCATATGCCATGCATATTTATACCCTAGTGTGCATACAAATGTAATGTATAACATTGGATACTTGTAATATTCTCTTGTCTTTTAAGCTTTTTAAGCACTTACGATGCAGAGCAGTTAACCAAATTTGCAATACAAAGCCAAGCACACCAAATTGTTATAAATCTGCAAAGTGGGTATTTGGTCATCCCTCATAAGAAGCTCTATTTCATAGAATCATAGAAACAATATCTGAGTTGGAAGGGACCCAAAAGTATCATCAAAGTCCAACTCCTGGCCCTGCACAGGACAGCCCCAAGAATCACATCGTATGCCTAAGAGCGTTGATTTAGGGTCTGCCAAAAAATGAAAAGCTGGAACCTGAAATCTTGATGGAAATACTTTTCTCAATGGATTTCACAACCATTGCACTGATTTGGAACAATTTGGGAAATAAAACCAAACTTTGATGCCCAGAGCCCCATATTATGAACAAACTGTGATCACAGGATACCATCTAAAGAATAAACATTAATCTTCATGCAAATGGAAGAAAGGTGGTCTACCCTGCACTTCACAAAAATATTTAATCTTATTGGAAGTCTGCTGCCGTTCAGCTACTCTGGGTAGAAAGAGAAAAGACTTTTCTAGTAAGTTGTGAACTTTTGAAACTGCTGTGTAGGTATTTGGTAATGGACTATACATGCTAAAGAGTGCTATATGGAACTAGAACAAAAAGCTATGAGTTCTCCACAGGAACATGGGGACTGATATTATCCACAGTGTTATGACTGTGAAACCTATGCAATAACCTATGAAATGAATAAATCAGAGATTTGAGGAAGCTTTTTTAAGGGATAGAAGTTTTTAGAATGCAAGTTTACACCACCTTCCAATATTTGTTGCTGCCCATTCATCTGACTTCTCCACACTTCTTTCATACATAGTTGACTGAGCTCTCTTTTTTAAAAATCTTTTTTGAGTTAATTTGCATGTTTACCTCTTTTTCTTTCTTTCATAGATTCACTTTTCCCTCTTTAACACTGCAATAATCTGTTTCCATTGCATTTCCCTTCCAGCAAGGGAAAGGCAAGTTCAGTGCTGAGCAATGAAAAGAATGGTAGTGTTTTCAGGCATGGAGGCAAACAGGTGAGAAAGGAAGACAGTGAAGAAATCATTAGATCTTCGGCACTAACATTTATTACAAATCTGCAATTTTGAATTTTGCAGTTTTGAAACTATAATGACTTTCACTAGCTGTGGATCTGATCCACAGAGCTTTGGAAGAAAAGGTGAAAGAAATTAAGTTTTGGTCCCATCCATTTCACCTCATTATAGTGATAGAAATGACAGGTGGTATGTTGAGTAAAGAGTCAAATCAAAAGAAAAACAGAAGACAGCCTGTTTCAAAGGCATCACTGAATCACATGGAAAAGAAAGACTGGAATAAGAAAGAGAAACAATGGTGTTAAGGCAGAATCAGTATTTGGCACAACCCTTAGAAGACAGCAACAGATTCACTCAGGCTATCATTGGGGAAAAAACAGTTATTGAGGTAGGAAGCACTCCAGAGAAGACAGAAATCCTAGGATTCTCTCACATCCAAACTTGATCTCTCTTGCATTTTTACTTGCAAGGTCCAATGCTGCAACTAAATTTCTATTGATCTGCAGCTTCTGTCTACACATGCCACAACTACATCAAGACCCCCTAGTTCCAGGACAAGTTCAGGGCTAGAGTGGACATGTGGGTCATTGTGTTTGACTTCTGTCAGCAACACATCCTCAGCACCACCTGTCTGACTGCATCATATTTTTTCAGAAGTGATAATAAATGCCTTCAAGTCCCTAACTTAAGTTATTCCATTGGAGATTTCTTATGAATGAAAATTTCCTGTACTCTTGTAGTCTGAACTTGGCATTTTTTTCTTAATCTTCTATTGTCAAAAATCTCTTCCATATTAGGTCCTCATAAGACATGATTGAGCAATTTAATTTTTTAAATATATATGTTTTAAATAAGGGAGGCAAGAGAGCTAACTTTTCCACTGTAGACATCTTTCATATATATATATATATATATAAATTACAGCTCCTTTCAATTCTTTCTGGTTAAGCATAAGTTTTGAGAAGTTGATGAATCACTAGCTGCAGTATTGCAGTAATCCCATTTCCTTGTTATTGTTACTGCCTGGTAATGAGGTATCTTCTGCATTGCACTCCAAAGGACATGAGCAATGGGAAAGGAGAGGCAGTAGAAAGTGGTTGCTGTTAAATAAGAGACAATAGATAGGTTTGTTCTGTCAGTAGACAAGGTTAAAAGTGATACACACAGCCACATTAGAGATGAACACTGAGTAAAAATTTGGGGGGAGTAGTTTCAAATGGAGAGAGCAATCCAGAGTAAAATGAGAGGCAGGATCCATCATTGAGCCTATACTGTGGTGATGGTGGAAGGGCATCATCAGAGAAAGATACCATGAGTTAAAAAGGAGACATTATGGCAGGAGGATTGAAACAAGATGATCTTTAAGGTCCCTTCCAACCCAGAGCATTCTATGATTCTATGATTAAAGTGTAGTTACAGATCTCACAAATACTGTGACTGAGAAGGAAAGGCAAGGAAAAGAAGAGTTTGGGAAATGAGTCACATGGATGGTAAAAGGCAGGAGGAAGCAGTAGGAGACAAAGGAAAAAGCTTGTTATGGCAGGAGTCACCAGATGGCATTGTTACACATAGTCTTAATGATTATTTTCCTTGGCATGTAAGAAGTTTTTGTTTCAGAAAAAATATTGTGCGTTTTAACTCTTATAAATGTCTACAAGGGAGTCATAACAAGCAAGGGAGCTAGAGACAATGTTAGAGATGGAAACTCTGAAGAACTAGACAAGAAGGTCTGATTTTAAAGTAAGAAAAAAAATACTAGCTCTTCATTGTTGACTTTGTTGATCCATGACTTATGTGCAGACAGAAGAACAGAGCAAAAACTACAAGCAAATCAAACCTTTTTTTTTTTTCCTTAAATTAGTGAGATGATTTACAAGGCCTTGACAGCTCCTATCCTTCAGTAGAAATGCAATCTGATGATATCAGGAAGGACGTAAAGTCTGAAGACAAGAATCAAGTAAATGGAGGAGAGGCATATGAAGTGGAAAAATAGAAACACTGGGAAAAGAACAGGGAAAACATTAGATCCTATCAACAGTTAGTGAAGCATATCTGCAAGTCAAGGCAGTCAAGAGAATGGCAAATACAGAACAATGAAAGTGGCTCAAAATACCACATAGAAGTGACATGCAGCCAAAATAATGTAGGTACTACATGAGACTGTTTTTTATCAGTCTGTTCTCCAAGTGCTAACATATTTAAATAACACAAACTGCACTAGAAATGACAACTTGGGGAGTAGAACAATTCCGGGGTTGGGAAAGACTTTGGAATAGAGGATGAAAGCAATATCTGCAACACACACTACTTGAACTGCTGCTCAATAGTAACAATTGGCTACTATAGTACAACACAAAACTATTACATTTATTACCATTTTTGTCTGGTTTTCAAACCTAATTCAGGGCTTTTTCCTTTCCCAGTTCTTGGGCATTAATCCAGTAGTAGATGTGAATTCTGTAAATAACTAAAAAAAATACAAACAAATGGCTTTTAAATGACTGCCCTCTTGCCAGAGAGCAAAATTCCTAACAATGAATTCCAAGACATGGTCTCTGAGGCACAATGCTTACTATTCAAGAGGAAACTGGGGAGAGAAGATATAAACAAGCATATTCCCACTCTTCTCAGGATAGAACATGCACTGCGTGTTCATTCCAGATTTTCATCCTTCCTGTGTCCTGACCTTTATAACCCAAATGACAAAACAAAAGCCTAAGAGTTCTTCACAGTCTTGAGTGCTCATGGAGCTTCCCAGAGAAGCTCATCTGTCACAGCATAAGGCTCTCTTGCAAAGAATATGCTTTATTCCCCTTTACCTTCTACAATAAAAGTAAGTTCTGCTTAATTGCATATGGTAGTAAAAATTCATCTAAGTGAAATCTTGGAACTCCTGGAATCAAACCTCTGACCTCCTTTTCCCTCAATGGGCAGCCTCTGCTCTGAGCTTGACCTGCAGCACAGAATTGTCCCAGGTGATAAAAACAGAAGACAAAACAAAACAAACTAGGAACGAAACAGCTGACTGCTAGCAGAGCTAGGTCAGCTAAGCTGTACAGCTAGCTGGGTGGCAGTTTTCCACGATGATGTCCTGGAGCAGACTGAGCAGTGTGTGTACAGCTACCTCCACAGGCTGTGAAGACACCCTTGAGCTCCCTCAGCAGCACTTGCTCTCCCACCATAGCCCAGCTGGCAGAGGTCTTTCAGCCCGCTAAGGTTCAAGTCACTCTTACCTTAAAGCTTTCAAACAGCATACAGCAGTGAAAAGAATAGCAAGTAGATGGTAGTTGAAAATACAGTTAAAAAATAGGAAGAAAAGGTACCAGAGCTAGAGATATTAAGCTTTTAGAAGATAAAAACAAGCTCAATCAGAAGAGAAGGACTATGCTGCTCTTAGGTGACATGAGCTACCTTTGCTGTGGTGCCACACCATTCTCCCTCTCAACTTCTTCTATTAAAAGGAGTATGCTTCTGTGTTCAGCTAGATCTTATAACTACCTCCATACCTGTTTTCTGTCCTTGGTCCTATTACTCTTGCAGTCACTGCATAAAGAACTTTTTAAGAACATGCTTAACTACTAAGAAATCCCAGACACAACCAGACTAACTTTTTCTGGTTTCAGAGCCAGCTACTCAACTGTGCCTTCTTACTCTACTCTGGAAGACCTTCCAGAACTACCTGCTCTTAAAAAGGCCATGTTTTTAAATAGCATTAGCTATTTGCAGCTAATCAGGGCCTGCTCTACTTAAAAGCATATTACACCTGCTGGTATTTAAAGTAAATTTAAAAAAGGAAACAAAGCACTAATACATGCCTCTGCCCATCTGTTCTCACATCCACATGGACAATTTAGCATCTAACATAGGAAGTAAGAAATTATCTTCTTAATACAGAAGACTAAAAGGAACTGTAGCATACCAGGAGGATCTCTTTTAATAGAAAACATTTTTAACACTGTAATGAAACTGGTCTGTCAGCAGAATTTTGAGCAGCAGTTTATATTTCTGTACTGGTACTTTTTTAGGTCTGGATTCCATCTCTTCATATTTTTGTTCTGTTTGGTTTAGCTGATCCCAGTTACGTAACTGTCTTCCTTAGTCAGTAAACTTAAAGGTCAGTATAACATAACATCAAAATCAGGATTATGTCATGTGAAGGGGCAACATAACCAACTAATATGCTCTGCAGCTCACTAGGTCCTCCCCATATCCTGTCTGTAACTGTCCTGTGACTTGCAACTCATTGATGCAAGCCAGAAGAGAAGCATCTATGCCACCACTCAGATTTAATGCTTTGAGATGCCATTAATTCCCAGAAAGGAATGTTCTTCAGTTTACTGGAAACTGGGGAAACGGGGTATGTAAAAAAATACAGGGGAAGAAACAAGGAACAATGGTTGCTAGGAGATTCAGTGGAATCAACAGGTATGAGCATGCTCTTTCAGCCCTCAAAAATGTATCTGAATTAAGTATTGGATCACTTCCAAACTAACGTAATAGTAACAAGGAAACACAAGTATACACTACCTATATGTTATAGAGACCACTGTTTATGGTCCAGCATCTTCAAGTACAAAAAAGTTTTGTTTCTAAACACAAAAAAGCCAACTGTATATTTTTAAAGAAGTGTAACAGTGAAAAATCTATGAAGAAGCTCCCAAGGAGCACAAGAAACTATCAAATCCTCTAGGCAAATGGCACAATCTCAAAAAGAAAATTTGCAAACCACAATGCTCTGTATGAATTTAAGAATCTTAACCTGAAAGGAAAAGTATCAGAGTATGAGTACTTTACCAGTTTATCAAAAGGATCAATCCCATATCACTTGCTAACTAACTTCCGCTGTTCACTTCTAGTCATCTGCAAATTTTGTCTCAGTTCACTTTAATTTTGGCACAGGCTTTTCAGGC
>JAWWMO010000121.1:102029468-102060953 GCA_035047845.1 Dendrocincla fuliginosa
TCTTAACCTGAAAGGAAAAGTATCAGAGTATGAGTACTTTACCAGTTTATCAAAAGGATCAATCCCATATCACTTGCATTTCCACACACAAAAATATACATTGGTTTATGAAAAAGAGGTAGCAACATATTTTAAACAACATGTTGCTACTTAACTTCCGCTGTTCACTTCTAGTCATCTGCAAATTTTGTCTCAGTTCACTTTAATTTTGGCACAGGCTTTTCAGGCTTCTTAGAGTTCACTGGAAATTGTCTTTGCATTTCAAAGTTTGGCAGTATTAAGAAATGAAACAGATTAGAGAGGCTACATTTATGAAATTACAGTTCTAGACATATTAGTAATAACTCATTCATTTGCTATTGAAATTTTAAAGATGGCCGTGAGCAAACATGAACATAGGAAGATGAGACTTAAAAGACAAACAGAAAACAGATCTTGAACAGACAAAACTCTAAAGATAAACTTAAAACACCATCATTGACACTCACTCTTTTTGGTAAAAAACCCAGAACTCTTTATCCACATGTAAAGCACCATTCATCTTGCAGCACAGATACAACACTGTCATATTGTGCTCTCCAAATCAATGCTGTTGATCTAGTTTAACATCACACTTCCTATCTTTCATGAATTGAAGAGTTTGTCTGTGACTGTTCACAGAAGGTCACATTCTAAATCCGCTCAGTTTTGTATGTATTAAGGACAAGCTCCTAGCAAATGAAATCCTGTTTCAACCTCTTACATGAGGGAATAGAAATATGATTCTCCCACAAAGGGAACAGTTTTGGTTGAGTATGATTTCCAAGGGATTGACTTAAAGCTGAGACAAATCATCTGATAGCTGGTCTATTTTGTTATTTGTTTTTGGTGTGCAAACTAATATTTGCTTAGGCTAATGGTTTGAGAATCTATAATGCATTGTCTGTCTGAAATTTTTAATGAGTCAGTCCCAGATCATAGCTCTTGTTTTTGTTCTGTCTTATCAGGAGAGAGATGGAGTCCATGGAGGGAGATGATGACAATAAGCTCTCTGGAACATACCAAGTTGGGTGAATCAGCAGTGTCTTCACACACTGTAATTAAAAGGCAGGCAGACACACATTTTCAATAATGTGAAGGAAAGTGTTTTCTAATTGTTGGCTTTTTTCCAACTGAAATACACTTGTTTAACCTATAGAGCAATCCATCCCTTCCTACCATTATGTGTCATCAGTGAATCTGAAGGTTTATTCAAACTCTGTGCTATACTCCCCCAACCATTTAATACCAGGAAGTTCTAAAGTATGTGCTCACATTTTGCACAATTATCTCAGCCAGTCTATACAAGCATTTTCAATATATTTACTGAAAATTCAGAAAGAATGGACAAACCCATTTGGGATCAGGACTGAGAGAATTTAATGATTATAGATGAAAATCATGCTATCTTCAGGTCCTATGTGGAGTATATGCATCTATTTACACCTCTCTATGTAGGCGGAGTGGTTTGTTCTCACATATCCTTGCAATGATACATTTACATACAGAGCCTACTCACAGTCCATATCAACTCTGAAGCATTTGGCACCATGTTGCATTCTATTTAATGTTAACACTTATGTTAAGAAAGGATATACTGGGAATACGGAACAGCAGTGTAAAAGCACTGCTTTCTTTCAGTTTCTTCCCCTTTCTAGCTTGCTGTCACCATATTAATCTGTGCAACACTATGCTAATTCATATTAAATTCTCTCTTTTCTTTCTATAGGGCACAAGCAAGTCTTTTTTCCTCTCTTGCTTTTATTTTGATAATTCCAAATGCTCCAGTTGCTGTTTAGTCCTGGGAGATGTCATTACTGCATGAAGCTTTTTTTTTCTGTTGTATTTCATTTGTACAAATTAATACATTTAAGTTTGGGCTTGCTTTAGTGTTCCAGAGGCAAACTTTTCATGACCTTTGATGAGGCAATTATGTTGGCTAAATTAACTGAAAAACCCTTCTACTGCTACTGATTCAGGGGATCTTGAATTTTCAACCACTCTCCAGCAAAGACCCAGGAAACAGTTTGTAGATTGAGGTCAGGACCTGAAATTAAATTAAAAATGGCCATCAGCACACAGAAAAGTATATAATGTTAGTGATTTTTTTCTTACCAGTATACAATAATTATTCTTTTTAACCAAAGTATTCTTTCAGCTGTAACTTAAAACAGGTAGAATAAACATATATAGTCAAAAAAAAGGAAAAGGTTGAAGGGTTATCCAAGGAGGAGGAGGGTTCAACACTGGCATTTTGACCACTATTGAATGTACATTTGATAGCACTTAGGTTTCAACAATAGCCTAACAGAAGTTCCTCTCCTATGTTTTGAATACTTTGTGTTAAAGATTGTTTTACTGAGGAATCATGATAGAGCTTAAAGTCTTAAAAAACATTATTCCCATTACTAAATATTTTTTCCCTGTGATCAGTGTTGACTGAATAAAGCCTGAGGTTGTAGAGGAGTTTGCACAGAGGAAAATTTTGCTGCAGCTTATTATGTTCCTAACTAATGAGGGGTAAGAGAGCCCGTCTGTATGATGACTCCACTTAGTGATATTCAGGTCCAGGCTTTTACTGAAAAAGCCCCAGGCTGTGGAGCTGTAATAGGTAGATTAGGTGAACAAAACTCTGCTAGGTTTCTGGTGCCTACTTAGTTTACAGTCAGCAATAAATATTAAAGATCATCCTGGCAGGTCACACAAACAGCCCTGGGCCATACCTACAGTAGGGATTTATTCTTTTATCAGTCATTGGTAACTGTCCCATGAAGCTGCTGCACCAATGCTGTCCTCAGGCTTGACAGGCAGGGCTGGAGTGTGAACAAGGGTAGCTCACCTTGCTGCAGGCAGAAAGGGCAAATCACTGCTTATACACAATGGCTCTGTCTGAGTCTGTGTGCCTACCAAAACTCCCTGGTACAAACAGGGACAGACACCCAAATGAGATTGCTCTTCCTGTTGACATAGATTCGCCTCTTTCCTGCAATTCCTCGGAACACATTTGAAGCACTGAAAGTATATACTGAAAGCAGGCTTGGTCCTGCTCCTAATGAAATAATTAGAAATGTTACCACTAACATTGATAGGTGCAGGACTGGGCCTGTAGCTCACATGTATCATGTTTCCTGAAATATTAGCTAGACCATGAATTGCAGAGTGCCACACTGTCCCTGCCAGTTCCTGTCCCTTCAGGAGCTGTTTATGTGAAAAAGAAATCACCTTGGCACTCCTGATCTGCTTTAGCTTACCAGAGGTTAAGGGACTTCACAGACTTTAATTGAATGAAGTCTATAAATAATTATCATTTCCTGCACCTGGAGTTGAAAAGCTGGCTTGGAAAGGATTTTACTTTTGTTTTGAAATTGTACTTGCTTTCTTCCTGGCTCCTTTAAGATCACAGTGCAAAAGCTGAAGTTTTCACTGTATTTTTAGATCATGGTATTTGACAGCTCTTGGCCTTCTTTTATGTACAGGGCAGAATCTCCTGACTCTCTCACGGAATGAGCATTAGCTCCCACAATTTAACAGCTAAAAGCTCAACGTACCACTTACTTCCTGTCTCCAAACTACTCCTGAAATAAAATAGGTGTGAACAAGGGCATCCAGAGATGAAGAAGTAAGATATTTGCCTGCTATCCTTTCCATTCCCAAAGGCGTTTGAAAGCACTCCTCACTTAAACAGTCTTTGCTTCTACCCCATGTGAGCAAATTGGGTGGAGTAAACATGTCTGTGCAGTCATAATACAAAGAGAGCCACGTATCATTTCATCCCGAGGGAAGGAGCATCTGGTGCATCATAGATTTGTCAGGAATTAGGTTGGAAGTCACAGTACTATGTTTTTTAATCTTGTTTGACTTAAAACTGTGTTTTGTAATCAGTGTAATAGAAAGGCACCGCTGAGACACAGGGATTAGCTGTAGAGAAGAAAAACAATAGTACACACAGCGCTTTGATGTGTTTCTATTTGAATTAGAAAGTAGCAGTTTACCAGCTCAGAGAGCTGCATACAAAATCTCAGCTTAGCAATCACACTGTCCAGCACTTGAACTTCTTGCAAAGCACTGTCAAAGTCAGACAGAAACAAACTCTGAGCAATTTAGAAGTGCAATAAACGATCCAGTATATAATAAATCACAAGAAACTTGGATCATAATGACTGGCTACAGCTGTCAGTGATGCCAACCATGTGAGCAGAAAGAAGCATTTAGTAATGAAAATGAAATGTATAATAGAAGATATTTAATGACAGAATGCCTATTCTTTAATTAGAGACAGTGGAAGGGGATCAGGGCAAATACTACATATGACTTTAGACTTTGTGTGATTTTTTTGAATCCTGGCTGATAACACAGGCAGAATGATCATGGAGACCTTCCGTCTGTGGAACATAAAGTGGGATTTATCACCCTAGTGGAACTGCCACTGTAGAAATGCCTGTTTCAACATTGTTAAAAGCTGAACATATTTGGCAGCAGAGTAAAGCATTAGGAATTCTTTAAAACCCATCTTTTGATCCAAACTTGTATCGTAAATAACACAGCAGCAGCTGCAAAGGATTCTCATTTTCCATCATGAACTTGGTAGGCAGAGACTTTTCTTTCCATAAGTACATTTAAAACTTGCTGAGCTGATTCCATGAAGATTATACACATTTGTAAGATCAAATAAATTCAAAATACATACTTATTATTTTTATTAGTTTAGTGGATCTTCTCCTACACATATTACACTAGCAAATTCTTCATAAGTAATAGAAGTTTTGGAAGAATTCAAGCTACAGAATCAAAACTAAGTGTACCCTGAATGGTTCCTTTCTGCTGACAGTCAAGTTGCATGACATCAGAATTCCACAGAAAACAGAAAATGTTTAATTTGGAGTTTAACAAATTTTTTAGTAGTGAACATGGCCTAAAACCTGCCTCTTCATGCCACATAAGCTCTGAGAAAGCTGATGGTCTGAAAAAAGGGCTAATGAGACTACTTTTGTAAGTCTCTTTTAGGTTTGATCAGAGATAAAGATCCAAAGGTTCAACTTAAGTAGAAAACCTCAGACTCTAATCCATGAAGTATAAGCCAGGCTTCAACTAAAAAAGCAGAATTCCTTTGCTCACAGAAGGAAATGAAATCCACACCATTGCTTACTAGGAAAGGACATTCAATACCCAACTGCAGCCTGCCATAGTGTTGGTGCATAGCAGACACCTCTCTGCTCATCACTTTGATACTCCAGTGGGCCTGTATCCATTAAAGACAACTGAGTAAAGTTACTTGCTAGTGTGAAGATGATCTTTTTTCTTATTACAAAAATATGAAATTGTTCTTTGAACAAAAAGTACAACCCAGGCTGCTTTCATCTTCTCAGGAACCGAGTCTGTTGACCATACACTTGGAAAAACTGACTCCACTGAACATGAGAAGATAATGTCGTTTTTTTTCTCACCTAAGCTGACTTTCACAGTTTCTTTTTCAGGGTCTGGCAAATGATCAAGTTACTTCGTGGTCCATTGACACCTCTAGGAATTGACCATTTCAGACATTAAACTTGCCTCTTCCCCATTCCACAAGCCAACAGTTTTGCTTATAAATCAAACCTTTTTGATGATCAGGAACATGAAATTGCCTCATAAAGCATGAGGATTTGGGTGGAATGCCTGCAGGAAGTCTCCTGGCAAGGCTGAGTGCTTCCCCTACCCAGTAATGAAGACAGTCAGATACAATAATATGCTGAAACTGTACAGGAAATGTAATTGCTGCTACAAAATCAGAAGTGAAATAGACCCTTTTTATTTTCATGGAAATTCAAAGACTTCTTACACAGGAAGAATGTTGGGTCTCAGTAGAGAATTGTTGGGAACTGTGAATCTAGAGACAGATATAAAGAGGACTTTGATTTTCTTGTTTTGTGAGATTCAGGGAACAAAGCAATTAGCAAATATTTGGTACACTGAAGACAAAAAAGAAAAAAGTCTTATTTTCCCTTTGATCTGTCACAAAAACTTTGCCCTTCTTAAAACTGCTAATATGCACATACCTTAATCTAATTCTGACTTCTGTGATTTTACCTTGAACTCTTGTTACTCAGTAAAGCCAACTTTCACCTGTTTCATGATTATTTTGTAGCACGTGTGCCTCGCTAACAGTATCCAGAATAACATTAAGGTAGTTGAGGTGAACGGCTTGCTCATTAATACAGAAATTTTATATCTATATCTATATGTCTAAGTTGTTTCAGGTCCAGTTTGAGCATATGAAAATCTGCATGGATCAAATGGCCATCTAAAAATCTAGATCTCGATGATCAAATTCCACGTAATTTAAAAACATTTTTATGAGGAGCTAAGGATAGACATGGTGCATTGCCTGTTCTGGTTACTATCTGTGGAGAGAAATGAGAAATATGCTAAAGAAGATGGTGGATCCAGTCAGAAACTAGTATTATTTTTCCAACTACATTGTTGTTAACAGACTGCCATTCAAGAGCACTATATGTAAATAAACAGAGAAGAAACACAAGGAATATCCTATAATCTACTTAAATGTGAGATTCCACAACACCTATCCTTTGACCTTTCTGATTCTCAGATGGAGGTCAGAGAGGTCACCCTTCATGCTTCCCTTTCTTTCAAAGTAAATTCAATAAGGCTATGTCAGTTTTCACCTGATGGGGATTTGGCTCACTGAATATGAGACTAATGGCTTCAGAAAAAACTTTAGCCTTAGCAGTGATAGTGAATACTGTTTCATGTTAGTTATGTACACCTCACATACTTAGCTCTAACTTACTGTAAATAGAATGAAGAGTGTTTTGTTGCTGAATAATTTATTACACATTAAATATGGCCCAAGGCAACAGAGTTTTCAAGTTCCACAAAGGTCTTATATATTTCCTGCTGTTATAATTTTGCAAAGCAAATACTGACAGTCTGAATTATGAAATACAGGTTATCCACTCAGCAACAGTTCAAAGATGTATTATATGTGTGGGTAGTGAGCAAAGACAGGGGATTTTAAACACCATGTGTACTCTTACAGGAGGTACAGTATCTGTTTAAGTACCTCAAGGCATAGCAAAGTTGTAGAACATGAAGAGACCTTCAGTTACCCCAAAAAACAGGCATGGCTGACACTACTGACTCATATACCATTTGAAGCCACATTTTTTTCTCTTTTTGTTATTTCCTAGTCTCACTTTATCCTTCTTTTCTTGTTTAATGAGACATTAAAATACCTTTACTTCACTGAGCATCTTTCATCCAAGCAGCTCAAAGAATACCACATTAAGACTCACAACACCTCTGTGAGGAAGGCAATAGATACCCGGAGATTTTTTTCATGTACTATAAGGTGTATGTATCTCTGAAACCAAGGGTAGTAACTCTTCTGAGAAGCAATACATGTCAAGATTACTCTTAAACAGTATAATATGTTGATCTAAAAAGGAGCTGCAAGACAGATCGTTCCTTGGTTAAGAAAAATGAGACTCAGTACTTGTGCTCAGATTAGATGTATAGATTTGTTGAAACATATTGTTGATACATATTGTTAAAATGGCACGTAATTAAAAGTTACACTTCTATACCTCAAAGCACCAAATATTTTAGCAATTCAGGATCAATGGATTCTGAAGTACAAGTGAGATCTGAAGAAAATACCGGACAATGTGGATGGATTTTCAGTAATGGAAAGATTTTAAGAATACTTTGCAATTTTGCAATGACTTCCATCCGAGTTTGAATTCCATTATAAAAGTCATGAAGCACATTAGCTCTGTTCTACAAAAGAGGAAGCTATGCACAAGCAGATGATGTGATTTCCAAAGGCTGACAAAAAACTGACCTGGCACAAATGGGAACACCCTGCTGGCTTCCTGGCTCCTGCTTCTCACATCGGGTCATACTTCCTCTCACATACTTTTTAGTGAGACTTATGTGCTCTCTTTTGAATCTAGACAAGGATATGCATTGATCTTAGTGCTGGAAGATCTGATCTAGGATTTCTTCTTCATTTTTTAAAAAGGCAGGAGACAAAGACTTTGAAAATTATAAACATGTAGATTCAAATATATTTTGATTATTCAGCTGTGATTTGTGCATGTGTATTTATGTTTTTGTGCTTTTGAAATGGAAAGCTTTCAGAAAATCCACATCTTTGGTAGGAAGTTTGCTAACTTTTCCAGATCCTCCCAAAACATCCCTATCCAAATGGAATTACAAAAGTTTCCTATGATATGTATGAGTGATGTATCATATTACCTATGGAGGTGATGTATCATAAGATTTCTGTTATTTTGGAGGGTAGAAAAAGAAATAATTTGACAATCAATAACATGCCAACATTCTAATACAAAAGCTACTTGTTCTGAGTGACATTCACTGTCTGAATGTCAAATCAAATGCACTTTGTTCTATATATGTCATCTATATAGCCTTCAGACAGTCATGGAACTTCACCCTTGCTATAACAATCTATGAAAGGAAAAAAGTCTGAGAAAGCAATTCCAGCTTTTATAATGAGGGTAAGATGGATAAAGTTTAACTGAATCAGAAGTGCACTGGAGTTACTGGGAGGGGAGAGTGAGAGAAGGCATTTTTGGCACCTATGAAAAATAACAAAATAAATGTGGTTTGACTAAATGGCAGATTTAGGGAAGGGGGCTTGATTTGCCCATGCAGCCTCTCTGCTCTTCCTTGTACTTAAGCATTATGATTGAGCATTTAATTATATTGATCATGTACAATTTTATTTTTTTTTTAATTCTGCAAAATCACTGCCTCATTTAGTGGGTGGTACTCAGTAAACAAGGCAGCTGTTCAATATTCCTTTTAATCCACTTCATTCACTGTGTGTGGTCTCATGCCTTATTTAGTTCACACAATCCCAAATCAGCCCTGGGTCTGGAATTATTCACCAAATAGTATGTGATTATGCAATTAAAGACTGTATCAAAACACACAAAAGGGTAGAATTAGGATAGCATACAGTTGAATTTCAGTTAGTTGAATTTCCTACATTTGGTATCTTTGATTTTTCCACCTTAGCAATCTCCTTTATGTAGTTTTGTTTGTTTTTTTTTTGCTAAACTTCTGAGTAAATGTCTCAAAATGCAGTGGACCTTCACAAACCTCAGTTACTAGAACTGCAAAATTGTGGCCTAACTTGTGAATGTTTTGCTATGTGGAGCTAAAAAGCCTTAATTCTCAGCATATCCCTGTAAGAGTCTCAGGACCTTTCTGTGCTGGGTCATTGCTTGATGCAGCAGTATCATTCTTTCCTATGCCGTTCTCCTAGTGGAGCCTTCTGAGAAACAACCTCACCTTTGCTGAAGGAGTAAAAAAGGCTCATTGTAGATCTTACCTAATATAACACTGTGCGTTACACAAGGAAACCAACATGGGTCTGGAGAGAGATGACACATCCTGTTCAACAACCCCTGGCCAGATGGGGATATTTGAAGTATGATGGCTTCCCTGGTCACAAAATATGGCCTATGCTTGTGGGTTACCAGGCTCACTGTTTCTTCCTCACTCAGCAAACAAAGGGTATAAGCTGACCCTCTATAATATTAGAGATAAAAAACTTATGCTGTCACCTACTTACTTTCCACTCTGGTTTTCATCATTTTTGCCCTATTCCCATGTATAAGAGATCTTACTGTTAGCATGGCTGTTTTTTTCATGCTGCCTTTTTTTTCCCCTTTATTTTATCCAAGTCTAATTATACCCAAGTATGTCTAATTATATCCCCTAATAGCAGGCTAAATAATTTCCAACCCTTCTTGGCTTTTACCCTGTTCAAATATTTAAAACCAGGGCCAGAATCTGTTTCTACTAGGCTATGTCAGTAAGTGAAATTTAACTTAGACCAATAGAGCCACAGACTCACAGTAGTGGCAATGTGGTGTGAGAAGAAGGGAGCAGTTTATACTCCTGGATAATCTTAGGATACAATCACTTTGGTAATTGAGGCCTAAATGGGTTCAATTTGGCAATTTTCCATAACCCAAATTTCTGAAGCTTTGTGGGGTCTGGGAGAGAGGAGGTGGAAGGGAGCAGGAGGATTAACTCTTCAAAGGGTAAACTGATTATTTTGAATTTCAAGTGCAGAGGCTTTGGTAAATGAATGAACAGAGGGCTCCAAGCCCACACTTAGAAGCACTGGTTTGCAGGCACTACAAAGGACTAACTGTTAATTAATTATTATCACATATGTTGTGTGGATTGTTAAACCACAATTATTTCACACTGGGGTTGAGCTGGAAATGTTACCCCTGTTCTTGCTTTACATGACCTGATGGAAGACACAGATGAACATTCAACTAACTTGTGTAAAGTAGCCTGTGTGTTGGCTGCTGCTCACATTTTTTTCCCTCTTTATGTTGGCTGTCTTCCTAAATCTATTGCAAAATCCAGTGTCCTGCACTTCGCACCACTGCCTTCTCTTTCTCCCATTCCACATCAAGCTATAAATAAAGAAAGGCTGCTGGATTTTCTACCACTTTACATATTAAAAAACTACATAAATTTATTCCAAAAGTACCCACTCAAGAGCAGACCTTGCCAGTGGCCTGGAGCTGTTCCCACAGAAGGAATCCTAAGTAATCTCATTGACAAGTATCCAATATCAAATATCCCATACCCAAACTGAAAAGATAAAGTAATATCAAAGAAGCCTTTCTGTTGAATAGAAGCTGAAGTCCTTGTTTTGAAATAAACACAGCATAATACAGGAAGTTCATTTCCTATCTTTGCAGAGAAGGGTTATTCCATAAATTTATTAGGAAATTACATCTTTGGAACAGGATGTTGAGGAAAAAAATCTATAAAAATAATTTTAGTCAACATTCAAAGATTTCTAAATCTATCATAGAAACTCCTCTGGAGATTTCATAAAGGTTGTCTCCAAAATATATAACAGATTTGTTGAACAACATAGTATCAAAATATATATTGAAAATACAGCATTTCCACTTTTGTCTTTGACTCACACTGAAATGCCCAAGAAGATACAGGCAAATTAGTACATATGTAAGTTTAAATTAATTTTCAAATGCAGCTTTTAAAGAACTGTGAACTTTGTCTCTTTCTTTTTTTTTAAATGCTTTTGTATGAGGGCTTTACAAGAGGAATATCAAACCCAAGTCTGTGGGCTGTGTCCAGTTTGCAAAGCAATACACCAGGCACATCCCATTCCCTTATTGTCCATTTCCAATCACACCTTAGTCAGGACCTTAACAAACACAAAAGTGTCACCTTCAGCTGAAATTGACCCTGAAATGGAAATGCAGGAAACAGCAAAGTATCACAATATGTTTCTTCTGCTCTTCTCCTCTTGGCCTCAATCAGTCTCTGGTGTCACCCAGTACTAGCAGATTTTTATATTAATTTGATTGTTTGACAAATTAATTTCTACTCTCCAAATGAAGGTATGTAGACTGCACTGACCAGCAGGGTGGATACCCAACTGCTCTGAACCACTAACACAGCCAAAATTCACTGAGATTTTCTCTCAGCTGCATTTCAAACAAGGGATGTGGAAGAAGGAGGAACTGAATTACTTTATCATTACATTATTAATTATATCAGTCTATATTATATTATTGTCTATTATAATAATGCCTTCTTATGAGTTCCTAAATGACAGGAAACTTGGAGCTGCCTGTGCTTTCACAGAGAATTCCGCTAATAACTTCTTTTTTTCAAACTAGTTATTCAAAACTCACTGTTTTCCAGGGCAGTGAAGTTGCAAGGGCTGCCATTAGCAAATATTATTCTTTGGAAAGGAATTTTTCTTCACCTTCTGAAAACAAGTCACTGGGAAAATATGGTAGCCCCATGTATTGGGTTTGAGTGGCAAGGTTTTTGTAGCAGTGAGGCTTCTGTGAGAAGCTGTCAGAAGCTTCCACCATGCCCAGTAAGATCAATGCTAGCCAGCTCCAAGACAGACCCACTGCTGTCCAAGGTCAAGCCCATCAGTGATGTTGAGATAGCATTGCTAGGAAGAGGAATTAAAACCAAGCAGACTACAGTAGCAGAGAGAGAGAAGTGAAAATATGTGGAAGAAGCAACTCTGCAGACCCTGAGGTCAGTGCAGGAGGAGGGGCAGGAGGTGCTCCAGGTGCTGGTGCAGAGATTCCCCTGCAGCCCATGGTGAAGACCATGGTGAAGACCATGGTGAAGCAGGCTGTTCCGCTGCAGCCCATGGAGATCCACAGTGTAGTAGATATCCACCTGCAATCCATGGAGGACCCCACGCTGGAGCACAGGAAGAGTTTGAGGAGTCCTTCCCCTGTGGAGGAAGGAGTGGCAGACAAAAGGTCATGAATTGACTGCAATCCTCAGTTCCTGTCCTATGGTGCCTCTGGGACAAAGGAGGGAAAGAAGATCAGGAGTGAAGTTGAAACTGTGAAGAAGGAAGGGGTGGAAAGAAGGTGTTTTAAGGTTTGGTTTTATTTCTCATTATCCTGCCGTGATTTCACTGACAATAAATTGAGCCAATTTCCCCAAGTGGAGCCTTTTTGCCCATGAAGGTAATTGGTGAGTTAACTCACTCTGTCCTTACCTTATAGTTTGTATTTGTGCTTCTCTGTGCATACTAACCTCCATCCAGTATCATGGATGTCTCTTCTGGGAATTTCAATAGAATCCCATGATTCCCATGCACTACTTAACATGCATCTAACATACACTTTTCAAGTCTGGAGTGATTCTTTGCTTGAAGGTTTGCTCATGGTTCTACAGTAATTCCAATCTCTGCAAAGGCTAGAACAGATGCTTTAGTCTTTGAGTGAAAACTGCAGGTCTGCAGAATAAGTTAGTGACAGCTGATCAGCTCTTGATAAAACCAGTAGGTTTATATATGGATCATGATAAATCTTCCAACAATGTAATACTGTGTTCTGAAACTTTGGGCTCTGCATTAACTTTGCACTATTTTATTTTCAAAAAGACTTCTTGTATTCATTCTGCTCATAATTTTTACAGTTGGCATGGTAACTGCCTAAAAATGTGCTAGAGGCATTACAGCTCCAAGCTTTTCTTGTAGCCTATGATGCTTAATCAAAAAGTTTGCAATACATCCCAGTACTGTAAGTGGTAAAGCTAAAAATATTGCTCTCTTCAGAGCATAAACAACTGCAACATGCTTTCAAGAAAGAGTTTGTGCTTACAGTGAAATGGAGAAACACCAACACTTACCCCTTTATTCACTTCTGCACTCCATCAGCTTGCAGCAGTCCTGGAAGTCTCAAGTGCCTGGTATCAAGTAAGTTTTGCCCTTACAGCATTATATTTTAAGATTGAAGTATGTAGGTTGAAAGAGTTTGCTCTCTTTAATACATGACAAAGATGCTATTTAAAGCCATGATACTGCAAATGCGTACACATGATGGGATTAGCATAGAAGTGAAAAGTAGCACTGAACTCGTGGGGATGACTTATGGTAGTGGTAACCTCTATGTTCAGCTATGGAATTTGGGCCCAACCCTAATATATCATTCAGGTGGCCAAATATTTTCTTAACAAATGACTGGTACTGTAAATATTCAATATTCATTAGAAGACACAGATGCAAAGTTAAAGGAAGATGGGGACTGTGAAACCATCAGAACACGATGAAGAAAAATATAATGACAGTGGAGAGCTTACCTGCACATAGCTGTCTTGCAGATAAATCTGCATCTGTCTAAAGGATGGAACAGAAATTATGGCTAACTTAACAACACCCTGCATGAGCAGGAGACATGCCTTGCTGGAGTGAAATTCCTTGTATTAATAAGATGCACAAAACCTTTCTAGACTTTGCTTCAACACACAGGGCAAACACCTCCTTGTAGGGGCAAATGGCAGCCCTCGGATAGTTTGTTTATGCCAGTAATGTGTGTGAGAATGTTGCCTATGGGGAATACATTCCTTTTTGGTACAATGAGTCTGAAAAACCAGGAATCACATCACAGTTTCTTTCCAGGAGATTATGATAGCCCAGGTAACTACACCCTGAACTGGTACTCATGCACTCAGCGTGAGGACAGATGAACCCTCTGACACTTAAGCAAACCTGTGCTCTCAGAAGGTGTGTGCATGAATTCTAGCGCAGCGTTCCCGCTGTGCATTCTCTAGCACACAGTAAAAGTGACTCAGCTATTTGCAGGGCCTGTTATCTCTCCCAAGATGACAGTCTTCTTGTTCTCAATCCTTTTTCTGAAGATTTTCAGACAGGGATATTATGTTGACTCCTGTGTAAGAGGCAGGATTAGCAGTGTGCTGGTGGTAATACTGGTGCAACTAATGCTGACTCAGAAATTGTTGCTTAGATTTGCTGGAAAATCCTACGCTGCAAAGCCTTTCCATCTTAATATATGGCAGTTTCAATGTTTTGATGGCAGTCGAGAGGTGCTTAGGGCTTTTGAGGATCAGGTTTCTCAGTGACTTGAATTTGCATTTGAAAACTTTGCTTTGAAAGGTTTGGCCACAACACTTGCTGTTGGACTCTAATGAGAATAGGAAAGGCTTTTTGACTATCAGGTACAGCTTTAATGGGTGTATGTGTAAGCCTGTAATTTTTTTTTTTTTCTGTTCTCAAACAACAATCAATTTAATTGCAATAGAGCAAGGCCATTTTTATGGTCCTGTCTTTTTAAATGCAGTCACAATTTCCTTCTCTGTACATCACAAACTTCTTGCAATCCCTTTGATAAGACAGGGTTAGAAAAAACAAGCTCCATCTTTCACAAACTGAAGTAAAGATACATCCATGAGAGTGAGGGTCTTGTGGAATACAAACAGAGAGGCGCTTGAAACCTCCAGACTGTTTAATATGTTTACTTTTGTTAAGGAAATACCGTGTGCTTGTTTGCAAGAGAAACCTTCATTCAAACATATAAAAGGTAATGATTGTACTGGTATGAGTTCAATCTGTTCATACAGGATTGTAGGAATAGGCTCTTAAACACCATCCTATTCAATTTTTGAAGAATCTAAATTTCTTTTAGAAACAACTTTAATGTATTACTAGGTATTATATTTTTACAAGAAAGCATAATTTTGCTCTTTATTAAAGCCTTAAAACTACTGAAAAATATTATTATTTCATAATTTTATTTATTTATTTATTTATTTTACTTTCTAAGCTAGTTCTCTAATAAGGGTCAACATAACCATGCTGCACTTACCTGTCCATTCATCTTATTATTATTCTGTCTTCCTGACTTCACAAAGAGGTTTTGGATCTCTCGAAAAATTTCGCAGAAATAAAAATTTAAAAGTAACCATGTTCTAGAAGTGCTTTAAAAATACAAAATGGCATACGAGAGGGTTACGATGCTAGTTGCCCCCAGTAGGAGTAAGGATGAAATATGACCTCAACAGAGCATCTGCACAACAACACAGAAGTGTCTCAACCATTACAAAAACTTCACTGTGAGATTTTGCTTTAGTTCATTTTAGATAATCTGTTTATCATTTATAATGCCTCACTGGCATGGTTTCACTGAATCATAGCAAAGGCTGAGCTAGTACTACAATTTTAGTGGAACTCAGTTGAAAAATTTTCCTCTGTTTTCTGTCATTAAATATTCCATAATTTTGTAAAGATGCTAATTTTAGGTCCATTTTCATCATGTACATCTTTGTCTATTATAAATTTCTGTCCTGTGAACATGATGGACCCTGAGGAATTTAGGGTCTCCTGTCCATGTACATGTGTGAGCAAAACCTCAATTCATTTCAATACTCAGGTAGGCTGTCACCCAACCCCAGGGAGACACAGGCAGCACTCCAGCTTTGAGCTTCATCCAGGGCAGAGGTATAGCTGAACTGGGACTTCAGTTGATGGTTCTGTGATTACCATGGTTTGTAAAACCAGTCAGTGAAAACTTTTAAAAAAGCACTTCAAACACCCTTTTAAGTAGGTCTTCGTAAAATCCAACAGAATATCTGTGGAGATATTTTCATGATGTTGAGCTTTTCCTCCTACTGGGAGAGACAACATTTCAGTTTGTAGAGAAGAGGAAACTAGATGGGTGTTCTGTTTTCCCAGATCTTGTCCAATTCACTTCAAAACCCCAAGTGTACAATTAGGTACTTCTGACTCTTAAGATGAGGGAAGTGTCACCTTAATTACTGGTCAAATCTTACCAGGATACTATTATTTCAAGCCAATTCTACAAATACAAATTAAAAAAAAAAAAAAAAGAATAAATAATTAAAAAAAAAGGATAATGCTAGAAGTGGCAACTTATTCTTTGTCCTTATAGTGTTTTCAGATATTTTACCATTCCTCACTCTGTGCAACTACCGTTTCACAAAAATGAGACATGTTCGGCAGCTGAATTTCTCTTCAAGCAGAGGAGACACAGGTGGAATTCAAGGTGGTCAGTCCTCTGACTCAAATGAAACAAGATGGTGGCTTCCATGACAAGAAGAAACACAATGATCCTACTTCCCCAGGAGTCTTGAGTAACAATCTAATCCTGAATAATTAGTCTTGGGAGGACAATGCTTTAAAATCACTGCCTTTGATTTGCATACACTTAAAATACACTTAAAGTAACACACAAACCCCAGGATTTTCTGAAGGTTCAACTATTATGTTTTGAATATATATTTTACATCTATAATATGTGAGATACTTTATCAAGGAGACTGCAGGGGTTATTGTAACTTCTTCCTTACTTTGCAACCCTTCAGTGGTAATATTCAACTTAATTTATTTGCTTCAACATTTAAGACTTTCTGTTGAAAGGTAATTCTGCTGCATTAGTCAGGAAAGCCTCTCTCCTTCGATGGCTCCGACTCCTGCAAGAAGATCCAAGACACAAACAGCCTCAGACCCTGAAGACACATAACCATGTCTATCCTTAACATCAATGTGAAGTTACATATGTTAGTAAAATATGTGGATATGGGCCAGGGTAACATCAGGGGACGTTTGCCAGGTCCTAGTTGAGCAATAGGGCAGGGTGTAGACTCTGATCCCATGCTTTGGTATGTTGCTAGGCACAGGGTAAAAGCTCTGCACTATCACTCAACAAGGTGTGCTGTCATTGCACAATAACTTTGTCTTGTGCACTGGGATGATTATAGGGTGCTATTTTCAGAGTGTAGAAGATATTTTATTTATGTATATTTTATTCTGCTGACATGCAGAGGAAATAGCTGCTTGGTAAATGTCATGCTATAGTAAGTGTATGGCCTATTTTTAACCAGACAATAATGTGAAAAGGTGCTGTTCTTTATAGGTCACTATGAGTGTGCATGGTCTTGCATACAAAGGCTGGACGGGAAGACTTTAAAAAACAGTGCCTTGTTCCTGCTATGAGCCGTGGGCATGCAAAATCCTACCTATGTTTGAGAGCGAGGGAGCAGTTCAGCACTTTGCTACTTCTGAGACTGAAAGTATACCTATAGCAAAATATTCCTGATGCAATTTGTGAGGAAATCCAGGTTATGTAAAAAGATAACACTGCTTCTTGGAAACAATTTCTCATAGGAAGCAGCATGAAATTATTTTCAGCTTCACAGTTATCTTGTTTGTTTTGCTAATCCTCACAAAGATTAATAAAGGAATGATGAGACAACAACAAACTGTAAGCACAGGAAGCGACTATTGCCTAAAGCATCTGGATATGATTATGTAAACACGATGTAATAAGAAAGCTGAGAGATTTAACTTTCAAAATCTCTTTTATTCCTTTCTTAAAAAAAACACCCTCTTGGAACATTTACCTTATTCCCTGAGTATCCTTTCAGTTGTTAAAACACTGCAATTTTCATTGCAAGTTTCTTACTACTATTGATCAATCTACCCTAGATTTGATCTTTTATCCAAACTTTTCCTGGCATATATTCTAGTATCTGACCCTTAATTTGAGAAGGAGGTGTCATTAAATTTGAGGGGACATTTTGTATCTAACTGCTATATGTACTATTTTCCTCTTCCCCATTGGTAAATACAATCAATATTTTGAATATATATTACATGGTATAGTTTCTTTGTCACAGTAACAGTGACCTCTTCTTTAAAAGCATGAAGCTGAACACTCTTAAAAGTGAGTCAGACTAGTCACATCAGCTGACAACTTTGCTACTCACTAAAATTCCCTAGAGATAAAACTTTTTAAGTATACTGTTCTATCATATATGTGTTAACAATTTTAATATTCATTTGACTAGTTTTTAGCTTTTTTCCTCCCCCAGCAATTCCATTTTGTAAAGAGTGCTATCTGTGTAGGTTAATTTTTTTTTTGGTTCTTTTGTTCAAAGTAAGGACTACAGTTTTATCAACAAATTACCTTAAATCTGTATTTTGTATAAAATATATTATAAATTCATTTTCACCTCTTTATCATTATCTCTCCATAGATAATCATGCAAGAGACATTGAGAAAAATGCAGAGGAAGATCAACTGTTCAGCAGCTTAAGCACTTGATTAAAGCAAGACAAATGTGGACATTTTCTGTCATTTTATAGCCATTCAATAATGTAGAATGACAGAAGAGTCCAGAAGGGAGAAGGAATGGGACTGGTTCCTGCCTGGCACTTCTACAGCATCCCCTGGAATGTGCAGAAAATCCTGTTTGACCTCAGTAGCTCTTGGCAGAACATGGTCATTGCAGAGGCCTCTTCAGTGAACTTAGGTCTTGTATTTTGGTAGTACTAGGTTAGCCTACAATTTGGTCAGGTAGGTTTGTTTCATGGGGCCACCAAAAGCATTGCTCCAGTAGTAGGAAAAAAAGAACTCTCTCTTTTCCTCTAGCTTTTGCAGTTTAAGCACAGAGCTGAAAGAGCTACCAATGACACACACAAGGCCAAACACAGACTCCGTTGTCTTTTTTTTTTTTTTTTGTCTAAAGCACCACTTTAGCTGAAATTTTCCAAAAGGAAACACATAAAACAAGGTTGAGACATATGTCTGGCAAGGGTATTTTCAATTCAGTTTGTTGGAGTCTGATAAGGTTATAAACAACAAAAAAACAATGTTGTTCTTGACTAACACAGTTAGTCAACCTTAACATCAGACAGTCAACTAACTTTGCTCATAATTGTAATAAGGAACTCATGAATGCCAGACTATTACATTTTTTGCCCATAATATTAAGTTATAATAGATAATTACAGGTATCAAGATGGGCAGCTGTTTCTTTGAATTAACATTGCCCTTTCATTTTTTTTTTAATTTAGGTAAGATATCAAAAATGTTAAAAATGAGTAGTCATTCATTATATAAAGCAGCAGCTGAGCGGTAGGTGGAGGAATGGTTGGTTGTTCCTACTCCTAAGCAAACACACATGCATTTTCATTTTTTAAATTAATTTTATTTTGCTGGCAAAAAAAGTGATCTCTAATGACACAGTTTCAGCTGGTAAATCTTCTTTGCAGTTTTTCCTCTTTAATCTCTGAAAGCTGATGTAGTTCATTCCAATTGCCCACAGCATCAGCTTTATTCTCTTGAAAGAACTTGCTCTCTTTTTAGTTTTCCTTTAATGTTTTGAGCCCTTACCAGAAATGGTAATCTTCTTAAGGTGTTGGCAGGAGCCACAAAATTCACCAAAACTAAAGATCACGTCTAACCAAGTATCCCATTATCAGGACCACCCAAGTGATTCAGGTTTGCCACAGACACAATATATTCCTATAAATGATTTTCTAGGATTAGAAAGGAAAAAGAATTTGGGGTATTGATTAGTCAGGTTAGGAAAAGGTTATGAAGATCATTGTACTTAAATAACACAGATTTTAGTTGTTTTGAAAGACATTAAGGCCTCTTTTTATTACAGATAGTCAGTATATCAAGTTGATTTGATTTCATGTAGCCATTCTGGTGTGTCTCCTCCCCTTATGTTGAGGAATTCCCTTGGTAATTTATGACCAACCTTTCCTTGAACTCCCCTATTTCTGCATGCTGGCACTGGATCCTATGGAGATAGATACCCCACAGGAGATGGGAGAAGCTACTGCACCTCTCAGATATAAACTTTCCTCCTGCCCATGACTTTGCAAGCTGAAGCCTTGATGTGCTGTGATGCACTGCACAGGCTGAGCTATGGAAATCTGTAGCTGTGACCCCATAATGGGATGGGAAAAGCAGAGCAATCCCCAGGACCTGGGCTGGGTATGGCTGGTCTGTCCTGCACGAAGAGCCCAAAAACAGTGAGTGTCAACTTCACTGTTTATTTCTCTGTTTTGGGTTTTGTTGTTGTTGTTTTGTGGGTTTGGGGTATTTTTTTTGTTTTGTTGAGGGTTTTTTTGTTTTGGTTTGGTTTTTTTTGAGGGGGGGTTGGGGTTTTCTTTTGTTTTTGTTTTTTAGGGAAGTGAATTGCCCAGAACGGGGATGGCTCTGGAAACTCTGAAGCATTTTGATTGTTTCAGCACAGGTTGGGAGTTGCCGTTGTAACACCTATTGTAAAAACAGTGGTTTGCATCAATCACAAGAGCAGGATGAGATATAGTGGTACTTGAGCCAAGTCACCACCACTTCCCAGCACAGTTCAAGGTGTTGACTAGTCCCGGAGTAGCTGGCGTCCCGCTTTAGGAAAGATCACTTCTTTCACCATCTTGTACAGTAGTGATTATAATCTGCCAGATGAATCTTTCCTTTCCTGGAGCTGAAATCTCTGTGACTGATGGAAGATCATATTTGGAGGCACCACACTTCTGAAATTGGCTTGTTCTGGAAATCTGCCAGTGTCACAGCCTGGCAAAGTAGAGGGATCAGAATTACACTTGCTAGTCCTATGAACTGTTGCATCACTGTTGCACGATGTTACAAGCTTTTGAGTTTAAGGGACAGCTCTTTATTTCAGCCTTAGTATTTTTTCCATTAATTTCCACATAACTAAGACCTGGAAAAAAATGCACACTTTTCAAGTCTATTGCACTTTGGAAACATAAAACTTCTATGTTCAATAGTTATTGTCCATCCTAGCTGAGGAAGCCAGGAGAAAAAGCAACATGAAATCCCAGTAAGCAACAGACTGGAGACCCACATAGATGGGTCCATTAGATGACAGCAGGTATTCATTCATGCATTGTGAGACAGAAATAAAACAACTTTATGTTCATTTCCTCCCCACACCTCCACCCTTTTCTAAGGTTAACAGAAAGGATTCCTTTAGTACACAAGTTATTTTAAGATCTTGAATAACTTACATATTTTTCCATGTATATAAATAACTCCACCTGTTGCAGTATCACATATATGTGATCATTAAAATAGATGCAAGTAAAAAAATAGTAGTATACTACATTTCAATCTAAAAGTGATTCTAGGAACAAAGCAGATATGAGACAGAGGCTTTTACTCTTTCAAAAAAGATAAAGGGGATTCTCCAGTCTGAGGTGGATTTTTCAGTGTCAAAAACCTATCACGCAAAACATTTTAAAAGTTATTGAAAATTGAAAAAAACCCTGAAATTTTCCTCGGCCAAGCTGTTGCAGTTCACAATGTTTTGTCACTGCACATAGTAGGGATTGTCAAAGTGGTGCCAGGGATGCATTAAATTTGTTTCAGCTTCACAAGTTCATATGTCCCCATTTTTCCTCTTGCATCTGAAAAAAACAGTTCTCAGAAGTTCATTACTGAAGTGCTTTTTCCTCATTTTCCAATAGAGATTTGAGATGCAAACTGAGAAAGCTCAAAATCGTTTTGTGATAAAGTTGGCTCAAAACATAAGAAGACACAGGATCTGTGTCAAACTTTGCAGGCTGTTCCTAACTACAGTGGAACAGCCATACTGCAGATAAGAAAGAGATCTAAGAGCAAACTTTGTGCAAATTGTTCCCAGTAAACTACAAAGCTATGGTGCAAATGCACTTATTTTTAAAGCTCTGTTTTGGCTTCTTTGTTTGATGGTCATATCACAATTTCAGCACCTAGAAATCCTCTGCTTATGACAGTGTCTGAATGAAATGTTGTTACTGACGTAACAATTATCTCCTCACCCTGTAGCTTTCAAGCTATGACTTAATGTTGAGAAAACTGTGGGCTAAGTGAATGAAATAACTTCAGTACCTTCAAAGGATGTGGTTAGAATAGTCTGCAGGGGTGGGAAGAGAGTTTTCTTTTGCAGTTGGTAGAGCAGCAACAACAGAGTGGCTTTCAATTGCTTCTGTATTTCAGCTCAAGGCTTTTAGCCCCTGTCTGCTGCACCCACACACGATCTGGTGCAGTCACTTAAAAAGCATATAGCAACCTCTCAGCTCAAGGAGTCCTTTCAAAGCAAGCTTCAGTTACCCAGGGGGCCAGCAATCTGTAGAGGCTGCTTTTTCTATTCCTGAGATGGAGTATCACATTGGCTCTGCTGCACTGGGACCACCCTATGCTCATGGTGGAAAAATAGGATTTGCTTTTCATTAATTCTGTTACTATAAAAAATTCCTGTAGGATATTCTGTAGTTAGAGCACTGAATCATTTCTGAAACTTCCTATTCAAATATTTGTTTTATATGGCAATGGTATTAGTAATGTGCAAGTTTTATGCACTGCTATTTCCTCCCACACCCATTGAAAACTAACAAGAGCCAGCCTGTCAAAATAAGCATGTGAATTATAGATCAGCTATAACATGCTTCAAATAGCTAGTGTTTTAGCCTAGGTGATACTGTATAACTTTGCTTTCCCTCTACTTGCAAAACTGCACAGTCCACAATTCACCAAAAAAGCCTACAAACTGAAGTCTGGAATTACTCCATCATATTGGAGGTACTTAAATCGGGTGCTTAACAGTGTAGAATTTTCTTCTATGATTGATGGTAAGAAACAGAAAACTTCCTTTTAGCTCACCTAGTATTTAAACTTCCATGTTGCTCACCTAGTATTTAATTTATCCTTAAGCAGGGCATTTGCTGACTACTGATGGAGCCCAAGGTGACTCTGATTTTAGCTTAGGTGTTTCAGTTACATACTTAATTTTCAAGAAGAAAAGGAACCAAAGCTACCTCTGAACCTCCAAAAAGCTGCAGGAAGGCTGAGCTCTCTCTTTCTAATCTGCCCTTTTTTCATGGACTGCATCCATATGTTGCCTTGGAGGTTGGCTTTGGTGTTACTCTGTGGGGCCAGCTGCTCCTGATACCAAGCACCTAGTATGCACATTGTCCCGCAGGCTATATTCAAAATGATCAGGAAATGGGAACAAGCAATGTGTCTGCAATGTTTGCTCATGTGGGGTAATAAAAAGGAAAACTGACTCTGAGGAACTGCATAGGGGCCTTATGCTGCAGTATGACTGGGTAATAAAACAGCAGACAAAATCCAATGTGGATAAATGCAAAGCAGTTCACAAGGAGGAAGATAATCTCAACTGCGTGACCCAGCAATAGGCTCTGATCATGGAGGACACAGAAATCTTGACGTTATTAATACAGCCATGGTCACACACTGTCAGCATAGCAATTAGTAGTGATCAGAAATGCAAGTCAGTATCAACAACTATTAGAAAGAAATACAGAATGAACAGTGTGCCACTATAAATCCATACAGCTGCTGTGTCTTGAATATTGAGTAGGATTCTGGTTTTCCATCCCAAAAGGTATAACAGAAGCAGAAAACAAACAGTGAAATGAGATCTTTTATAAAGGAATTATTAAATAGACTGAGATTCTTCAGCTGTGAAAAGAGATGGGATATAATATAGGGTCTATAAAATCATGAACAGCAGGCAGAATGTAAGTACAGAATTACTGTTTGTTGTTTCTTCTAACACAGTAACATGGGTGTATCAAATGAAATTACGAGGCTTGAATGACACAAGTTCAAACAAAGAGTTACTTTTTCATATATACAATTAAGTTATGGAATGCCTGCCCACAGGATGCTGCAGTTGCTAGGAGTACATGAGGGCTCAAAAGCAAATCAGAAGAATTTGCTGTAGAGAAATCCACTGATGGATATCAAAAAAAAAGGCACTGCTACAGGTTCAGCAAGCAAATGGGCTGCAAGTCACTGGAAGATGAGCCGGAGAGACCACTATGAGGGTGTGCCATTATATGCTTGTGCTGTTCTTGTCCTCTGCCATGGACATTTGCTGTTGCCCTGTGTGAGAGAAGACACTGTGTGAGATGGACCACTGGTCTGAGTTTGTAAGGTCATTTTACGGTTTTAGTGTACCTACAAAACTCCTATGCTTGAAAAGAAGAAAAGCTCATTTTCAGTACGATCATATATCTTTTTGTCTGGTTGATGACATCACTTAAGTAAATGGAGGGTAAAAAAATGCTCATGGAAATCCAAACAGGAAGCACTTTGCAAACAAAAAGGCACAGGCTGGTGCCTGCAGAGCTGTTCCTCTTCATACTCCACAAGATCTGAAAGAGACCTGTGCTACCTTCAGCCAGCGCACAGATGCAGAAGGACAATGAAATGATTTTTTTTTTTTTTTTAACCTTCTCTAGATTAGGGCAGTTCTGATGAGTATCATTGGAAAGCTGTGACACACCTGGGCAGCAGCAGCAGCACAACTCTGAGCCAGAATCATGACAGTAACTCTCTCTGGGTAATGTTCTAATGATACCCAGGCTAGCACGCAAGGAAAACTCTCCAATTTTAGTACTCTCACACACTTCGGTCTTCAGTGCCAGAGGCGTGGTCACACTGACAGTATAGCATGAAGCAAGGCTTTGTTCCAAACAACCCAGAATTGGCTCATCTAACCAGCCCTACCTCTGGGTGTAGGGTGACCTTCCCGATTAGCCTTTTAAAAGCCTTTCACTATATATGGCACTTTCAGTCTTGGCAAGATAAATCTGAAGGGAGAGCAATGGGATGTCTCATGATGCAAGTACTAAAGCATTCTTGGATTTTCAAGAAAAAATACACAAAACAACTTCCTGACTCAAAGAGATCTGTATTTGGCATGGGAAACTTCTGCATTAGACCTCCTCTTGACAGGAAAGTATTAATCACAAAATTTAGTTTGCTTAGGTGAAAATGATAATGACTTGGCTGTATGTTTTCTGTGCTTTTAAAAAGCATTTTACATGTTTTACATGCAAGCAAGATAAAGTCCTAATCTGTAAACTTCACACTCATTGCCTTGGAAGATCCTGTTCCACAAAGCTGAAAAAAAAATTAAGAGATGTATCAGCCAGCCTGAAGGAGAAAATTTAAACCAACAAAAATGTGAATAATAATTTACAGCAACTCAGAAAAAATTCACTAGATGTTGAAAAAGCCACAATTAAGAAAGATATGCACACTGGCTAAAACCAACATCCGTCTGAGGAGGGACTGGAAGAAAGTTAATATTTTGCCAATACTTCTGCAGACAAAATAGGGCAACCAGGTAATTATAGGCCTGTCAGTTTGACATCTATTCCAGGCAGAGTGATGGAGTTGCTGATAGGAAAGTCAATTAATAAAGTATTAAAACACTGCAATTTAATTAATGGCAATCAACACAGATTAATGAAAGAAAGATCTTATCAAATTAATGCTCTATTTTTGTAAGACTACAAATTTGGTGGATAAAAGGAATTGTGGTAATATTTCATACCTTGACTTTGAATGCATTTGCCATACAGTACAATGAGAGATTCTGACAGAAATCAGAATGAACATGATGAACACACCTGAAAAACGAACTTGTTTTAGAGCTGGCTACCATGGGATCTAACAACCTAACCTAATGTGGGGCTAAGAGAGTGGGTTCTGCAGGGACTGCTTATCAACTTTGTGTTTATTAACAACAGTTCCAGCAATGCAGAAGGAAGAAGTGCCTTTCCAAATAATACTTTTCAGTGAAGCAAAATTTGGAGTGGGCAGAAGTGGGCAATGCCTTTTTGGCATTGCTTGAGGAGCAGGTGCAAAAGAAATACCAGGTGTTTCCACGTAACCCAACATAATGGATCTATTTAAGAACAAGTATCTCAGGCCTTACTTCACATAAGAAGAGTTCTTCTTTGGGAAGCTGAGACTTAAAAATTAACTGTGGGTCCTGGCAGACCACCAGCTGAGCCCCAGAGCCCTCTGCAATCATGTTGCCAAACGGGCCAGTGCAATCTTTTCCTGAGTGCAGAGGATAGCACCAAAGGGCAGTAAAGAGGTTATGTTACTTCTGCATTTGACATCGACAAAGGTATTGGAATAATGTCGGTCCTGATGTCAGCAGCTCAAGAGGGATGTTGGTGGTAGTTCAGAGAAGAACCACAAGAATTTGAATTTTAAAAAGGGCAGTAAAATGGAGTGACTCCACAAGGTAAATGTATTTAGATTTAGTATATCAAAGCAAAAGCTAAGGCATAACTTGATTATGGTTTGTAAGTGCTTTCATGAGGAATGGACACTGTCTGACAGGGGAATTTTTGCTCTGGTATAAAAATATACAAGGAAATCCAGTGGAAACTTGAAGGCACATAATTTCAGTTAGATTAGGATAGGCAAGTACTGCAAACCTGTGATAAAGCTGGATATCTTTTCTGTCTAGTCCTTCTCAAGTCCCGCTCTTGCTCAACAGGAATCAATTCCACATAAGCTAATGACCCATGTTTTCAAGTCAGAAACGGCCTTAAGGTGGTTTAAAACCTCTGCATCTGTGAATGAAGCTGTAACTATATCAACATACATTTTTAAGTAAATAAAATAAGGTATTTATGAATGAAGAATGGGATCCAAATTTAGCTAATGGGAGCTTCTTATGTACATCAAGAGGTGCTTCATGAATGATGGGGGTGGTGTTACTTCCTAGCTCTGCTTTGGGAACCTGCTTATTTTTCAGTGCTACCCAAAAAAGCTGGCAACACAGGATTAAAATGAAGTTTTGGAGAACAGCTTCTAGAAGCACATCCAGTTGTCATGTTTCCATCTCATGTTCGCCTCCACCAGCATCATCCTGATGGGTGCAACTGAGGAAGCAAAATCTGCCTAAGAGGGATCTGGTTCAGGTCATGTACTTGTCTGGAAAACAAATTCCCAAGGAAACTTATTCCTCAAGTGAAAAATTAGTGTTATATATACCTAAAAGAAAGGAGACCTTAATGACAACTGGCTGGAGTGTGTTCAATCCTAAAAGGTTAGGAATAACTAGTCATAATATTTCATATCTCATCTTACATATAAAGGTTTCCCTGGAATGTCCAAACATAGCACTTCTCTTCCTGATCTTATAGCCATGGGTGTGCTATACTCACTAGGTCCATTACAAAAGAAATAAGACCCCCAACTTTTTCTTCTCTTAGCAGGACCAGTATAGCTTAAAAAGTGGGAAATATAAAAGACATGATACTTCTATCTGACCTGTGAGGGAGTGCTTTTCCTCTGGTAATTTCATAAAGCTAAAAGAAAGGGATGTTTAGAAGAGAATTGACCATGTAAGATTCATTTCAATTAGTGAGGGATAACACTGATATGGATATACGTAACACAACTTTTTAATTTCTGGGATTGGTGCCATCTGTGAATAATGAGAGTCAGCAGTAACAGAGAAATGAAAGGTCTGACTGGGGGAGCCAATAGTCCACAGCCTTGACAGTCAGATTTGGAGGGCAGTGTTGTGATTTAGAAGGTCAATCTGATTTAGCTTATGCTATCTGAGACCATCAGCAATGCATCCAACATACAGATGGAGATTTGCAAAGTAGCATGAATGGTTAGACTGGGAACATACTATGGACATAGCCTCAGCTAAGACCTTGGATGTAATACTATTGCTTTGGAATATCCAATACGTAACTGGGATCCAGAACCAGAGACAAAGATCACTGATTCTTGCACTGAAGACTGCTTTGCCTCTTAGGCAAAATATTCTCCCATGCACAGAGATTTGTTCTGAAGACAAGTGAGACACTTTTTAGGTTCCAGATGAATAAACATATGAAGGCAAACCTCAAAACACTTCAGTTAACAGCTTTTTTTCTTTACAATTTCTGTACAATATAACAAGAAGGCAGTTTGCAGAAATGTTGGACCTGTTTCTCTATATCTCATTTAACTGGCTTCTGTACATAAATTACTTCTTGGAGATTTTTTTTTTTTTTATTGCACTGTAGTCAGTTGTAAATCTTGCACTGAGTTATTCGATAACACCTTTTCTTTCTGTTTTCTGAGTGAAGAATAAAGCCTAAGGCTTGATTCTGACTGCAGATATGGCACACAGATATTTATCCTTACATATTTTATTGTACCCTTATTTCACACACACATAAGCCCCACACATGCAGTTCATGCAAATGGGTACATTTCTTGATGTTACCTCTTGACAGCAACTCATTTAATAAATAAAAAAAAAAATAACTCAGATACCAAAAGTCAAAATCATGAGATTTTTTTTAAAGAACAGATGCTTGCCTCCCTGTCTTTGAATTGCCCTTTTTGATGTATGAAGACTTTTCCCTTTACTGTCCCACAATTTATCCCTTTCCTTACTCTTCCTAACATATTATAGTGTAAATGATTACCAAAAATTTTTACAAAAAAATGGAAAAACATATCCAAGTTGGCATGGGGATCCACCTTTACAACTGGTGGGGAGGTATTTGCAAGCATACTTTGAGCTAGCTATTTGGATTAATTTTGCTGAAATGAGACTGTCTTCTCAACATGACAGTTCTCAACACTTGATAGTGGTTTAATGTTCCCAGTAGGCTCAGCCCTGCACTTTGTACATCAGCAAAAAATAAAATTAAGGTCGTTCTTTTACCACTTCAAAAATGATTATCCTTTTTGTTCTAGCTTTTGTTTGTATGCCTCTGATAATATATTTTCTGTAAAGGGACAAGGAGCAGACTGACCTGGAAAAGGAAATCTTTTAAATGTAGAAATGTCTTTGATCACTCACAAGACTTTTGCTCTGATCTAAGCTCATTGACATCAATGGAAGAAAGACTGCTATTGGCTTGGAGGGGAGGGTTGGCTCCTGTCCACACAGAGTCCATACTCGCAAAAGCAGATGTTAAAAGATAAAACAGATTGAAAGTCAGAGTTACAGAAAAAGACACTTTTCTTTGCACAAGGTCAGATTTATGGCACACTATTAACTTAATAATTTTTTTTTTATGCCCCAAAACAGGGAACTCCAATTTCTACACCTATTCTTGCTATTTACCTGCAGGTAAACCTCAGATACAGAATAGGGGAGAATTTGATGGATACTTTACATAGCATGAAAATGTAAGGCCTCCTCCACAGACTCTTCTGGGATATTGAAGAATAGAAAAAATGGAAATAAGGCTCAAGGGAAAACAGACCCCCGGTTGCATTTCCTGCAAAAAGAGCCATTCCATAGAGGGCACACAGCACTATAGTAATGGACAATGTCATCAAAGAAGTGGATAATTGCAGAGTCTGATAAGGAAAGTTCTAATTGGATTGTCTCTCTTGGTGACAGTTTCCAGACAAGGTAGATCAGCACAATGAAGTCCAAACATCAAAAGTCACACAGTTAACAGTCCTAAAAGGAATTCTTCCCAGCTCACTTGGAGGAAAGAAGGCAATCTTCATTCTGATGTGTCTACAGAAAGAACATGGGGAGATATGATAGTTTTGTCATATGCCATTGTGCTGAACACTTTTTGGTACCATGGATTCAGCAATCGTTTTATAGTACATATTCAGAAAATTTCTCTCACACAATTGAGAAAACATAATGAAACAATATTTGCCACTACCACCATTGTTTATTTCAAACAAGAGTTTCTAAGCAGCGTGGACATGACTTTTAAGCTTGGACAAGCCAACGGCAACCCTTCAGCCCTGACACTCTGCCTGATGTGTTTGAAGTCCTGACATTATGGCTGATGTGTTTCAAGACACACTTCTCATTTCGTTAAGCACCACAGCTATGAGAGACGGGCAGCAGTTAGGCAAAACTTCACTGCTGACTTTATCTTCAGACTTTGAGCTGACATTTATGACCTGATTCCTTTTCACATCTCACATGCTGTATGTTGATCTTGCTCTACAACTTCAGCTGACTCACACAGACTTAGATTAAAATGACAGGCACGGGATTATGTACACATAATGCCTCTGTGAAGCAAATAAAGGGGTTTGCTCATTCAGAACCTATTCCTTTAACATTAGACTGAAATGGCAATATCAACGTATCTCAGAGTAGAAGGAAGCAAAGTTTACCAAGAGTAAGGTTTGGGGAAGGATGAAACAGAAAAGGGAGTGAAATAATTAACATATTCTGAAAGAATAAATTCATCCCATGGATAGATAACTGTATCATTGCGCACTACATGTATCCTTCTATGCCTCTTAGTGTAGAATTAAATCCAGAACCCAAAATTTATAATCTCACCCTTCCAAACTTGAATATTTATGGCAAGTGTATCCCATTCTACCCTGAATCACTTCTTCAGACTTGCATCCCGATTCTGGTTCGAAACTCAGGAGTTTCCAACCACAGGCTTAGGATGAACTAGACTTTTCATCCCTTTCACCTTTCACTCCTTTGTCCTGTTGGGCTTGGAGGCTCTGAGTAACCTTTCCAGAGTTGCCAGGGACTGTGGCTCTAGCTGATGCTGGGTAACTAAGAAAGTTAAACAGAAAGAATTCATCTAGAGAACAAAGGTTGATGCAAGAACCTAGGTCTCTCATGTTTTGTCATAGTCAGAAGGAGTTTGCAGGGGGAGAGGAAGGGAGAAATTGTGTAAAAAGCCATCTACTAAGAAAAGAATGTTTGATTTGGATCACAGGATGTGATACTGGAGAATGTATTGCATAACTTTATGGCTTGTCCTTATTTGCAATGATTCAGTATCCGGCACTGCTCATCCCATTTCTAAAAATGGTATTGAAAAGTTACAGAGTATTCAGAGGTGATGGGAATAAGTGAGGAAAGGGAGGAAAACACCTTTTCCTTTTACCGCAAAAAGCAAACACTGTGTCTGCAGGTCATCCTACAGGTTGTTCAAGATCAGAGGTTTTATGTCATTCCTCAGCACCCAAGTGACGTTCACCAGGTCAAATTTTCTCCCTTGCCAGAGGCTCAACTTCTCCATGCCAAACTTAAGATCATGACAATGCTTTCTCAGTGATATTTATCTTATACCTGTGTAACAGGGCAAGTATAGCTCTTATTGTGGAGGACAAGACATGGGGCTGGTGCAATGTTGTGGAGAGAGAGCTATGCTTCAACACAGCCATTTCCAAAGCCTCCCCTGTCAACACTAGCCCCTGACTGAAAAATCCCTACAGCTTCTTTGAAGCTCTTTCCAGAGGTGTTTCTCTGCCACAAAGCAAGCACCTCTGGGTCTGCCTTCTCCATCAGGGTTATTCCATTATCACCATACTCACTTTTTCCTATTCCTTGAAAACAAGCATGACCCCAGCCTGCAGGTATTCACCCCAAAACAACCCTTCTTCCGTTCCTGATCCTCCCGTGCTGATGTGGGGAAAGGGAAGTCAAGAGACGAACATCACCAGCAAAGGTGGGACAGAGCCGTGCTCTCCCCACTGCCTTGTTCTCTTGTTCTTTTTTTTCTTTCCTTTTTTTTTTTTTTTTTTTTTGGGGGGGGGGAGGGGTGGGAAA
>JAWWMO010000121.1:102062912-102095167 GCA_035047845.1 Dendrocincla fuliginosa
TGCCCAGGACGCGGCGCTGAGGCTGGTCGCCCGCCGCCGCCGCGCTCCCGCTCCCGCCCCCCCCGCCACACAAAGGCAGCCGCAGCTGGACGGGCGAGGGACCGCGCTCCACGCCAGGGCTCCGGTGCAGCGTCTCGGCTGGTCTTCTCCATACTCATGAACATACAAAGGTCAACCCCTATCACGATAGCACGATATGGGAGACCGCGGAATAAAACCCAGGATTTTGAAGAGCTCTCGTCCATACGGTCCATCGAGCCAAGCCAGAGTTTTAGCCCGAATCTAGGCTCGCCGAGCCCGCCGGAGACCCCGAACTTGTCGCATTGCGTTTCTTGCATCGGGAAATACTTATTGTTGGAGCCTCTCGAGGGAGACCACGTTTTCCGAGCCGTACATCTGCACAGCGGCGAGGAGCTGGTTTGCAAGGTAATGCTTCTCCTTGTTCTCCCCTCGGGTTCGCCGCTGTCACGCGTGGGTTTCCCATGTCTCGCACGAGGGCGAACACAGCCGTGTACCTCAATTATCGAACGGTGGAGAAACAAAAGGCAGGGAGACGGGATTAAAAGCGCATCCTGTAACTTTTCCCTCTCCTCAGACAATGGCCACGTTATAGCGGTGGCCCGGAGCCAGCTTTGCCTTCTGCCCGGGGGATATTGTTCTGGAAAGAGCCGTTTTTGAAGTAGGTTTTAACGTGAGTTCAGATCAGGCGAAAGCCTCATCTTCCCCACTCTCACTTTTCAAAATGGAGTAGGGAATCCCCAGCTAATTTTAAGGTGTCGGGACCTGCTGGCTTCCTCGATCTTTTCCTGACCCCGATTCTTTGAGTTGGGGTACGGAAGAGGATGGAGAAGCTGAGGGGGAGGACAGATTGCCATCAGCTTTGTCTTAAAAGTGATTTTAAAAAAAGAAGAACCACATCTAATTTATCAGCCTGAGCTCCCTCACGGTTGAGGTTGTTTGCAAACAGCATCCACCCCCATTGCACAACTGAGCAAGAATAAAACCTGCACACCTACGGTTTTTAGAAGAGCAGACAAAATAGCTATCCCACTCTGTAGCCTGCTGGCTTTTCTCGTGCCTCCTCCCAATTTGCTCCTACTAATCAAAGGTGAGCTATGGGAAAAAGAAACCCACATATGTGCACATCTGTGGAGGGATGTTCTCCTCTTTTCAAGATGAGGGAATGTTATCCTTTGTTCCCAAATTGTGATTCTCATTGTCTGTAGCGAGCCAGACTTGTGTCCAGCAAACTGAGGCAGTACTCAGTAGTAGTTTTTATAACTATGTAGCAAATTGCAACCTTGTTGCAACACATGCTGCAGTGTTTGTATTGTTCCCAAAACACAGAATTGTGCCATTTGGCAAATTTCTAGTGTCAAACTAACTACAAGATGGAAAAGTAGACATATTATAGTTTATTAGTATTCCAGGGATTAATAATAGTATTGCTGACTGTTTCATACTTTCTCATACTTGATTCATAAAAAGTTATGGACTAGCCTGGAGCAGAGAAGTGAAAATAATTGCTCCTGCTTGCTATTTGTAAAGATTGGAGTTCAGAGGGCAATTGAAATGTGCTTACTGATTGACTTATAAGACCTGATGTTAAGGCAACCTAGGACTTTGTGTGATTATGTAGGGTAAAAAAGGCCCTTTACTTTGCGAAGGACTAATGTTGCATGCTGAACTGAATGCTTTGTTACTAAACTGAAACAGAACATGAGAATTTCGAGAATGAAAGCCCAGCTCGATGCAGTACAGTGCTGCACTCTAGGACGTTGGCATCTCTTCATGAAATAAACAGATCCCACAAAGCTGCTGCTCTGCATGAAATTCTAGGTGAACTTGCATAGCAAGTGGTAAAGCGGGGGCTATGCGCTTCTTTGTTTCCTGTTTGGTTTGCAGGATTAAGGCACTGTTTTGATAACAGTATGAACAGCGTAACTGCAGCTCACAAATTGTGGACTGTTATTTTTTTTTTCCTTCCCTTTAAGCTGTATGTTTTTGAGCTGATCCTGACATTTGAATAGTATCAGTTTTTCCATATGTGAGAGGCACTACTAGCTGTGCTCCAAAAATACGATCTTACCCTGAATTGCTAGTTTGTGAATGTGTAGTTGTCAGTCCTGAACTCAGCTTAATTAAATGCATGCTTTAAAACGCCTGCAGTATCATGACAACTATTTGTCAAGTAGCCTTCCGGCACAGACCTGCTCTCTGGTATCTTACTGAAGATGCTCTTGGAGATTGCTTGCAGAAACATTGGGTTGGATAACAGACACATACTGATGATTCTCAAGATTCATTTGGCTGCACCCACTGACTGTACAGATGCCGTTATTTGCTTCAAGGCTCTGTGGCATCCAAACAATGGTAACTTCTCACTTCCAATTCCCAGTGAGAACTAAATCAAACTGCAGCTTATTGGACACTTGCTGAATTGAGGCCAGGGATCTTAGAGGCTGGGATACAAAGAAGCCCTTTATAAAAGGTATTCGAGACTGTAGCAGTATGATAGCGCTTCCCATCTACCCGCTTTCAAACACACAGTACTGGTACATATCCAGAACTACTTATTTAGCATAGTTTGAGAACCACAAAATGTAACTAATTTACATCAGGATAATCTGGTTAGAAGAGAATTCTGGAAAGACTTTTTTTCGCATGAAGGTTTGAGCTGCATGAATGTTCCTGCTTAAATTTTATTTTATAGCAGCTGCTTTGTAGAAGAGCCATTCACTTACAGTGTAGTAGTTACGAGTTTTGAGATCCAAATGTCAATGAATTCTCCTCTGGAATGAATTACGCACCAGGGATTTTAGCAACACCCCCTCCCCGCCCTTGTTCTGCTTCCCTGGCGCACCATGTCACCAGAATGCCTTGGTGCTAATCCTCCCCTGTAAAATGTGCAGGGTCTGTTTGGCAGACAGCCTTTAAAGCTGTTTTTCCCTGTGCCAGAGTACAGCAGCACAGGTATGGGGTGAGGGGCAAAGGAAGTGTGTGAGGAGGGGGTGTCCTGGTTTCTCAGGGTTTGGGTCCTTTTCTGTGGAAGGATGGTGCTTTGAAGCCTCAGGTAAATTTCAATTGGACTGTATCTCGTTCACTCAATTTTGAAAGCTTCTTAAAGCTTTTGAGAAAGCAGAGCGAGATTTGCTTCTTGTAGAGGCTGCAAATACTCGCTATTGGAACACAAATGATAGAATATGGAAAGAAAAAAAAACAATTGCAGTTTAAAACAGTAGTTAGAGAACTATACCAGTTCTTCATTTTTATGTTCCGTTCAAAGGACTCATGACTATCTTAAATTCTTTTTACCAAAGTAGCAGAACACCCACGAGTAAGTTATGTATTAATAAAATTTTCATACTGGTGGAAATGCTAATCCCTTGATTTGTGGTCCTCTGGAGCAGGTATAACTAAAAATAAAAAGCATTCCCATCAATACTTTGCTCATAGTCTCTGTTAGCACACTGACTTCTGTTACTGTCAATGAAGTCTTTCATTTTCTTGTAATGTGGTCTTTTCTCAATTGACTCAAATACTGATTCATTCGTCATCACTAGATTATAGTAACTTTTTATTTGGGTTTCCCAGCAGCTTTTTTAATTCTTACAGCTCATTCATAAGATCAGTGATAACATACTTAGTAGTAAAGGGACACTTTGCTTTTAATGGAGCACTTGATTGAAATGCAGAGAGTTCAGGGTGGTTTTGTCTTTGCCTTTTGAAGGGTGTTTGTCTGCGCTCCAGCAGGCAGAGCTATTTCCCGAGTTGTCCTTCTGATCTTATAAACAGCCATTGTGGAACTGAGACTTGGAAAGTGAAAGTGACTTTGCTGTTTGTCAGAGATGAAAGAAAGGCAGGAAGTAAATAGGAATAGCAATAGATGGTACTTTAAAGCTGAAAATCCGTAAGGCTTTAATGGGTTAATAAAATCAAAAGATGCAGGCATGTGTATCAGGGTGGATTTAATGTGACAGCTTCTCTCAGTATAAAGCTACTGGCTGTACTTTTTATGAGTTTATTTGGATGGAAAATAAAAGATAAACCTGTTTCTTTCTGAGTACTGCTCTTATACGCCACTGGTCTTCACAGCTTAATTTAGATTACATTCTAAATTTAATCAGCTGTTAGCTAATGAAACTATGCTTGGTACCAGTTTTGAAGACTAGCCTTTCCTGTCAAGGTTATGAGTATCTTTTGTGTGGGGTTGTACAGTCTGTTTTGTCTTGTCCTCAGTGCCGTGAGCTTGTGACATCCTGTTTACATCGGTGCAGCTTCGGCAGCAGCATAAATTGTACTTGGAGATGATTCTGTTAACGGCATTAGATGTACCATGACTTCACTGTCCTTCATGTTGCTAACCCTGGCTTTACTGTCATTGTTCCTGCAGGTGTTTGATATTGGCTGCTACCAGGAGTTATTAGCACCATGTTTTTGTCTGCCTGCGCATAAAAATATCAACCAAATTACTGAAATAATTCTTGGGGAGACAAAAGCGTATGTGTTCTTTGAAAGGAGCTATGGGGACATGCATTCGTTTGTTCGTACCTGCAAGAAGCTTAAAGAAGAGGAGGCAGCCAAACTCTTCTATCAAATAGCTTCTGCTGTTGCACACTGCCATGATGGTGGACTGGTACTGCGAGATCTCAAGCTGCGAAAGTTTATTTTCAAGGATGAAGAAAGGTAAGAGTCTCCCTTAGTTTACAGGTGGCAAACCTGTCAGGGGTGCCTGAGGTCAGATATTTAGAGTTGCAGGACATTGTGCTCTTCATTGTTGCTGTACCATTTGTTTGTGGTACACTCTATTTCGTCTGCAACCTGATCATGGGGTATATGTACCATTTTAGCTTCTGGCCTAGGTTTTGAAGTAAAGTATAGAGTGCCATTTGCATGAGTGTTTGGCTTCTGCATGTCCACCTAGAGGAGTACCCTCATTCCTAAGGGGAGATGTGTCCTGGAGAAAGGCTCTGAATGAGTGTCTGTTCTAAGGGCTGAGCTATCATAAATGCTATTGGTGTTAAAAGAGGAAAGGAGCATAAGATCTAGTACGTTGAAGAGGACTGTGGACTGAAATGGCTCATTGCAGTGAGGATGCATGAAGGGGAAGAACAGCCAAGTGTGTTTTGTAGGACTGCTTTGAGGACAGCTTCTTATTTTCTGTGCTGGAAGGGTCTGGAGGCGGCTTCTAAGAGTATTATGTGGTCACTATTCATACTAAGACTGAAAACTGCCTTTCTCCATGGGTGCTTGTTTGTAGTGTCAGCTGTTTTGGTACTTGGAGAACTACCCTTTTTCTTAGTTTGGTTTGGTGGGGGGGGTGTTTTTTTTTTTTTTTTTTTGGTTGGTTGGTTGGTTTTTTTTTTTAAATATCTCCTCGCTGCACACTCTTGTGTAAATGATTTGAGGAACGACTATGGGAAGACAGGGAAAGAAGAAATGGATGCTCTGAGTGTACTGTTGAAGTGCCATTTCTGATGTGGAGCTATAGCTATACTGTTGTACCTGTGGAAACTCAGCATCTCTTTCTTTTTAGTTGCCAGTTTTCTTTGTCTTGCATGATAAATTTACTTGCACCTTCCACAGAATGTATCGGAGTAATAAATGGAGTAATGTCAGAGTAATGTCAGGTTTTCACAGAGGGATTAAATTGGAAGATTACCATTACAAAAAAAAAACAAAAACAAAAACAAAAAACAACAAAAAAGAAACTAAGTGGATGCAGAGCCTACCTTTGTGCTTTTTCATATCTTGGTAGAGGATGGGAAGATGTTTTGCCCTATAAATTAAATCCTATAAATTGTCTGAAAACTTGTTCAAACTGCTGCAGAATAAAATGGATGTTCTGGAGATCTTTGTTAAAAATAACCAGTGCATATTAATTCCATTTGGAGCTGTTTGGGGGAGTTATAAGCAAGAACTAAGGCACATAAGTTGCCTACAATCTCTGAAATTCTGTGATCCAAACATTAGAAAAAGCTAATACACAATTCAGCAAAGAGAAGTTTCTGGCCTAATATAAAAGTGACAACCATCTATCCTATTTAAATATTCTCTACTTAAATTTTATTGCAAGCTGAGTTTTGTAAAATAGATTTCTCCTTTTAATCTATTTATGGACTGAGAAATGAAAGGCATATTTTCAGTTATTAATTTAGTTCAGGCAGCTCTCTACAAAGCAAATAGCTATTCCTAATTTTTCTACCACAGACCCAAAATATATGGTTGCCCTTTCATCCTTTTCAAATGAAAAAGCCTAAAATGGAGGTAGCTTAATGTCCATTCATAGAGAAACCTAGAGCAGATAGAGGTAAACTGTATTTTCACAACTTTTTCTCCCGGTTTAATAATTAAGCACCATTATAGCACCTCTGTTGAAGATAAGAAGGAAGCCTGTACAAAATAGTTGAGGAAGGAATTGTTTTCTGTTGTAGTGGATAACATCCTAATGTTACAGTGGACTTTTATTCCTGGGGAGATATGTAAGCTTGTGTGGCTTTGCATGAAGAACAGGACTTGGAAAAGCATCTCCAAGGGAAGGCAGCATGAGCTCGGAGCAGTGCAGTGGGAGCCTGTGCTGAATACTGTTGAACCCCTACCCGGCTGCTTACTAGGAACTGAATGCAACATGAGGCACAGGGCCAAATCCTTCAGCCACCCAAGAAAAGTGGTGTGTACTATAATAGCAGTGTTGGCTTTTATGAATGTTTTTAACATAACTGTCCTCTGCAAAATCACACAGTTACTCACTTTTGAGTACTGTCTTCTAATTATACAATAATACACTTTAAAGGTCAAATAGGACTTGCTGGTTATTTTTAAGATGATCATAATGTGGTTTTCTTCTGGATGTAATGCTGGTTTGTAAGTAGAGAGGTATTGTAATCCTTTGTCTGCTAAATAAACAGAGATGAAATAGTGTGAGATAGAAATAGAACCAAACAGCAGTGACTGTCTTTTTTCACATGCTCTGATCATCAGACTGTAATCAGTCATCGCTTTCAATCTGTTGCTATATTTAGGGTGAAAAATCTCCCTGGTCCTTCCTGAGTTCACAGAGGTGTTTGTGTGTTGCTTGCACCCCTCCAAACTCACGTCTCTCTGGGGCTGCTGGTGAGAATGTCTGTGTGCCAAGCAGCCTGCCGTTCAGGAGCTGTGCCTGTGGGGTGGTTGCTGCACCATCCCTTGCACTTCGGTACTTTTAGTGAACCAAGAGTAGAGAAAAAGACATTAAAATGATGTTTTGAGGAGTGTGTGTGAACTCTGCTGCTGCGTGTTGCCTGCTCTTCAGTGGAGCTCTTTCTTAGTAGTTCTTTTCCTATTTCTCCATGGCTATTTTTCTGCATTTCACTTTAAGTACCTTCTGCTTTGAAGCTTTCTCTTCTTGAAGGCTCTCACAGCTTTTATTTTGGTAGAAGATGGGAAATCCAGCATGCAGGCAACACATGAATGGAAAACTTGCTGGTTTTATTTTTTTTTTTTTTTTGTTAAGATGCTTGTCTGCTCTTAGCTGAGAGCTGCCAGACTGGAGGAGCCAGAGGGAATGTGAAGGATATATGGAAGCAGTTAAATTTGTTTTAAAAAGAAAATCAATTAAAACATTTCTTAGTACATTTCCTTTCATTGATCCTAATGATATCCTGGTAGCTTGATATAAAAACAGAGCTCCTGGAGTTTTTTAGGCGGGTGCGTGCAGCACTGAAACTCTTTCTACACCGTTTCTATTACCTGAATTACAGCAGGAATTTGCCAAGATTCAGGCTGCTGATGTGGCAGCAACATGAATGATCTTTGCTTCAATTGATGTCACTGCTAAGAATGCATGTCATTTGGATGTTGCAAATTACTGTGCCTTGGGATATTTATAATGAACTTGGGAGGCAAGAAGGTGGAATAAAGTTTTTTTGGGGGTTGGTAGCACAGAGTATTTTGTAGGGGTCTTAATCTTACTAGTGACATTCTCTTAATGTGCTAAATTAAAGGTGGGCTGTGATGGTGTGTTTACACGTGTGTAAGTACATCAGCACTTAAATTCAGAATTCCTGTGTGGAAGCAGAAACAATTTGTCTGTGTTTCAAGGTAATTTGTAGCTTTAAATCCTGAACTGCAAGAAGTTTCAAGATATGGTAAATTGCATTCTATGAAAACTATGTGTTCTGTTGCCACATGGGTTTTCTATTTTGTATAAAAGGTTGGGGAGGTGTGTCTGTGGATCCCTTTGTAAGCTATAGGTGAAATAGCCATCTTGTAGTATTGAAATTTCAGAGTTAAACTTCTTAAACTTGCAGCTGATCTTGATGAAGCAGAAATTCTAAGACATTACAGCATGGCTGGAAATGTTTTGTAAGACTGGGTTAGCAAGCAGCAGCACATCCATTACATGAGCACAGGGACTTCCAGAACACTGAAAATGTGGAAAACAACACTGACTTGCTGTGTTGAGTTTCAACAGACTTTCCAAAGTATCTCTAAGATACTTGAATACTTCAAAAATTATGTCCTTAGACTTCAGAATAAAACTTGAATGCAAAACAGTGGAGATAAGCTACAGTAAAACATGTCTTCTTTGTTTTCTGCTTCCGTTCATGTTGTTAATTATTTTTTGTCCTGGGTATTAAACCAGGTCGATGTTGATGTTGTGAGGCTCTTGCTTTAGAGTATTTTTTCTGTGTTCATGGCATGGTGTTTACTGTTTTGCGTGTACAGTCTGGCCTCATAGTAGGCCCTTGGGTAGAGGAACTGTGCCCTTCTCTTATCTGACATCCCATAATGATGTTGCAGTTTTTTTGGGTTGTGCTAAAAATAGCAACATACACAGTATAGAGCTAATAAAGCAGTTCATGAGTTTGATGCATAGCAGATGCTTTGAGAAAGAGCCACCTCAAAGATCTCAGAATTAAATGAAGCATTTCTGTGTTGGTTGTTTCAATGGTTTGCTTAATACAAGAACATTTCGGCTGTCAAGGAATTATTAATTTCTTTAGTGCGTTTTTAAGCCTTTAATTATATTAAAATATTAGCTGTCGTAATATTTGAAGCTTAAAGACCTTGTACATTCATCATACTTGTTGAAGGGAAAATTAAAATAATTTTGGTATTTAGATATTGTAATTTTCCTGTATTCTTTGAGTAAATATGAGGCAGGTGGGATTCAATAAAAATAAATACAATTTGACACTTTTTGCTCTGTGCCAGGGGAAAGCAGCCAGTACAGTACACTAATTTAGAAAGCCTGTGTTAGCATAACATATTTACTTGGTTCTCTTAGAATATTTTTTTTTCTCTTCTAGAATTCCTCAGCTTTGAGTGGATGATGCTTTAAGGTGACCTAGTTATGTTTTTTGCAATCCTCATGATACAAATCTGATCCCCCCCAAAATATGAATGCATTTACCAACATTTTTCCACATAGACCATTAATTTTCTTATAGTTAATAGTAAGTTTCCTCCCCTTTTGTATAATGTGATCAGCAGCTTTTTCACTGTGGTATTAAACTTGCTGTTTTCCTTACAATTCCACAGAAAACAGGTAAGTTAATGCTTTCTTGAAGTCCTAGAAAGAGAGTCCTAAAGTAGAAGAAAGTCAAACAAAATTTAAATGTTCTTTAAGTATCAGAAGATTTAGAAATAAAACGAGTCTTCATCTGTTCTATCATTTAAGCACTTTACCCTGAATGGGACCACAGGACCAAAGAGCACAACTTCTCCAGTAGTGGGGAATCACAGGTCAGGCTTCAGACCAGAAATTATTATTCCTAGAATATGGGGAGGAAGGCGAATTTCATCACAGGCAGCAAATCTCTGCTGTCAGGCTTAGGATAGAAGATGAAGTGGTTGCACAACTGTTTTCTGCTGAAGGGGTCGTGCCTCCTTTTGCCTTTATGTGGTTTGGTTACTAAGTGTTTTCTCACTGTTCTTGGGAGCACTTTGGATTTGTTGGGTGGGTGGTGCCCTTCCCAGAGGGATGGAAGAGGGAGGCTGTCTGCAGACGTTGAACATCACACATGCCCTGTGAAGTGCTTAAACCTCCTCCTGAGGGCATAGATAGTCATGGAGGTTAAGTGTTGCACCTAAGGTTATAAATTAAAGCAAAGGTCAGGGAAAATTGGCTGGCGCTGGGATGAGGATGGGAGCTCAAATAGACCTTGAGTCAGCACATGCCCCATGAGTGAGACCATGAGTAGCAAGAATCTTTCCTGTTGTATCCAGCACTGGAGTTTGCAGGAGGATTTACCCCTGAACTGTGCTATCCTTTGGTATGTGGTTCATAGCAGGGCCTTGTCATTTCTTCTTCACTCTTTCTGTTCAGGCTGAATGCTGTGTTATGTGTTGGCTGTCATGCCAGTCATGGTTGGGTACCTGTCCTGAGATGCCTATCACAGAACTGATCTCTCTGATAAAAGGTGCTTTGCAGTCTCTGGAAGCAGATGTGTCTTAGGACATCTCAATTTGAGTTCAGCAGCTGGTCATTTTGAAGACTTGAAAACCTCCATCCATAGGCTTCATGCAAAATACTCCATGATGACTTGCGAGCGGAGACTGACGATGTCTGTGGATTCTGTGCTCGGGTGAGGAAGGGAGGCAGGAGCACAGCTAGCCACAACTGCAGTGGATTGTCAGCATGAAATTATTCTGCTGCCATTATCACACTGGGAGATTGCTTCAGACTTGGAAAGGAGAGGAAAGGTGGAGATCGTAAACAGGAGCCAACCTGGGACTTATTTAGTCTTAAGCACACCTGCCTTTTGGTAGATGTGAATTGCTTGGAGACATGGTTGCAGATGTCTAAGCAAAAGGTTTTCTGTAGGGTTGTGAAATAACGGCATGGTTCTGTCCTAGAGATGGTGAGTACCCATCCTCGGCTTAGAAAGTGCAGGGCTCTTTTCACACCACGCAATTATGCTAACGAAATAAATTGTAGCCTCCTTTCCCTGTTGAGCTTCATTATGTTTCATATGAAAAGACCTATAAAAGATGGTGAGCACAGCATATGGTTGGCAGCAGAGCCTTTTAAAGCTCTGATCTTCAATATGATCTAAAAAGATCAAAGTGAGGTGGTGAAGTAGCTTCCCTGAGCCAGATGCTTATCAAAAAGTGGACTGCTCAGAGTATTATGACGGAGCTCTTCTGTGGAAGGATCTGCACTGGATTTCAGAACCTACACCTCAACACATGCATCACTATCCTGCTTACTTTCTGGGAAACATGTTTTCTCCTTAGACAGTAAGAGTATGGAAGAAATGTAGTATATGGCATACAGGACAGGCTGTTCCCAGAAATCCTATTTGAATGTTATAAAGCTGAGGTCTTTGGGGCACCAGCCCTTTCTGGAGGTGCATCAGAGTATTTTTAAGTGAAATTCTCTAGGAAAGAAAAAAAAACCCACCAAAATCAGAACAAGTTTAAAGTTCTAAGCTGCTGGGTACTGCATGTCAGGAAGGGGGTGCAGGCAGGGCTGAGTGTGCTGGTCACATCCCTGTGGAGGAAGGGTGGGGAAGACGTAATTTTTAGAGGCTTCCTCATTCTGCGGAAGTACCAGTGAAGGAATCTTCCCTTAGGAACACAGTTCATCCTGTAAACCTGTGCTGCCTGCAAGTCCCAGTTGTCTTCCAAAACATATCCTTGAGCCTCTTTCATTATGCAGGCTGTTTGTCTGACAGCCTTTGTGCAGACTTTGGCTTTTTCTTCCCTGAAGTTGTGTAGGATGTTGTGTGGTGAACTCACATGCTCTGTGCTGTTACTCACTGGAAAGGGATCTTCTGGTGAAAGGAGCAGGATTTAAATTGTTGGCGTAACATTTCCCGCTGATCCTGTGTGCCTCGCTGCCCCTGGAAGAGATGGCTAGTTGTGAGTTCAGAACAAGTCTTTGCACCAAGCTGCAAATCATCTGCCCAGTGTTTCCTTAGCTCCCTTTCCTGTCTCACTGGCTCCCTGATGGCAGCCTACCTCTGCATTATTTAGGAGGGATCCCCTTATTTAAAAAAACCCCAAAATCAATTAGCAAAAGATAACTGTTTCCGATGTCGGGCTTCTCGTTGGTTTTTTTTTTGTTTTGTTTGTTTGTTTGTTTTTGGTTTCTTTTTTTTGTTTGTTTTTTTTTGGTTTTTTTTTTTTGTTTTTTTTTCTCCTTGTAACTCTTAATTGCGTGCAGGCACTTCTCATCTTTATGATGGGGTGTGAGCAACTGACCTTGATTAAATGACCTGTGAATTATTGGCCACATAGGAGCAATCGGTGGTCTGCTGGGCAGTCAATGGCTTGAGTGCCTCTACCTAGGGAAAGGCATTCCTGACCTCAGTCAGAGTAATGGTGAAATATGAGATAGTAATTCTTGAGCACCTTCAGTTTTTACGTGTAGGAGGAATACTGTGAGGCACCTTTAGAAATTGCCATTTTATATTTACCCGCAATGGTATTAATAAAATGGAAATTCAGATGGCAATTACTTTTTTTTCTGATCTCTGGAGTCTGCTCCACAGAATCTGTATATCTGGATCATCTAATTTGACTCAGCCTGAGTTACAAATGGGCAGTATACCTGAAATGTCCGTAGCAGGATGGCTCCTTCAATCTCCTCCCAAAACAGCTAATCTGGCTGTCGTGTTGCTGTGCAAAAATTGTGTCTGGTCTGCAGTTAGCGTTCCCAAAATGGTAACAGTGGCTCAACAACTGTGGTTCAGGTGTTATTTCTCATACAGATGGCTTTGGGGACAGACTAGAAGCAACTGCTTTCATTGTTTCAGGTGCAGACTCCTTTACTGCTGGCTGCTAATTCACTGCAGTGGAGATATTTTCCTCTGAAAAACTCAGGCTACCAGTTGCTATCTCTCCTTTAAATGTTTCAGATATATTGTTTGTTTTTTTTTTCTCCTGCCTTATGAGCTTAGAGCGCTCTGAATAATTACACTGCTTTTGGTATGGAAATGGTGTTTTCTTTTGGAGATCAAGTGTGGATGCTGGGTTCTTACAGCCCTGGCTTAGGTGTCAAAAGGCAGGATAGCAATTTGCCGGTAGTCCTTAAAATCTGCAAGGATGAATAATGTGACTCAGTCCAAAAAAAGGTGTAGGACATGCAACAAAGCCAGAGATGGGTGCTAACTCAGGAAGTTACATTGAAGAATCTTCTGGAAGACGTTTAATTGATTAGGTTTTGTTACATTACTGAAGAGCAAAGTCTGAGTGCAGTCAAGTAATGAATGGCATATTGATAAGAAACTCAGAGTGGTATTGTTTTTCATGGGTTTCCCTGACGGTTTCTATGGGGACAAAGACGCATTTCCCGTCCGAGTGCGGCTGCTGCCCTCTGATTGCACTTCTGTGGTTTCATTCACCAGTAATGGGAAAGCATTCATAGGCAGAATAGCTTCCCCTTTTTAAATAGCCATGATTCAGGGTTGTATTTTTTTTAATGCATTAGACTAATGCAGTGTTTTATCAATGATCTGATAGATGCATAATGCTCTTTTTCCAAGTGCTTATTCAGGGTCTGCATTAAAACTTGAAATTATGTACTGTAATTACGTAAGCCTTGACAAAAGTCTTTGTTGCCCTACAGTATGTGTACAAAGTGATTCTCATCTGGCTGTGGCAGTAGCTTACATTTGAACTTTACGGATTCATTTTGTTGCAACTCTGTCGAACTCAAATGCTGGTGCTTTTGGTACACTTTTTTCTCTTGTGGGGGTCCTTCAGTTGACTGATGTGAGTTAATTATTTAGAGAATGAGAGTTTTTTAGAAATGTGACTTTTTTTAAAAAAGGATTATTTTTGTTTGTCCTTTTTCTGTTCTGTGATGGGAGGTCCTTCAAAATTGACTGTGATTTCACATTTTCATGTTTGGTTTGTCTGTCCCTTGCCTACCAAATGTCAAATTTAGGGTTGTCCAGTTACTCTGCAATTGGATGCACTCCTCACCCTTTGCTGTGGAGGTTCTTATTCTCAGAATCTACTTGCAGTTTTCAGGGTCTGTTTGTTGTTGTTGGCTTTTATTCTTTTTCCTGGCTATTTGATTTCAGTGCTTCCTCTGAGAGAGGGCATGTGGGGGAGAGAGAGATTGGGTCTCATTCAGCATGTATTTCTGTGTATTTAGACTTTAGAATCCCCTCTTTTCTGTTCCTCTCTGCACTCTCCCTTCCCCACCCCTCAAAAAAAAAAAAAAGAAAAAAAAAAAAGGCTCACTGGCTTGCAGAAAACAGAGCTCTTTTAGGCAATGCTTGAAATGCGGAGGAAGGGAAGGCCAGCCAGAGCTGGAAGCTTTCTCACAGAGCTGGGTGCTGTGCAGTGGGAAATAACAGCTTCTGAGCCAGGCTACTCTTTTTTGATTGCCTGAAAATATGTGAAAGGACTGTTAAAAGGGAGGTGAGACTTGCCATTTACACCTGTGCAATACCCAGTTGTAGTACCGTACAGATTGTTCTGTATGTGAGGCTGAGGTGTGTGAAGTTGTCTGTCCCTGGTGAAAATGGGCTGGAGTGGGTCTCCACAACCCCAGTGCTGGCTGGTGGTGAGGGACTCTGGCAGAGCTGAGGTAAGTCCCTTGGCAGAACCATCTCATGAGCGCTTTCCATCATCAGCGGTGCCAAGCCGGAGAGCCACGGTGCCGGCCAGCCCGTAGTCATGCTCCTGTGCTCTCCTTGCTGTAAGGGAGGCAAACTTGTGTTGTCACCTAATGCAAACATGCGAGACCTTACAAATGACCTCGGGAACACTCAGGTTGCTTCTGAGTGTAATTGGGAGGGGAGAGAGTCACGCTGAGGCCGTGCACCTGGCAGTACATGCTGGGGAGATGCAGGCTCTGCAGTTTGTGAGGGAGATGCGAGCTCAGTGCCGAACCTGTGCTGGAGCACTGCCTGGTTGCAGAGGAGCCATTTCACTGCCTGCACCTTACACACAAAGGTGTTCCTGGCTGAGGGTTTGGGGGCTGAGGAGGAGGAGGAGGGGTGAAGGTTTTGTTTTTGTTTAATTTGGGACCTTTTGTTTCCTTAAAGCCTGTCAGCTTAGCAGGATGAAAAACCTGGTTAGAGTGTTTTCTTCACTTGGCCACAGCTTACAGAGGAGCAAGCAGATAAGGGCCAGCTGTTGTTCCATTTGCTTGCTTAAACAAAACCCGCTGTAGCATGCATGGCGGCTGCAGCACCTTGCAAGGAAAGCAAGAAGAGGATATGGCTTTTGTGTGCTGCTTCTTTTTAATTATCAAGAAATTATTTCTTCTCTTGGAGAAAAGATGAATTTTTGGTCACACCTTGCAGTCTGCTCTCTGTGGTTTTGTACCACATCCGTTGTAGAAAATGAGAGATTAGGGAATTCCAATAACTTTATGTAATATAAAAGCTTCTCATTGAACTGTGTTTTCTAAATTCTTTGGCAGCTTCCAGAAATGTAAAATAGAATAAGAAAGTAAACAGCATTTCCCTACACTGTTGACACTGGGATGGCAGGGGAGTGTGTGTGGGGGATGAATTCCCTCCTGGAAGTTGTTTATAAATAGCATGCTCTGCCCTGCTCCCTGTGTGTGTGTTCTGCTTCTGTTAGTTAGCAGAAGTGAGTCGATGCTTTCCTGTCTGGCAGTTCAGTGACTTAATGCATGTTTGAGTAGTTGGCCTCACTGTTTTATTGCTACACATGCTTTTCTATGGAAAAACTGAGGTGGGCAATGCAAATGGAACCACAACTCATGTCCCTGCCTTCCCTTTCATTTCCTCCCCTCTGTTCTCTGCTCTCCTTGGCATGTTGTTTTTCCTCTGGGTGTTTCTCCTTGCTGCTTTCCCCATGCTGTGCAGGAACATATTGAAGCTGAGCACTGTGAAAGGACTCTTCTCTAGTCACTCTCCTGTTGTGGACCCTCTGAGCTGTGTACAGAAGGAAATTGCTGTGGTCTTGGTAATTGTAGTTAAGATTCTCCTTGCAGCCAGCTTCCTGTATGAGGCATTGCTGCTGTAAAGTATTGTTTGAGTGCCAGTGAGGGGATTGTCCATGGCCAGAAGTGCTGTTAGGCTGGCAGTGGGTAATTAATGTGGAAGCAGGTGGGTTGAGCAAAGCCCATCAGCATCGACCTGGAGGAGCAAACACTGGCCTATTTAAGGAGAGAAGGAGCTGCCCTGACACACTATGCTTGGGAGCCAGGTATTCTGAATTTTGTATTTATGACTTCCTCATTTGAGGCATGTTGCCAGAGGGGCTTTCACCTCTGCTAGTAGACATCTCTAGCTGTTGAAAAGGTCTAAGTGTCATTATGAGAGTTTATGGCACAGTTGCCTCAAGTATTCCATAGAATAAAATGCTCTTCAGTTGGTTCAAAGAAGATAGGGCTGAGCTGCCCTGGAACCAAGTATAAGCCAAAGCTGGCCGAGATGTCTTTTGCAGCTCAAGCTCAAGCAATGTTGTCTTCAGTAAACATTTAAGAGACAGGGCTCTCCTTGTCTGTTTTAATGCCAGTTAAATGATTTTTAGTCAGGAAACACAAGTCGTGCTTTCTGGGGTGAAGTTCAGTCCCTGTCTGTGAATGTCTGTGGTGTGGAAACAGGCCATGATACAGAGCGATTGTAACAGATCAGTGGGGTTTGAGAGATGAGGAAGTAATACCCAAAGTTGAGTTACAGTCCCAAGTTGTTGAAAAGAAACGCTGCGCTACTGCTAGATCACTCTGCCATCCAAAGGCATTGGACAAGCCTTGATTCATGCATTGATTCTGTTCTCAAAAGCATCCATTGCTGTCAAATGGTCTGAAGGGTAATTGGAAATCCTTTGGATGCCTCCAACAGGGACAGATTTTTAAATATAGGTACAGACCCTAGCACTGAGAATTGAAAGGAAAAGTTATGTTCATCTAGTGCTATGACAAGCAGCTCTGCGTCACTTTTTCTACTCCTGTGTGATATACATAAGGGAAGAAAATTGTCTTGCAGAGGTAATTACTGCAGCACAGTGATGAGTTTGCAGTGCTTTGCAGGCAAAAGGAATTTGCTGTCTAGATAAGGCATCTCTCTGCAAGTTCTCTGGTTGTCTCTCTGTTCAGTCCAACATGAGGAGCTATTCTGTTTTGGTTGGGTAGATAAGCTTGCTGTTAATTTTGGCAGCATTCAGCTCACCTGATCTCACTTTGCCCAAAAGTCTTTTTGGGAAGACTCAAATCTGTTAAAATTGTTCTTCCTAAATTCTGGTGAAAAGGAAAATGTTGGTTGATTAGGGTGATCATTTAGGGTCAGTGTGACCATTTTATTCCTGTGAAACCTTGTGGAATTACAGGTGCAAGGAGTGGCTTGCCAGCATGAAGGTGTCAAAATAACCTTGTGTAATTAGGGCTGGGTTTGTGTGTGGATGTGAGTCCTACACGGGTCCGTAAGACTGCAGCCAAAACAGAAGTTGGAGGTTTATGTCTCCTTTTGGAAATCACATCTATATAAAATTAATCAAATGCATGAGTACAGCAGTTCCTTTTATCTTTTTAAGACCTTATTAATGACTCTCTTGGACATAACTATTTGAAATCTTGTACCTGTATATGTGGTAATATTACCTGTATGTCTCTAATATCTCTAACCAGTATAGAACAGATGGTATCAAGTATTTGTAACAACTGCTGCGAGTGGATTTTAAACTGATTCACTTCTGTGGTCGCTGATTTTTTTTAGACTATGACATGTAAACATGTAATTGCAACAGCCAGGTATTTTTGTTTGATGTTTGCTTACCTTGATGTTTGTTTTGGTTTTTTTCTGCCCATAGGACTAGAGTGAAATTGGAAAGCCTAGAAGATGCTTATATTTTAAGAGGAAATGATGACTCTCTTTCTGATAAGCATGGATGCCCAGCCTATGTGAGTCCAGAGATCTTGAACACAAATGGCAGCTACTCTGGCAAAGCAGCGGACGTATGGAGTCTAGGTGTCATGCTTTATACCATGTTAGTTGGACGCTATCCTTTCCATGACATTGAGCCTAGTTCCCTCTTCAGCAAGATCCGTCGTGGGCAGTTTAACATTCCAGAAACTCTATCCCCCAAGGCAAAATGCCTCATACGTAGCATACTGCGTCGGGAGCCATCAGAAAGGCTGACTTCACAGGAAATTCTGGACCATCCATGGTTTTCTACAGATTTTAACGTATCAAATTCAGGATATGGTGCTAAGGAAGTATCAGATCAACTGGTGCCTGATGTCAACATGGAAGAAGACTTGGACCCATTCTTTAACTGAGCACAAAGACTGGTGTTCAGAAGGTACACAACCTGGAGATGAACACATGAAGGAGCCCTTCCTGACCACGTTAAATCACATCCTGCATCAGCCTAGCTTGGTAGCAAAAGACACTCAGAGGTCCTCGGGTTGAGAAGGAACCTCCACAAGGAGCTAATATAACAAATGTAGCATGGGGACAGATTGGGGGGGCGGGGGGAGCTTGCTATCAGGTTAGATTGATTTGGAGGAGAAAAGGCAGCATGGAGCAATTGTAGCTTCTCACCTTTTTGGAGCCAAGGAGACTGCACATGCCAGTTCTGGTGCAGCTGTATCACTCCTGTTTCTGTTCCATTAAAAACAGTGGTAACTCTCAACAAATAAAAACGTTTTTGCCTCAGCTCACATCTTGGCATCGCACTGTTAGATATTTAACTTCAGCCATTATTCAGGGAAAGTACAATTGGCTTACATTTTTTTAATCGGATGTCTAATAATTAATGGGATTAATATAAGAAAAAATTAGGTGCACAAAGACGGACATGAAAAGTGGGTGCTAAAAACAAACAAAATTTCAGTTCATGTCTCTTGATAGCTATTTTCAACTCATTTCTTCTAAATAAACTACTTAATATTCTTGTCAGGAAATGACATTTTAATGCTTTGTTCCCTTAAGGGGAAGTAACTGTCATTTAACAGGCTGTTCTGTTTTGTGTCAAATGGTTTGTTGCAGGAAGCTATTATAACTCGAACTTCCAGATGCATTACTGCTATAATGGGGGGGGGGGGGAAAGAAGAAAACTGTTTTGTTTTGTTTTTTTTTTTTAAAGATATGAGATACTGGCTTCCATATCTGCCATGCTGCACGTATATGACTAGAGAGGGCAGAAAGGCCCTAACTGTGTCTTTATCTGAGAACCGATCTCTTCTTTACTGACTGGCCCACATGTAAATAGAGGGCTCTTTATTATTGAAGAAGAGTATTGTGGGTTTTTTCTTTGAATTCCTTTCAACTTGGGAAAAGAATTGTTTGGTTTTGATTTTTGTTTATGTCCAGACTAAGAAATAAGAGGGTATTAATAAGCTGAACATTTATATTACAGATATTCCTCTTGAAACATACACAGTAATATGCACCTTTTGTATTGTCAAGACTTATTCTATTTATTGAAGAAAATGTCACAGTAGTGATGTATTAAGCCAGTACTTCAATTACGGGTTGACTTGGGATGACATGTTACATGCTGTAGTTAACACACTTCTTTTCTGTTCAGGTATTTCTGTCCCTAAATAACTTTTTATTTAGCTTCTTTTTTTTTTTTTTTTCCCTAGATAGCTTTATTTGATTTAGACTGGCAAATGTTTTTATTACTGCTTTTATATTGCTGTATGATATTGAAATCTCTTCGCATAAATATTTGTGTTTCCAGTACCTCAGTTGTTCTGATATTACTGCCTGTATACGTTTTGTGAAGTGGTCATGTTTTTTGGGTAGGTACATGTGGACTCTGTAGTATGTAAATGTTACTTGAATTTGTGCTTAATTATAGTATGTGGCATGTGCGTACAGCTACTTGGCATTTGACGTATGGATGCTATTTGCCTGCCTTGCAGGAAAGTTATGGTCCCACTCTCAAGAGGATGTTTCACAGTTCTTTATCAAGAGACAAAGCTAGCTGCAGCTGACCTGCCTTGGTTCTATTTTGGTAACTAAGAATATAAAGGAGTAATGTTTTTACACTCTGAAGATGGTGCTGTGTCAAGAAGGACTTTTTTTTATTTTGTAAGTACCTTATAGGAGGAAAGATTGGTGATGTGCATGGTGGGGTTTTACTGCCTCTGGTGCTTTGTCATGTATTTGGTTTAATGTTTTTGTCCTAATCTCTTCAATAAATAAAATTGTGCATATTTAACTAAACTTCAGTGGTGAACTATGTTCTATGTTCTTACTGAATGACTGAATGTAGGATCACTTAGCTGGTATTTTTTTGTGTTGCTTACAAGCTCTTGCCAGAGTGTGAGCTGAGCAAGCTTAGCACCTACATTTACAAGCAAACACTGCAAGCCTTTTCATCAAAAATTTTATCATTTGCTATGAGTAAAACTGGCTTTTATTTTATTTTGGCTTATCTCTAGCCCATTTACTTTCCAAGAAGGGTAAATGTAGTGAGAACTTTAGTGCTTAGAGTCTTTTTGGCTGGTGAAGAGAGATACCAAAATGGAGCGAGCAGGCACTTGCACTTTCCAAAATCCCAGAGGAATGTGCATCGTGCATTTTCACCTCAGTTCCAGAAAGGATGAATCTGTATTAGCACCTCCTGATTTACAGTCCTTTACTTAAGGCCAGATTGTGTTTCTGTCACTCATCTTCAATAATAATTAAACGATGCAGATAGTGACATCATGTATAAGTGCAGTGTGGCGTAATAATGTGTTTTGTGAATGTGAGGCAGGACAGTTGAATCTTGGTCCCTTAAGAAAAGACAGTTTGAATTGGGCTTTGATTTGAACCATCATGCAGCTGTTTTCAGCAGGCCTGTAGTTTGAAAAATCTGAGGGTGGCTGACGACTGTCCCTGAAGAAACCTGAAAGCCTTAAACCTCCCCTTTGCAAGAGTATTGCACCAAAACTCCTAACACAGGGTTTACTGCCAGTCTGGATAACTCTACTACATGATTTCATCCTAGGTAATTCCTGGCATATGTTGAATATTTGAGTTGGTAGGTTGAGAATTAAAACTGTTGATTATAGCACAAACCAGAAATGTTATTAACATGTAGAAACACTTGAAGATCAGTTTTTAAATGATCTGTATGCCTGCAGCCAAAGTTTAAATTACTTGAAATTCTTTCAAATCAAACTCCCACAATAAATGTGCTTTATAGAAAAAAGCAGATTGTAATCAGAGAGAGAAGGGGAGCACTGAGAATTTCCCTCTCCCCCACTTAAACTTATGTGAACAGCTTCTGTTCTGTTTGGGTGGAAGTAGTTAGACCTTATTTTCCAGCAACCTGCATGCTTGCTTTTTCACTGCCAGTAATTATATGAAAAATGCAGCTGACTAATGATTGCTCGTTTGCAGTGAATTTTTTACTTGAGGCTAAAGCTTTCTCGGTGTTGCTGCAGTGGAATCCTTTGGCAGCTGAAGTCAGCTTTATAAAATGCTGAAGGGGTGTCTTGTTTTTGGAGCTTCCTTGTCCCTAAAGTGAAACCCAAGAGAGGGATTTGTGATTCAAACCGCTGATTTCTGGCTCATTTTTTATTTCTGCTTCATGGGCAGTGCTAGTCGAGTACAGGTAATAGCACTGCTTGCTGCAGAAATGCCTGGATAGCTTTCTTAGTGCTGCTCAACCCTCAATTTGGGCAGCAACTGCAGTGGGATGCAGGATTTTGCTGAGCAGGCTGTCAGATAGTCTTAGCTGCGTCTTGGTCCTGGAGAAAAGGATGATCATCTCACAGCTATGCTGGGTGAAAAGTCATGTCTTACAAACAAAAACATTTCACAGAATATGATCCAATGGCAGACTTAGGGAGCAGAGGCACTCCATCCCTTCTGTCTCCTCTACCTCTCCCAACTGACAAAAGAAAAAAGAGTTTATTTTTAGCACGACTATATACTACTACTATATATTTTGTCAGTGCAGCACTGTGTGTGATTTCAAGCCTACAGGCTTTTCTTCAGGACTGCACAAACAAGCAACAATTATTCCTTTGGCACCATGATGTCATATGACCTGATCCCTTAGCCTCACTGAGGTGTGCATATGTGATAAACAAGTAAGTTAAAAATATATTCTCTTGTAGATGAAATAACCTTGGTAAACTTATGTTTCTGAAAAGAAAAAATGAAAAAAGCCCAACCCAAGCCCCTAAAACCCCAAACCACACCTTTCTGGTAGTCAGAGAGGAAGGGTATGAAATGTGATGCCAAGGAAAAATTATTAAGAAGGGAAAAGAAATAACACTCTTCATCCTGAAATGATTGTGTTGAAATTTGGAAATGTATGAGTGAGCTCTGTGACTAATAGCATAATGAATACCAAAAGAATCAGTAATGATCAGTTCTTTATTCTTAAAGTTTTGGCTAAGTTTTCTATGAAAAACTTGCTAATTTAATAAGTGACAGTCTAGCTAGCAACTTAACTAGCTTGTAACTGTCCTTTCAGTAGAAGCAAATGTTGAAAATTGGTAACATGGTGAGACAAATTGAAATCAAAGTGTAAGCTAAACAGGGTATAAATGACCTGTAATGTGGTGCAATTCCCCTGGAACAGGAAAAACATCTGAGGAAAATTTCTTTAAAGAAACCAAAACCCCAAACTTAAATCAGGCCAGTTCTGCAACTGGCTTTTGCTTTTTCCAACGTTTTTGGTCTTTACATTCTCAGTACCAGTTTCTGTGCCTCCATTTTGTATTTTTTGACTTCTGAATTAATCAAATTTAGACTATTGGCTTGAAATTGTGATCCTCTGGAGATGCTTTCCAGAGGCCTCTGTAACAAAGTTTGAAACTCTAGACCGTGTTTGCCTTGGAAAGTTTTAAGTATATTGGTGAATATCTGTAAATGTGAGAAAAAATACATTTACAGTGATGATAGTGTAAATTCTGAGAAATGAATTTGATATTATTTGTGCTGATGTAAATGAGTGGAATCCATTTCTTAAGGGCCTGAATGGGCCTGAGTTCTGTGCTGAGAGGTGTCATTTATTCTCTTTATTACTCAATTTATATTCATTTAGACTCCTCCCAAAAACTGGCTCAGTACAGAAATGGATCCCTTTGTTCTGTCTCTCCTGCCTGCTTCACCCAGCATCCATAGCCAACAGGGGAAAAAGGAAATAATCTTGGCATGGCAGCTAGTGGAAAGTAATAGGTTAGTTGCTGCTGCACTTTTTCTGCTCAAGAGATTAAAGCATTGCAAAGCTGGTGCTGACATCATTCCAAGCACACAAAAAGCTGACGTCAGTTGTACAGTATACTGCAAGGTGTTTATCTCCATCTGATTAGATTGGCAAAATGGGTACTGCGAAAGCAGCACACAAAGAAGGAAATGGTGTTTGTCCATGCTTTCCACTCTCCCTCTGACATCAGAGTCAGTCCTGGAAAGATTGAAACGTGCTCAATAAGGCTGCTGTAAAAATCTGGTGCTACCACTGAGCTTGACTTTCTTTCATCTAAATCTCCAAACATCAGTGTTGAGTATGCAGTTTGTTTGAAGTGGGTGTTGGGTAGTCCCTCCTCGCAGGTGAGTCCAGATCTGAACTTTTGGCCTTCTCAAAGCCCATCAAAGTGACAAAGTAAGAAGGGACCCTATGACACAGAGTACATACGCTCCTTTTTTGCCTGCTTGCCTAAGTGTGGGTCACTGGTCAGCAAAGAAGACAGAATTGCTACCGGTCAGTGACCAGCAGGGTGGGAGGCTGCTGGCCCTGCCTACTACCCCAACTGCTATGCCCTGCCTGTTGCCCTGCCTGCTGACCAGAGCATGCTGGCAGCACCAGCTGCTGCCATGTTAAGCATAACTTGAAGCCCAGGTTACGCTGCCTTTGCTTCCCCTGTTTGCAGGAGTGTGCTGGAGATGTGGAGGGCAGAAACAAAAAGCAAATTATCTTCCTTCAGCTGTGACCAAATGGGCTGTTACAGACAGAAGTGTTCACCCATAACTGCAAATACCTGCAGAAAGGGGACACCTGGCAATAGTGTGTTCCACGGGTCAAGCCAAGTTCTTCAAGGTATGGGGCAGAGGTGGGTAAGTGCTCATGCTGAGACCTGACTTCTTTTTTATTTCCCACTTAGTTCATTGTTTCTCTCATAACAGTTTATGGTTAAAATTTGGTCTAATTCAGTCACTGGAGATAAGGTTAAAATTTAGACATGCATTTTTGTCAGAAATAGAATATTCTGCGTTGAAAAAAATGTTCAAATCCATGCAGTTGTGGTTTAATTTTAAGATCTCAGTATCAGCCTGCTAGAAGAGGGGGGCTCGTGCTTACTGGTCACAAATGGGCATTTTATTGCTTCATACCTGATTTCTACTTTCTCCTACGTGTAATCACCACAACTAGAGATTATTGGTAATTTCTAAGTGCTTGTCATTGCTAATTAAACATTTTAGTTTTTACATTAGTAAGAAATGTGCCTGTTCCATGCCTTTAGAGCTGCTGTAACATGGAGTGTATCGGTGGGTAAAAATTGCAGCTCTCCTGGGTACTGAGTTTCTGACAGGGCTCCAGCTGCACTGGGGTAAAAAGACTTTACTGCATGCAAACTTTTTATTAGAATAAACGTTGCTTCTAAAGTTACATAACATGCCTACTCTCCTTGGTAGCTCAAATCAAGGCCAATCAAATCAAGCTGCTCAAGATGAGTAAGTACATGCATATTTTACCAGTTGTTACTTTTTAAAAACTCTCTAATTCAGTCAAAGGAACATATCTTGGAAGAGCAATAGCATGATTGCAACAGAGAATTTATGGCAGAGAAAGAAAAACCATCTTTTTTTTTTCTTTTCTTTTTCTATTCAACATGATGAGAGGTGTTGACAAAATCCATTTTCTTGGTACTGTGTAGAATATCGAGTCTTTGCCCTGTCTGAGGAGCTGCTAACATGAATAACCAGTGATCTCATGTAACCTCAGGACAGCAGTGAGATTTGTCAGAAAGTTCTCAATGTGCTGTCTTTAATTTAAAAAAGGAACATCAGCAGTATGAAATGCATGATTCAGAGAAATCCACTGACATTTTGCTATTGTCTGCAGCTGATAAAACTGGAGTAGTCAACATCGCCTGATTTCATCCCTGCTGATTGATCAGGCCATGAGTATAACCCACATTTTACTGCAGAATGAAATTTTTCCTGGATAAATTTAGCTGTGTGTAGAAAGCCAGGACAAGATCAAGGTTGTATTTATGTCCTTAGAGCACAGAAGATGCAGAGTGATTGTCCTCTTCCTCTTTTTTTTTTTTTTTCCCTTTTATGAGTAGACTTTTTGCATAGGTAAATGTAAGGAAGATAATGCCCTTTGCCTCTTCTGTAGGAGAAACAATGTTGAGCTATTCCAGAATAATACTGCATGCCAACCTGTCAGTGGCCAAGTGGTATTTTGAGTTCTACTTATTTGCTAGTTGAGCAAGGGCTAATCTCTACCTCATTTTTTCTATCAAGCATACTGGGATTGTACAACTGATTTTGCAAAATGCCATGATTTAACAAGCTCTGCTCCTTCTTGCACAGGTCTCCTTCAACAACATCATCAACACTTTCTGTAGTTAGTAATTTTTAGAGAAATTAAATTTTTATGTTTTGGATAGTCTTGGCCATAAATAAGTCTTGAAGTTAACAAATATAACAGATGTGGAGTATTTTATGCAAGCAGTCATAGACTTTTGGTAATGTGTTTTCCTAAATTACAGAACAAAGATGAAAATCTCTCCATCACTGGTTTAAACAGTTTTATCTTCTGACTTTTTCCACCCTGCCAATACACTTTGCTTTTATTTAGAACAACTGCAATTGTAAGTGACACTTGCTACCATGGGGTTTGTGCTGCCAGGTCACTCAGAGTGCATTTGGAGGCCACCATGGTGAGGACACACCATAGATGTAAGGGAAAAATGTGTATGTTGTATATTAAAACCAAATGTTATCTATCTCAGAAACACCAGACATTTCTAAAGGATAGAAGGTTTCTCATCTTCTTTCTAATGGTAGTTGGGATTAAGAGACTCTAAATGTTGCTGCTCCCATCCATAAGTAATGCTTCCAATATTGTAGCTGCTGGATGTCAATTGCTCAGAGAAGTGGAAACCACTCTTTCAATACTTCTGTGCAACTTCTTGACACCATCAATTTAGTGTGAGTTCCAGTCAGAAGAATCAATACCAGGTATATTCCCCAGAGACCTGGGAAAGACCTTCTTTCATGAGGTTAGTAGGTAGGCTGTAGTCTTCGTTGTCCTGAGGGGGAATCATAGTGCTCTTGATGCTGAACTAGACCGAAGACTCTGATATTTAGGGCAGTTTCAAAGCTTGTTCCAAGATTGTTTTCACAAGAAAAGGTTACTCTGTCAGAGCACAGCAGGGAAGATTGGCTGCACTTCCGGAGTCATATAGTCAAGCCCAAGCTTTGTTCTGCCTCAGCTCTTAAATCAAGTTCCTCACAGAGGGGCAGAGAAACCCATGGCCAGCTTTACATATAACAGGGAGGACAAAGACAAGATTCGGACCATCTAATGCTATTGAAGCTGAGAGTAATGGCTTATACAAGTGGAATTTGGGGGCAGGATTTATCCAGCTAAATGTTGACAACTATATTTCTCTCTGCTGACCATAAAAGGAGCTCAGCCTGACTAGCTCAGTCATAGATGCCTAAAGTTAAATGGGATTAATCCTCCCTGCTTTTCAGAGCCCCAATTGATTTGCATTCACAGAAATGTCTTGTTCTCTTTGAGATACACCAGGTATCCAAGATATCTGCACAAGACTTTCCGATGTGACACAGAAGCTATGGAAGAAGGATCTCTTGTGAAGAGACAGCTAGAGATGTGGTGGAGTGCCCTCGAGCATCTCAGATGGCAGTGGGTGGACACATCTATATGGACAACTATGTAGGGTGGTTCAGAAACCTTTAGCTTTTGTAAACCTGAGGCTCAGAACACTATTCTGTTATTACCTTGAGAGTTTCCTAGGTACCAGGACCTGGCAATTTTAAAAAATGTAAATACATGTGTGATTGATGTGGAAAAATGTTCCCTGTCCCTCTTCAGAAATGGTCACTTGTGAAACAGGCTTGCAAATGTTGTTTGTCAGGCCAAAGGAGCCTGACCCTTATGTAAAATGTGAATAAGCACTCAGCCACGGGCACACATGGGCTGATTTAAGCCTTTTACGTCTAGCAGTCACCGGACAAAACACAGAAATAAACTCAACTGCAGAGAAAGCATAAATCATCATCATGAAAAATAGTAGTGATGAATGTTGATACATTAAAATATACTGGGAGACTGAATAAAAGATCAAGAGCAAATGCATTTATTTACTTTTTTATAGCATGTCACTATTTCATTTTCCTCCAGTTACCCCTCCATGTAGGGTGTGCTACATGGAGCACACTTAACCACCTGCTAAGTAGAGAAATTAAATGCTTTAGAAAAGCTTTTTCCATTTCTTCACTTTAGTGTCCACTAGTGGATGTTCTCTCTGGCTCCGGAAGCAGCTGGTGTAACTCACACAGCTCATTAAAAGTGCCTTGTGATCCTCTCTGTTGTGTACATGGCACTTTAACCTGTTTGCTCTTGGACTTTCTCCTCCCACAACCTCCCTCAAAAACAAGTTGCTTTTTATTTGGGAAAGAGATTTGTGTGTTGTCAGAGAGGAAGATTCAAATTGGGCACAGCATCATAAATACAACACTTGCAAATCTCTCTGGTTTATGACAGTAGGAAAATGAGTTCCTAGCATTTGCTAATACTTCTCCAGAAAAGTGTGTTCATTAAACAATGTTAGTGTTTTTCTTCTCTTAAAAGCCAAACTATGGTATGAGGCAGCCTTGTGTTTAGCAGTTGCTCACTGGCTAAAAATCCTATGGCAACCAATAAATGGAAGCCAAAAAAATGTTGCAATATTATTTTAGAGGACTCATCTGCTTATTTTTACAGTTAGCCTTGCATAACCTTCTGCATTTTTGGACTCTGTCTTATGTAGAATATTTCTTAAAGTTTCCATTTATTTCAATTGTGCACTGCACATTAGGAAAACTCCTAAAAGAATTAGAAAAAATGAGTCACAAATACTTTCCCTTTATGATGCTATCCTGCCCTTCTATAACCTATTTATGTGCTGGCCTTACATAATACTTATTTGGTGTTACAGTTTTGCTGAGGATCTAACACTAATTTCTTAATCTGCAAAGCAACCATGAAAGCAATGTCATGATGGTAGCTTGAAATGCGTTTGCTTCCTGGGATTTAAACATGTGAACACAACAAAGGATGTCTGGCTTCCATCTGATGACCAGAGCTCTGTTTCTAGCTCAAGCCATCACATCCCCATCTCAAGAGCATGTGGAGTTTGGGTTGGTCTTTTTTTTCTTTCAGTGTGGTTGTGAGAATGTGTGTTTATAAACAATGAAAAGAAGTGTAATGGTAGGTTTTAAATAATGTATGAAAAAATACGCTACAAATGAGTGCAGCTCAGGTGTTCGGTGTATGCCCATCTCTGTGTTACCCTGGCATAGCTAATAGTTACCAGCAGAATAACAAAGACTACATCTCTATGATTGGGCCTTGATACGTATAGTACCTGAGGAATGATATATTTCACTCCTCCCACAAAAATAGCAACAAAATCCTGACAGCCTGTTAATCTGTAGCCAACGGCATTGCGGTACATGAATTGCTTCAAGGCAGCTCTCTGTAGATTGACTGGTTCACGCCTGATGTTGCAACCCCATCACACATGATGAATTGCACATGCAACTCTTGCAATATTGCATTCTGAGTAAATAAAGGTTTAGAACTTTTTTTCAATCTTTCTTTAGCAAATGGGATCTCACGTAGAATGGAGATGGATGAGTTTGCGTGTCTGCATGTGTGCTTAAGGCTGTGCATAAATGAAAAGTCCTAAATGAGGGAGGGGGTGGGGACATACCATCCTGCTGCTCGCATATCTCTGCACCAGGCTGGGTAAGAAGCTGAAACAGGAAATAATGACATATTCCGTAGTAGCTTTAGAGCATCCCTGATAGTTTCTTCAACAGGAAGAGCTTGGAAAAGGTTTGGCATTTCTCTAGGCTGTAGATTTTCAGCAAGTTGTGTCTGCTGTTTGAAATGGAGGGTGCTGATGGGAGGCGGCAGCACCCTGTCCTTCACCTTTTTGGGAAACCCTTGTCCATGCAAATATAAAAGTTTTGTAATTGAGAAATTTTTTTGCCTTGTGCATATATATAAAACTGACAGGTGAACCAAACAGTTCAGTTCTTGGATTCCTTAAATATCCTCAGGAAGGTTTCATGACCCTGAGCTTTAGGTTTCTGCAGGAAAGATGTCTCAGTTACTGACAGTTCATGGAGACCTGATAAGTCCAGCCTGTGGGGCCTAGAGAGTGATTAATCTTATCCCACAGCAGACACTGATTAGATGAGTGGTGCCTTACACCCATCACCCAGAAACTATTTTGTTTTTTAAAACAGGAATGAAAACATGTAGCTCAAATCTAAAAGGCAACATAATAGTCACCAGAAATCAAGAGGGCTGTATCCTACTTCTAGCCTGACACAAAGGCTGAGAAAATAAATGCAATAATTTACATTCCCATTGATTTCCATGGGCCTTGAGCAAGGACATTAGCACAGGAAATAAGTGTGTGCAAACAAATATTTTTACACAATCAAAAAATATGCATTTAAAGATAAGGTAGCATATATCTCTTCATATGCTAATCCTATTAAAATGTGAACTAGGTTTGCAAGTTTTTTGGGACGAGGACAGGGGTTTTTTTCTCTATGTTTGTATATAGCAGCATAATAGAGTCTGGATATGCCTAGAACTGAGGGTCCTTCTGACTGCTGAAGTAAAACTAATATATTAGAATGATTGAATAGTTTTGGGATCAAGTACAGTATGTCCTATCTTATGAGATCAGCAGCCTCCTATTCTTCAGACAAGGCATCTGCTGTGTTCTAATTGAATTGTTTGCGGTTCTTTTGTACAAAGGGAACAAATTTTATCTATGAACTTTAGCTGCAACTGACCTAGTATTGCAAACCCCATTTCTCACAGAACCTAAGCAGGTTTTAACCCAGCTTTTGAAAAGAAAGCAAAATATAATAATCTATTTCAGCAACTGGACTCAGAAGATAATCTATTAAGGGTAAATGAAAACAATGTAATAATTTTCCTTCTATGGTCTTGCTCTGAAAAAAGGTCACATAGCAATCTTGGAAACTGAGGTATTGTTTATCATTTTAAATGTTCCTCAAACTTTGGAATATCAGTTCAAGAAAAACATCCAGTATATTTTCTGAAAGTTTTCTTTAAAGCAATAGTATTTTTAGTTATATCAGGCACTGCATTACATTACACACTATATTACTATACTTCAGAGCAAGCAATCATCTTCTTCAGATTTATGAGAAAAAAAGAGATAGCAGAAGTTTTTTATGAAGTTTAAATTTATTGGTTTGATAAATGTGGTTCACTGGTTTATAAAACCAAATGCAGTGTGACGCTGTCAACAGTGATCCTTCCTGACCCACACTGATATTTTGTACAGTCCTTTTGGGTTTATTGCAGTTGTTCATTTAATGAATATATTTATTTAAGCTCAGTCCTGAAAAGTAGTTGAAATACTACCAGAAACAAGGCTGTTGTCATGATAGTCATAGTCGTGAAGCTCTGGTTGCAAGGTGCCTGTGCCACCCTAATGGGCTGCCCTACTGATCTGTCTCCAATGTTTGGACCTGATTGTAAATACTCCAGGGCAAGAATTCTGCAAGGGTGTTCTCAGGCTGTAGAAAGCCTGCAAAGCCCCTGCTTGGGGTCTCAAAGCACATACTCACCTGAAGCCAGCGCTGGCAGACCCAGGTGGCCACCAGCCCACTGTAAACAGGGCTGTGTTTAGGAGAGTCCTGAGAGGCAATGCAGTGCCTTGGTTTTGCGGCACATCCCCAACCCAACCTTGAGATAATTTCATGGAAAAAGAAGTGCTGTGAGGGAAAACTCAGTATCTTCATAAGGTGAAGGTATGATCTCTTGTTTATAAACCAATATGGTGTTTCTTGCAGTAGGAAATGCTATTGTAAAGCAATGTTGTGGCAAATTGCCTCTACTTAGCGCTTGCTTGAGGTTAATGCAATACACATTTACTGTTCTCTTAATTATGGTATGTTAATTATTACAAACCTCTCTTCCTACCGAGGTTTCTTTTATTTCATATTTCTACTCAAAATGAATGGCCTTCATGAAGGGAAGGTTGCAAAATAGGGCAAGAAGAGTAGAGGTTAATTTATATTAAAAAAAATAAATTAAAATGTGAAATTAGGCAAAGAGCAATGCAGAGCACTCTCTCCTTCCCTCTCACAACTAATTACATTCCACAGTTCCTGGTTTTTTTTCTTTTTAGCTAATGTGTCACTTGTCTCACCTGCCACAGCAATGCACAGTTCCCAGTAAACGCATTCAAGAATTTCATACATTTGCAAGACATCTTTCCAGCTTGTATTGTAGTGATTTCTCCTCTCATCTCTTAGCCATTGTTTTGTAGCTTTAGTATTTTTTTAAGACCTCATCTTCTGGAGTGTTTTCTTCTGTCCCTGGTTTAAACTTTATGTCTCTTATCATTGTACAATCAAACTAAAATGGCGGAAATGCAATAAAGTATTTTCAGATGTGTTTTAAAACAACCTGTGTATGTTTTGGAGGCGTGATTTGTTTCTTATTTTTGGTGTTGAAGCTAAACTGAACTGCAAAAGCCAAGCAACATTGTAAGCACAACTCTAACTACTGTGTTATAATCTAATTTCATTCAGCTGCTGAGGGCTTATATGGCCACTGAAAGGAATGCAGGCCTGCCCAAGTACTTTTCCTGTGAAAAAATGTTAACTTTTTTTTCCATTCCATCCCTATTTTTTTTGGTCATCTATGTTCAAGGCCAACTTTCACTGTTCACCTCAGGTGAGATACAGAAGGGCAGAAGAGGAAACTAAACTTTTATGCAATTTCTAGGCCTCTCAGAAATTATATCCTCTAAGAGTAGTGGATTTTAAAAAGTTTTGTGGTTTAATAATATATACATGATTTAATAATAGACATTATTGCTTTGCAACTCAGTATTCCTCTGCAAAATATCCCAAATGTCAGGAATAAAAAAAATAAAAATAATGCACTTAATCAGAGCAACCTGAAAAAACCCTTAGCTGGCCATTTTGCACCAGGAACTCTCAGGAGTAAAGATCCCATTTCTGGCCCATGACATGCTGGAGATTGCTGTTAAGTTCCAGATCTATGTTCAGAAATTCAGAAATAACTGCCTCATGTTGAGTTTTGCTATCATTTGGGCCATGGTGCTGGACAATTTACCACTTCAT
>JAWWMO010000121.1:102095325-102108812 GCA_035047845.1 Dendrocincla fuliginosa
ACAATTTACCACTTCATAATTTAATAGTTAATTTAATTTGTAAGTATTTTGTATTACTATTTGTTTTTATGAATGAGTTGTTTTAAAATTATATTGCATCTATGCAAATATTCCATATAATTATAGCATATAGTACATGTTATATATTAAAATTAAATATTTTAACATATAATGAAACAATATCTTGAGATACATTTTTGCATGAGTGTAACTTGAAATTACTTACATATTTATATCTATGTATTTATATACAGAGAAAACTAAAGTCTATTCTGTGGTCTCTTCTGTTCAGCTTGGTAAGGGAAAAGAGTTCTCATGTTGCATGACACAGGGCTATTTCATCAGCCTGCTCTGTGTTGTCCCTTTTGTATAAACAGGGCTAAGCAGAACAACTAGTGAGAAAGGAGTAAGTTGCAGATTCCTCATTGCACAGATTTTGCCTTCACACTGAGGAGCTTCCTGGGCAGAATGACTCAGGTGACTGATGGTATCAATGCCTAAATGAAATAGGATAACAATTTAGATGTAACGAATGCAGCAAACTGAGAGAAAGAACTTCAAACTCCATAGTCATCCAGCATCTTTCTGATCTGCATCTATTAATTTTGCCCTTCTCTTCCCAATTCTACTTCACATTTGCTTCCTTTGGACTTCCCCCCATCCTGTGAATGGTGCTTTCACTCTTGAATTGTGAATTGAGGAATGCAGTGATCTGATTAAATAAATGATCGTTAGAGAAAAATCACTATTGCACTGTTTGTCCCCTTCAAAATACGGAGTCTGAATGGAAAATATCCCTCTTTCTATTCTCTGCATGTTTGAAAAGTCATACAGAAACTGAAAAGAGCAGGCAATTTTTGATTTTTGTAATTGCCCTAAGACAGTTACTGCTTTAAGCTGTAGCATGACCAGTATTCCCAACTCTTTTTGCATTCAATCGAATTTGAATGCACTGTATCAGAATTTCATTTAAATTTGGTAAAATTTGGCCTTTTGAAATCAGCATAAATTAGAATGTTCCAGTCAATAGTTTGTCTGACAGACAGCGAGTCACTTGATTTTTCTTTGGTATGTCTCAATCTCTTAAACAATAAGGCATTTCTTTGTGGAAGTGGGGCTGGTGTGCTTGCAGTAAGAATAAGCTCATTCTAACAGCTTTGCTTTGCTTTTCTGTTTTAGAGAGAGTTTGTAAATACACTGTATTAAAGCATGTTTATTAGCAACATGTGAACCATGCTGATAAAAGAAGAATTGACCCAAACTATTGAACCTCAATCTAATAAGATCATTGGTTATTTGTTTGGGGGTGGTGGTGGCGGGTGGTGAGGTTGTTTCTTATTTTTTCACAGGTGTTTGGTTGGTTGTTTGATTTTTTTTCCAAGGGCATCTGAAAACAGGACTGCGAAATGCTCTATGTCAGGGAATTCTTACACCACTTTTCTACCTGAGAATGAACCAGAAAGCCCACAAGAAGGGTTATTTTCGTCTCCTCTGGCCAATATAATTAAGCGCTAACTTCTTCATGTGGTCAGCCAAAGAGGATGTTGGTAATTACTAATCACCATCAGGAAAGAGACTAAATATGAAGCCATACATATCCAAGATACTTTCCAGGTGGAAGAATAGATTTTTATTGAGTTAAATCTTTTGTATATTGATTTTCTTAGCCTTGTTTCTCTTCAATATACTGCAGACCAGGTTTTGTAAGAGAGCACGCACTTTGAAAGACAAACTGTCTTTGGCACAGAACTCCTTCTTAAACTGGCATCAGGATACCCCAGCTATTTCAGATTAAAATCAGGCTGATTTCTCTATTTTTAGGAGTGTTGTCCACGACTTGCAATTTTGGGTTTTACTTACAGTACTAATGCAATCAGAAAAACAAATTTACTAGCATAAACTAGTGGCATATGTCCTGCTTCTGACTCCTTATCAATTCTAATCAGTCATGTATTTTCTAAGAAGTAAAGAATCTTTGGTTGAATACTGTAAATGAATTGCAAACATTCACCAATGCTTAGAAAAACTAAGCCTAGGTTCTACATGGATTTTTAAAGAGCTCTGTGGTGGAAGTCTTGGACTGGCTAAGGAGAACCAAAGTCCAGTCATCGACCTCAATGGGACCAGATTTTCATTCTAGATGTTCTACTGGGCCACTGAATTACTTTTCTTTCCAATTTCTAAATGAAAATTTTAAAGATTTTAAAAAACTTTGGAACTGCTTACTGTTCATCAAAAGTAGTGACCATTTTTTCTCTCAGATTCTGGTTGCTTATTGAGCAAGATGATAGGAATTATTTTTTTAGGTACTTTCTCAGGGAAAACAAACAAAAAAAATGATACACTTTTTTTTCCCTGTTGTCTTTCTATGTGGCTGCTATATCTCATTCCCTTTGAATACTGTGGTATGCACAAAGGTGGGGGAATTTCAGTCCCCAGGATGCCATTCTCTTTAGTACCAGTGGATCCTGGGATGAGATACTTCATATTCAACCTCAGTTTTGGTTTCATTTCGAGTCATCCCATGCTCTTAATTATGCCCATTTGGCAGAAGCTAAATCTTTGCAACTAGGACTGTGGGTATGAAGTTTCTGTGGTCTATATCTGTTTGGCTTGCGTGGTGTGCTTTTTGTTTTTTTTTTTTCTTTTTAGAGAGAAAGAATGAAGGAATGCAACTGTTTTCCTGACTCACTTCTGAAGGGAAATTAAATAACAGCCCCAGCTCTGTGTTATGGCCTTCCTTTCTGCCTTGCTTTAATTTCAGTCATCTCTTGCTGGTTCCTGTTATACTTAGTTCCTGAACTCTCAATACAATAAATGTTATTGTTCATGTGGAGAATGAGTTGCATAAATGTCAAGTCATTAACAATCAGCTGGCCAATTGCCTGAAGCCTGTTTTGTTTTCTTCATGGGACATAACTACAAGTACTTATTCATACAAATGAGTCTTACACACCTAAGTAGACCTATTGATAGCAGAGGTGAATTGAAGGTGTAAAAAAAAGAGGGTTGTGCAATGAAGTTTTTTAAATCTAGGACTGAAGTTCTAGCTGTCACAAATCTTTAGCTGACAGTATAAATTCACTTGCTTCTGGCAACATATACATCCCTATACAATTTTTAATTTTTAAAAAGGCAGATGGACGAAATTAAATTCAGAAGCAGGAAATTGTTTTGCAAGTAATTTCAAATCAAGGGATGATGTGGTTAGGGCAAAAATAGAGGCTCTTGAAATGTTTAGTAAAATATAAAATTGGATCTATCTCACTCTATTAGAATCTCATTGAGTGTGGATTTCCCTGGAAGAACACACCAGAGTAGAGAAATTGTAATTTTACTTGATATACCAAACCCCAAGTTCAAGACTGTGAAAGACAGATGTGACAAAGTTGACAATGACACCATTTAAAATCAAAGAAGGAAGCTGTAAAGTAGTGATGTAATAGGAAAGAGCAATATAATGAAAGGGAATATTACACTTCTTGCAGTAGCAGTAATGGCATTAGTATTAGTTTGTTCAATAACAAAAAAATGAAACCAGTAAAAATAATCATATTTACAAACAAAGATTCTAAGGGTCTCAATCTAAAAAGGGGTAAAACCACTTTGAACTTGCTTAAAGTGGAATGTCTAGGCACTACTTACTTATTTTTGTAATCGAACAAAATCACAGTAGGGGAACTATCAGCTTGAAATATTTGGAGTCTGAGGATGTCTCATGCTAAATTCTGAATTTAGTATGATGAAGGTCATCTGCCCCTTCCATGGCTTTTATTACATAGGATGTTTCCCTAGCTGGTTTCATATACATCTGGTTTCCTTTCTCCTCACCTAACATGAGAGCCTCTTGGCTACAGGGTCCCTTTCTGGAGCCACCAAGCGTTACCCATGTTCCTCACCTAAGGTGGGATTCAGTTATCTAAACATGGGTGTCTGACACTGCTTGGGACATCTTGGGCTAGCCTGCTTAGTCCTCAGATGCTGGTTGAGAAAATTCAGGTGTCCTCTAAGGTCTGTGTAAGATCTGTCACACCAGCACGTCTTGTGCATCTCAAATATTATTAGGACACTCTTAGTTCTCTGACAGTGTGTTCACATGTGAGCTTGGTGTTTAGGCTACCAGTGGAGCCCAAACATCTATGCATTTGGTTCTAGCCACCTTCATGTGACTCCATAACATGCCTCACAAACCTTGTTGACATGGCTATCTTTACTCATCACCAATTTATAACCCCTCAATTAAATCCCACATACTTGCCCCCTAGACTGCTTGCTCCTTGGCTTGGCAGCAAGCAGCCACCCTTCAGCTCTCCAGTACCCTAGAGGGTCTGTCTTTTCTAGCCCTGTACAATCAGGGTCCTGGGTGTTGACTAATAGTTTGGTAAGTATCAGTGATGGTCTCCCAGCTCTCTGGGGAAGGATGAAAGTCCTTTGCTGAAAGGAAGCTGATTGTGCTTTTTGTTTCAGTCTACCAAAATCTGTACAGAGGACACCACAGTAGATGGTCAAGAAAACAACTCATGCAGGAGTTTTGAAATGTCATGAGGTTTGTTTCTCTTGTCTAATACCAGTTCAGTAATTCTGCCTTTCTGATGTGAAGTCAGAATCCCTTGTCTACAATTTTGTAAGTCAGTTATATTGGGGACAACAAAAAATGTCTGTGCAGTGACTGCAGGAACTATATGAGCTTTCAGCAGAGGATTTGTTTCCCAAAAGTTAACTTGACATTTCCTTGTCTTGTCATCTGGTTGTTTAGTCTTATAAAAATATATTTCTTATATTTTTCTTCTTCTAGCAGCTGGAACTGGTTGCTACTTCTCATATAGAGTATTCTTTTCTCTTTTGCATCCTCTTTCAAAGTGAATTTTGGCAATATCTTGTGTTACAAAGAATCTGTCTCAGTAATTTTAGTATTTTGTAAAATATCTTTTTTTTTTTTAACATGAAAAAAACCCATAACAACCTATCAGGAAAACCATATTCAGTTTTTTTCCACAGTGGAAACTGTGAATTATTTATAACAGTAGTTTGATTATATTAAAAAGCACAATCCCAAGCCTGCAGTACATTACTGGCTCCATTCCTTGCCTAAAACAGGCGTGTTTATATTTTTCCTCAGTAAATATGTGATAATTAAATGCAAATAGACCATATTTTTCAAATGAATTCCCAACCCTGGAAACTTGGATGATGATAATCTTGCCTAATAAATGCACAACTGCAAGTGAAATCAAAGTTTACTGAAGCAGAACGTTCTTAGCAGTCAGTAGCAGCCATCACTTAGTGAAGAAAACATGTAGGATTACTATAGACATGTCATTGAAAAATAGATAGCCCAAAAGTATTTTATAATCATGGAATATACCTAAGTATTAATTTAAAACACTGTGCACTCTTTATGGGATGTTCTCAGCTAATCCATTCCTTTAAATAATTAGGCTATATGGAAGTCATGCCTCAGGCTGTCATCAGCTCTCTTGCATGTTCCCCATTGTGTGTGTTATCCCCTATTTCTACGTCAGCTTTTCAGCCTTTTCCTTTGCCCTTGTGAAAGAAAGCAACTTCTGTCACATATATCTCCTCTGTGAAGAGACATATGCATGTTCCTTGGCTGGTGACACCTGGTCTTCTCCCTCCCTGTAGCGTCCGAGGTCCTGAGTCTCCCTTGGGGCTAATGGAGGGACTTTTGTACCACTCTGCTAGTTGTATGCCATGAGTGGCTCTGTTTCCCCCGCTTTTTGATGGATTGGGTCTCTCTGATGTCTTTCCAAATCTTTTGGGCTAAAGGCAGAGGAATATTAAATCACAGAGAAGAGATCATCAAAGAAAGGACTATTGCCTGTCCAGGCTGCCATGAGAAACTGAAGCTTCCTCTGCAGTCATTCTCATTCCCTCCTCCTTTTCTCATTCTTCCCAGCATGCTCCACTATTATACAGCTGTTTTCTAACATCTGGAAATATATTATCATATGCTCTTAAGAAGAACCTTAAAGTGTAGGATCTTGTCTCAGTGGTGAATGCTGGCAAGAAGCCGAGAATTTTCGTTGCACTACCTGGCTGGTTGCCCTCCCTGTCCCAAATAACTCAGTTTTACTTGCTGGCATTTCTGTAGCTGCATCCCCAAGCCTGTATTCCTAAATATTTGGAGAAAGTCCTAAGAATATCTCCCCTTCTTTCTTTGTGACTTCCTCACATGAAAGTATTTTTCCCCTTAATCTAATTCTCCTTACCAGTTAAAGACAGAGGCTACATTTTGTTCACTCTTACGGACTTTATGAATGGCAAAGAATATTATACAGGCCATAGGAAGCATGAATTTATGGTCTGATGGCTATTCCTTCTGTGGCTCACTCACTTTCATGCATTACTGTTTTCTTGCCTGAACCTGGAGAAACAGAGCAATTGTGGGGGAGGATAAAGCAGGTTCCTGGAAGAAGGAGTAGCTGACAGGATGTTGCTTTTGTTGGAAAAGATCCGTCCTGTTGACAACAGGGAGGACCCAGTAAGGCTGAGTGCTAGCTACCAACCAAGCAGCATGCTGCCAATCAGAGTGCAGAGGCCAAACTTTCCTTCCTCCTGCCAAGAAAAAGCATTTGAATAAGGACTGAAGTATGATTCCAATTTCGCTCCAGTTTAACGCAGACAGCAGAAAAACACAGTGACTCACAATACATTCTTGACCCTTCAATAAATAAAATTTCCTCTCAGAAGTCTGCAGTTCCAAATTGGTTGAGAGGCATGGTGAACACTTGCTCCTAGGATGTACACAGTACACCAACTGAGTTCTCATTCTCACAAAGGCCAAGAAATGCAAATGTTTTCAAGAAAGGCCACAGTTTGTATTTATGTTCTATTTCCTTCACAGATGAGGAAATAAAAAATATTAAAGGGCAATAGCTGACCCTATTCCCACAACTATAAATCTTAACCAACCTGCCCCAAAGCCTGCACCTCCTTACCCTCATGTCTTGTAGCACTCTCCATGACATATGCTGAGGGGAGTGAGGTAAAGGGAATGGCTGAAGGATGTATTGACACAGACAAGTCTGTAAAGTTACTGTGTAAACTGCAAATTTACTACATAGCATTGCTACACTAAACAGTGATGGGTAGGGGAGATTTTTTTTCTTTTCTAGGTCCTCCCTTGCTTGTGATCCTAATGCCTGAACAGTTCCTTAGTCACATAGCCAAGATCAGATGACCCCCCAAAAGTTGGAAACTGAATTGGCCAGTGGCATTGTTTGTTCTTTATCTGTATCTGAAGGTGACCAGGAAATATGAATAACAGTTTAATTTTGGATTTTAGATGCAAGCCTGAGGTTTTCCCTTTATGTAATGCTTTCTGAAATGTCCTGAAAAGAACTGAAGAGTTAGGCTGAAGTCCAGGAAAGGAAATGAATGGTAGAAATGATACATAATCTCCCCTGACATCCTGTTAACATAGCCTCATGCCTAGCCCAAAAGCTCTGCCTTGCAGAGCTGGCAGGGTGAACCAGACCCTGCCTACAAACGTGTTTTTGCAGCCCTGTCCTGGTTTGCTGTGTACTGGACTCTTTACTATATGCCAAGATCTCCGGGTTTGCTGCTGTGACACTGGGCTGGGAAAGCCACACTCAGGGTGCCACATCTCATTCCTTGATGCTTTTCCTGCACTGGAGCATGGTGCCTCAGACTGGCATATGTTCAGGTCATACAGGCTCATGTCTCTTCTCAGGCATTTAGAGCCTGGCTCAAAGTCCGCTAAATGCTAAAAAATGATTTCAACTGATGTCAGGAAGTTTTGTTCAAGCCCTTTGGGAAGAGCTAGATTGAAGGACAGGAAGTACAATGTAATGTGAGAGATTTTTTTGCCCTCTGAATAATTTTTTATTTATGAATGTATTTATTGACTTCTTTGATGTTTTAATCATTGGGGAAACACAGCAACCTGATGGATCCCTATTAACATGCATTTAAATACAAAAGGGGCAGTTTACTTTTCAGCAGTTTGAACACCTGCAATTCACATTAGCTTCAGCTGGAATTCTGTGTGCTCAGCAAATTAAACATTCAGTAAACAATGTTATAACAGCATTGACTTTAAGACAAAATCATAAATGCATGAAAACAGGACAAAGCCTATAGCTATTTGTAGCTATATTCAATCTGTTATGCCTCTTGGTCTTGGAATAGAAGGCTGGAAAATATCTCAGTGGCTGTGAATTAGTTCAGCTCCACAATTACAGCACCTGAGATGAGAGCTGGTACTTTGCTTATATTAGATAAGCAACCCAAAATTGTCACATAAAAGGAGGATTAATTTTTTATTACAATCCTAAAAACAAATTCATCTTTGAGCTGAATTAGTCTGATTTGCTGAGTCCTTCAGGCCACCACCTTTCTTTTTTGATATGCTGAGACTACTAATTCTCCATTTCTGGTGGGAAGAATTGTGAGGGTGTGATTTTATGCAACCTCATTTTGCTTCTGCAATATGCCCTTCCACAGAGAATCCCATTTTTGCTGTTTACCATCTAATATCCATGCATTTCTAGCAAAATTATGGTCCAAAATAGATTATTCTTAATGAACAAAATTACCCAACAAAAATACCCAAGTATTTGTGCCTAGTCATTAACTTGACCTACCAAAGCTGATCCATTAAGAGAGACTTAAAAGACCGCTTGGGCCCTGTTTTCAGGACAGTCCTGAAGTGTATTAACCTGTTTTGAAATTCCTGGGAGCTGTGGGAGGTGCCCACTGTATGAGCAAAGGGAAACTAGAGAGCTTAAATGCACCTGGAAAAGAAATAAAAATAATTTTCTAACAGCTTGGGGAAGACATTACTGACTCAAGAGGTTATACACACCAGAAATGAGATTCTGACTCTTGCTCTTGGAAATTACCCCAACAGGAAAAGGCTACATCCTTCCTTGGATTTAAAAAGTGTTGTGAGAAAATCCCATCATTGTGCCTGCTTTCCCCACCTCGTACAGAGAGTACCAGGGAGTCATCAGAAATACTTCCGTGTACTGATACACTTTTGGAGTATTATGGAAGCATATGATAAGAGGTAGTGAGCAGATTGGAGCGCTCTTTCTTGGTCACACAGACACACCAGAGTTTTTCTGCTTTCTGATAGCACTTCACATAGCAGTGGACTTTGGGACAAGGAGACATTGAAGATGCTTAAAAATAACCCATTATCTACTTTAGCGGAGTAAAAAAGCTGGAGAATCAAGAGCATATGGAATATTTATGCAAGAAAAAAAAAACAACAAAACCAAAACATATTCAGTATAGAGGAATAAGGCTCCAAACTACCCACCTGTAAGTTTGCAGAAATTAAGAACACAGAACACAGATGTTACTTAGAAATGCAGACCCGAGCAGGTAAAACACTGACTGGTTCAGTACAGATTGTCCTGGATAAAGTGCTGGCTCCAGATGAAGCCCTTCCTTCTCAGCTGGGATCTAGAATGCATTTATGCCTCTCACTGAACAAATGACAGCCCCTCCTACCTTTGGAGTGATCAGTTTGTTTATCCAGTGCCAGGAGCACTTGCTACCACATCTCTTTCGAAGGGAGTTTTTTCTGACTCTTGAAAATTAGGGAAATGCTCACATGAAATGCTACTATTTGTTACGAGTGTCTCCCTCAGACCCCCATGCTTCAGGGCCTGTGCTAGGAACCCGTTTCTCTTTTGCAATCCCATTTCTAATACTTCTTTCAGTAAACAACAGCTGACCTTCACAAGCATGTGGAACTGACTGGCCCCAGGCCCTCTCATCTCTGAAAGACAGAGCTGTGCTGTTGCAGACAGATGCATATTCTTTAGAGACTCTCAGACAAGTCTTGGGGTTCTGCAGTTGATTGCTCTGCTGCTGTTTCCCACAAATGAGACAGTCTTGCTGGGATTTTGGAGGAACCAAGAGTGACAGTCAAAGGGGCAGGCAGGGAGGTTGCAGTTTTATGACAGAAAACAGGAGAAGGGAGGTCTCTAAAGTGACATCTACTTGTGGTTTCACCTCTACTACATCAGTGATAGTATTCCTGAGACCACAGGCTTTTTAGCCTGATTTTCTGCTCTAGAGAACTTAATGTGATTATTTACTTGGGACAGGGAAAAGGGGATGTGGCAGAATCTGATTGATCTTCCTCCAAAGAAAGGGAGACAACGACCACACATGCTGCTGGATAAATAAGGTCCCAACATGCTATTAGATATCTAATTACCTTCAGAACTACAAAGATGTGTTTATTGTTTACAAGTTTTTCTATTTGCACAGTGCTTGCCCAAGGCCTTTGTAGCCAGGTTCAAATCCTTTTTAATCCTCCCATTCACCAGTGGTTTATTTTCTTATAACTCATTTCCACACCTCATGTGAGACAGATCCATTGTTTGATTCTTTCCCTTCCATTTGAGATTTGGATGGTGATCATAAGGGATCCCTATACAAATCCTACACAGCAGATCTTATCACACAAATTGGGGACATTCTATCAGGACCTTGGCAGTTCCTCACTGACTTCCATGTGCTTTCAAAGGACATTTCCTGGTATGTTGATCTGCACTAGTGGGCCGGTCACTCAGCAGAGGTCTCAGCCAAAAGTAACTTTGTTCAGCATGGTGTTTAAATCTGTAGCATCAACCATTGATGCTAGAAATGGTATAAATAAGGTACAAGACAAAGATAGTCTATATATACATATCTGTTTCTAATATATAGCTCTACTGTTGCTAATGCATTTACATATACTCCTAGGTGAATATTTCTACTTTATTTTGCAGGCAAGAACTAAGCACCTCTTTTCCTGCTTCTAGCTTCTTGTGCACTGAATTCTCCTCTATTATTTGGTGCTGAGGACTAGGGAGAAATGAATAAGTTACCAAAATAAATCAAATATGTAAAGATGTGGGTGATGCCAAGTCTTCTCATAAGTCTGTATTGAAAAACCTGATTATGGACAAAAATTGTACCTTTAATGTGCCTGGATATGGGAATATATTTTTAAATAAATGTTTTGTCTGTCAACTTGAGTAAAAAAGAAATTTATACCAGAATGGAGAGAGTACTTGCTTGGAGGGATAAAGAGCTGTAGCTATGCAAACATGCATGTGATAGAGGTTAGACATTTTGGCCTTGACTTTTAGGAGCTACTAAATCTGCCTGAGAAGACTTTTTCTATTTAGAAGCCAGAAAGTGTCCTATCACTTACCAAGGACTGTCTGTGTCTGAATTAAAATGTAAATCTCCAACACTTATGCAACACTTTGACAACAGAAATTTCTGTATCATAAAAACATGTCTACTAGGAGTGATGCTGAATCAATATGACTCAAAAGAATAAACCAGACTCTTTCACAGATAGTTCAGCCAACACTTTTTAGCTCAATTTCATGTTAAGATCAGAAACACACAGCTAATTTTTTTTTACAATCCAAATGAAGATCACTAATGTGCTCTTCTATAAATCAGAAAAGTTCTCATCAGCATTTTATACACAGTAAAGATTATTGTCTTTTGAAGAAAGTATTTTGAGGAGCTATTCAAAACAAATTGAAAGTGCTCAAGAAACTTGGAAACAGACCACTCATAGCAGGAGATGGACGTGATAAAAATGCACAAAACAACAACTGAGATAGAGATAGGAGGAAATGCTTTTTCAGCCAACCTGTAATTAGCTTGTGGAAGTCACAGCTACAGAGAGTCAAGGGCAAGAATATAATTAGATTCCAAAAGGGACTGGAAATGTATATTGATGTAATTAATTATAGCTCTGGATATATTTCCTAAAGTGTTTTTTTCAGCAATATTAAACCTCATTCTTCTCCCCAGAGGGACTGTGTTTTTGCAGAAGGCCAAAGAACACGTGGGCAGGAAACAGCCCTTAGGTAGTGTGCAACACACAAACGATACTCCTGAGGGAGAAACAAAGGTGCTGTTATGGTGTTGAGCAGTAGGGCCAGCAAGGTGCTGGGTGGTCTGTGTGTGTGTGAGACTGACACAATAATGACTTAGACTAATACTCAAGCATACAGTCCGGATGCCAGATGGTCACCAGCTGGGAGACAAGTCTCATTTCTGAAATTGTACATCCCTTGTAAAATTAATCTATCGCTATCAGCCTCTGTAAACTTTTGGTCTGCCCTGTTGGCTGAATTTAACAGTATGCTAAGTATGGCAATTATGAATACTAAGGTAAATTTAAGTTATAACTGGAAAGTTTTTCAAAGGCAACTACTATCATTAGTTTATGCAAACTAAGAGGCTACTGTCGTGTGCAAAGACCCCATGGAGAAAAGCTTTCCGGTATTGCACATTCATTTTTTTCAGTGATATGATGCAAGCCTAGGTAATGTTCTGGAGTGGACAGTGCTTTATTGGGGGCTTCTTTTGACCTTTCTTATCACAGAGGAAATGAGCTAATGTTTTCCTTTCTACTTAAATACATAGCTTAGTAACTAACACGTTAGGAAAAACAAAGTACTCAGGAATAGGGTGGTGCAGTCCCTAAAGTAAAATAAAACCTACACTGGAATACTAATAAGCCATGTGATGAAAATACTGAAGGTTAGGAGTTCTTTTGCAAATGAGGAATAATAACTTTCTGCAACTTCTGTCCTTGGCAGAAGAGACCTGTGATTGCATTTGCTATGGGAGGCCAAGAACAGTCAGATGATACCACCTGACCAGGTTACTTGATGTTCATAAACAAATGGGCTCAGCTCTCTTGAGATCTGCTCTACTCAGTTCCAAGGGTAGTTTTGACCCAGAGCATAATATATAGAGTTATAAAAAATATTTATGAAAAGGACAGGATTGTGTAGCTGAGGCAATAGACATGGGCACATACGATCCCCTGACCTGCTCACTGAAATTTAAGGGTGCTTCAGGGCATCTTCCAGTTAATTTGTGTAGGATTTCTGCTTGGCTAAGGTTATTTTGTGGTTGGAATACATTGGAAAGATATTGATAGGTGATCTCGGACTGGTTATGTTTCTTTCTTTGGATGTTCCATGTATGATGAATTAATTCAAACCGAAAGAAAAAAGACACATCAAAATAGACATTTTTTGTACTGGCTTGATATGGTCATATCTAGATCAAATTCTGAATGAACCAAGTCTGCCTGTAGTGACTTGTCCAAGTTGCAGAACAGGCCCATAGTTCCATTTCATAAAAAGACTGCTAGAAGCACAGAAGGGGTATTGTAGTGTAGTACAGAAATACACGGAAAAAATTGTGTGAGGAAACTAGTATCTGCTTTCAGTAGCAATATAACCTTGAACCTTAATAGGTAGCAGAAAGCTAGAAAGCTTTGTCTGTTACTCAAAAGTAAATTGTGTCTCCTAACAAAGCACAGACAGATAACTCTTTCTGTCACATATCTCTTTGGAATAACTGCTTTCCATCAATGACCGCTAAGTGAATGCTAGACAGGGGTGTGTTTAATCCCTCAGAGATCTGGCTACAACCTCCTCCTTCCTCTAAGGAACTACCAC
>JAWWMO010000121.1:102108912-102134089 GCA_035047845.1 Dendrocincla fuliginosa
TTGTGTCTCCTAACAAAGCACAGACAGATAACTCTTTCTGTCACATATCTCTTTGGAATAACTGCTTTCCATCAATGTGAATGCTAGACAGGGGTGTGTTTAATCCCTCAGAGATCTGGCTACAACCTCCTCCTTCCTCTAAGGAACTACCACAATTGAAGTCACACTTTAACATGGACTTTCACAGATCTAAGTGTAAAAAACAGCAGTATTCTTCTAGAAAAGATGACAATTTTTATTATCATGTCTTACTTCCAGCCTTGGAAAATATTGCTTGAGCAACCACTTCTTCCAAGGAAAAAAATTCTGCTCAATTTTCAAAAGGTCTGTTTCCTGAACTTCCCTTCCCAGCTCCTTCTTGTATCCACATAGAATTTTGTATGCATTTTTAATCTCCTCATTTACACCAAAACATTGTTTTCTACAGAAATTTGAATGTCTATGAGTTTTATTAGTGACACAGATTATTTGAAGTTTTTTGTCAGAACATCTGTTTCATCAAAACCAAGCTGGTATGTTTTCTTCTGCAACAGCCTGAGCTTTTGTGGTACTAACTCCCAATTATACCAGTTGGAGATGAGAGGGGCCAGTGATCCACTGCCTTGAATCCTCATTTATTCTAAACTCAGTTGGAGAGGAATCTGCTTCCCACTCTCACTCTTTAAGGCTCCAACTGGAAATTTAGTTTAACCTGATAGAAAAAAAAAATTAGAAATGATGAATTTACCTTTGGCTGACCCCCTTTTTTACCTTGTATCTCTTTAGGGATATGTAGACCTGAAGGAAATAGCTAATGTTGGAGTTGACAGTCACTGACAAAAGTATGAAATTCCATTAGCAGGACAAGTATAAATTTGTGCACATGCAGTTCCAGTGAAGTACAGCTAGTGCTTAAATCCCCACCAAGCAATCAGATGCCTTCCCCTGTACATGTTGCTTTCAGAGAGATATTCATATTTCATGTATTTTACCTAGTGCTTATGAAAGGGGTGACAGCAAAGCTCATTGCTTTCCTGGCTGCCCACTCTCAAGCCTATCATGCATTAAAAGAAATCCCTTAATTCTGTTGTAAAGTTGCAGGCCAGAGCAGCTGGGATACAGGAATTATCGATGAGAACGACTCACTAATGACATCATGGTGAGAACCTCACACTTAACAGAGAGAACCAACAGCCACTCACAAAACCAGTGAAACCAGACAGCATCTCTTAAGCTTTCTGACACAACGTTGACTCAGAATGCAAAAGAATAGTTGAAATAGCTTTGCTGTTTGTGCTTCCAAGTCGTTTCTTTACAGACCTAAAAGCATATGCTAGACAGATGTTGTGCTCAGTCTGATAAGTTTGCATATGGTATTTATGAGCTGTAGGTATCAGAAAAATTTTGGATTTATGTAACCAGATATATCCAAGTAAAATCTGCAAATATTAAGGTAATGTAATTCAGAACTGATGTAGCTTGTGACTGGAATATTAGTATTCTGCTTTAGGCTTCAAACAGGTAGGATATCAACAAGAAATAATTATTTTACCTTTGTCTTTTTAGTTGTTTCATTAAGAGGCAGCAATTAAGGCCTAATTTCAGCAACATTTTTACAACAAAATCAGTAGCTTTATAAATCTGTAATTTCTTCAGATTCTTTTTATTAATTACAGTGTTATAGACATTTTCATTGCTTAGGATAGCACTTTATGGGATTTTGGGCAGGGTGGATGGAGCCCTTAATGGAAAACTGTACCTTTTCCTTTCAGAAATATATGAGCCCTAGTGCTAAAAGGGCACTTATTATGAACATTCTTATGATCTTCCAGAGGACAGTAATAATTCCATTTGTAAATATAATGAAGAAATTGTCTGTAGGATGTCTTTTTTTGCATTCCTATCAGAGACTTCTCATGTCACACTGTCTTGCAACCTGAACAGCATGCAAAAATCCAATGTGGGAGTATAGGAATTAGTTAATGTAAGGATTTGAATTACATCTAACATAGTTTCACTAAGTTCCACTCTAATGTTCTCTCAGTTTTAATTTTTCTCTAAAATATACTTGAGTTAACAAATTTTAAGTTTGGTTTGAAAATATCCCCATTGGCTACTCTAAAGCTGAATGAATATTTTGCTCTTAGCAGATACTATCAAAATAGATCAAAACAATGGTGAGCAAAACCTGATGACAGACCATGTATGGAGTATTCTCTTTTAAACAGTACTTGCCATTTCATCAAATTGCTTCTGAGACAGAGAACTTCAGTCCTTCTCAAACAAAGTCTCTTGGGCACAGGACAGGAGTCTTACAGAGCTGTAAGGGACTAACATTGTTCTGATTCTCATGGTCTGCTGCAGAAGTTAATAGTTACTTGGCTTATTACCCTCATTTTACCAATGGGTACCAGAAGCCTAACACGCACTTTCAGTCCATGTGCTTTTAAAGAGCTTGACGCTAGCAATTCACTTAGGGTCTGCCAGTTTGTTTGGAGCAGAATATACTTGACTTGTAAATTAACCAGTTAGCCTTCAGAGGAAGTCTTAACACAGCGCTAAAATTCCAGATGCTTCCAGAGTGTGAGGTGGTATAGCTACAGATCTCCTCTGGAGTTCAGCACTCCTGAAGGATATGTAATGTGCTTTGTAATGTGCATCAACTGTTCATGGTTAGCTTAGGACTACCCATTGAGGATTGTAGGAATGTGCTGTGTTCCAGCAGTGGCTGGAGCCCGGATACCTTTTCCAGTCCCTGACTTGTCTGTCCAGGCTTTCTGCCATAAAGCTGCTGCCAGGGCACATAAAACAAGCTATGAGTGTGTCCATGAAGCACCCTTCTTCATTTTAACAAAGATAAAATACATTGACACTGAAAATATGCAGTACAGTACTTCTTAAGATATTTTCCTTCCATTTGACTCATACAGAGAAATTCCTTAGGCCATTTTCATTTTACTATTGTGGTTTCACACCTCTGCCCAACAACAATTAAATTAAAAACAATTAAAGTACAAATGTTAAGAGAGGGGTGAATAATTCACTACAAAAGATGGACCTGCCAAAATTAGTCTGTCTCTCTGTTCCTGGAAAGTCTTCAGGCTGATTATAATTTCCAAACACTTATGATTTTGGTTTGCCTGGTGTTCTGAAAATTTATTTTTATGCTGTAGGAGGTATCACAGAATTTACTTCAAGTACTTGAACTGAAAATCTGAGCTGTGTCAGTTAATTGTGGTTGCTCAGGCAGTTACATAAGGCCAGGAGTTCAATAGCAATGAAAGCAGCTGAGGACTGGAAAGGATTACCTTGGGATGAAGTCTGTCTGGAACGGGCCAATGAACTGCATACATAGAATTGTTTTAGTGTTTCTAAAAATTGTTTGGTGTGTAGGAATCATAAAACCATTGAATGGTTTGGGGTGGAAGGGACCTTTGCAGATCATTCAAGAGATGTAGGCCTTAACTAGTAAAATGAAGACAAGACCAGATTATTGGCTACAGGCAGAATGTCAATGTGTTTTTCTGTAGCTATGTTTCCATAAAATAATTATTTTTTATGTGGGAGGTCTAAGTCTCCCTAATGGACACTTTTGTAGGACACTGTCTTATCCCCTGAGTTTACCTGTCCCTAAGCTAGGGTCTTAAAATATTTTAAGGACCCTTCCCTGTTGTCCCAGGTGTAGGTGCTTCTAACATAAACTCATTTTTACATTTGTGCAAATACCTGCCAAACATGTTTGGAAGTATTTGTTTAACTTCTTTGGGTTTTTTTACTGAAGAAACATGTGCCTCATATGTTACTGCCACTGATTCTTATTTGAGGCCAAATTATTTTTAGTGGGGATAAATCTTTTATGGAGCTGAATTTTTTATTAGTCTAAATACAAAATATTTATGTTTCATTACATATTTAAAACCTTGTTCATGAAAAAATAATGGACATCCTAAATAAGTATTTCCATGGGAATTATTAAAAAGAAGGCAAAAAAAGCAAGTAAAAGACAATTCCACTGCAACCTTTTCCCAACAATAAATATAACACTTGCAGGTAAGAATTAGTGCAAGGCAGTTAGTAATCATAGATATGTGTTTACCGCTTTTAAGTCCTGCTTTGAAATTCCCATTGTGTCAGACATGGTCATAATGACAAACTGTAATGCTTTGTGTAGGACTAACTTTTTCTTAGCCTTCTTCACCAGAAAATTTTTAAGAGAAATAATTACTGCTTGCTATTCTCTGTCTACTGTTGCAGTGAAACTGCTGTTAAATTCTGTTCAAACATCTTCAAATATCTGCAGCATTTTGGTGGAAGTTGAGCCAAATTAATTTCTGAAGCAATACTAGTGAAATTCTGGTCAATGAGCCAAGCAAAGCACATAAGCAAGTATTTAAGCAGTGGGGGTAATCCTGGGCGTTCAATGGGACTATTATCATGGAGCAAGTTAAATATGTGCTTACTTGGCTGCATAGGGGCCTCAGTGTATCTCAGTGCACAGCATCTATGGGCCTGAAAGCCAGTTAGAGGTAATAGAAGGGCAGTCTCTGAGAGATTTTGAGTCAGTCCATGAATGATCTAGTGTCATTCATTGTATCTAGTAGATCAATTGACTTAATTGGATGATGAATAAAATGGTTACCCAAATCTGAATTTTGCCACTCCACTTTTCTCTAGTTCTTTTTTTTTTTTCTTTCTTTTTTCCTCTTTCTGTCACAGGATGCAGCTCATTCTCTGTGACCACTCCAAGATCACCCCATTCCACCTGAAGAGTTGACCTGGCTCAGAAAAAGAGATTGGAAATTTTTTTTGTTTGTTTTCCATATAATATATAAGGTGATTTTCTTCCTGGACTGCAGTAATTTTCTAGCTATGATATTTTTCTCTTCTGGGTAAGAGGCAAGTATGTGTGGGGTAAATATTTTCTTTCTCATTGCCCTCTTTTCAATAAGACAGTTACTCAAAGTAGCATTTCCCTGACTAGAATTTTTAATAATATGTTTCATAATCAACCCAGAAATCCTTTGTCAAGAAAATGTTTCCTGTTTTAAATTAGAAATACAAAGCAGAAAAAAAAATAGAGAAAGAAAAAAAAAAAAGAGATGTTTGCTTAGAGGGCTGGAGGGGAGAGAAAAGATGTTGGGCTGAATAAGTTCTGTGGCAAGTTTCCCAAATAATTTTTGCATCAGATTTGCTAAACATTTCTTTTAATCTGATGTCAGGTCACAAGTTCTCTTTTTCCTTTGTATGCTATTAAGACACACTATCCCAGCACAATGGGCTTGTATTTTAAAGGGACAAAATGAATACACACATCAGTGTGTGTTCAGAACTTCCTGGCATCATGTACTCAAGAGCATTTGCTGCCTCCTCACTGGCACTTGGAGAGCTCAGGTTCCTGAGAATTCACCTGATAACATCAGACCTGGAACCATATACATCAGATTCACCTCAGAGACTTGCAGTGAACGTGTAATGGTTTCTCTCTAACTTCAGCAACATGACTCCAAAATGCTTTTGTTCTGACTCTCCTTCAAGTGCAGGAAGTTGAGTCATGGCTGTTTGGAACTGCAAGACTGCAGGTCATGTCCTTGTGTTCTCAGTGAATCCATATGATTCTGTTTCTTTGGTTTTTTTTGTCATGGTGTCAGAATGAGAGCAAGGAAGGGATTGGTCCCTTTGTATCTGTACTGTTTTTTCCTTCTAAGATACATACATGTAACCTTTGTATCTAATTTAAGTCATCAAATGCTCATCACCTTTTGGGTTTCTGAGAATATCTTGCTTCCCATCTGTCTGTGCTTTTTCTTGGGACACAACCATGCATTTATACCCTCATGTAAGAGGTGAATTTGCTTTCATAGAGGAATAACATTGGCTAGAACCCTCTTTGAAGGCGTAACCAACAGAATTAAGGAGAAGGTGGTGTCAGGTGATAAGGACAGTTGGTAATAGCAGGATAAAGCAACTCCCAAAACCTAGTTTTAAGAATATGCAGAAAGACTGTTTTGGCATTCCTGTTTTGGTACACTTGCTAATTTACAAATCTGAAGACATGGTGTTATAGGGAGCAGGAGGCAGATAGGGAGGTTGGGATTTAGGAAGATTTTCAACTCAGCATTTTATCTGGGACAGATAGAAATCTGGCTTGTGGGTTTTGACAAAGGTGAGCTGTGGTAGACTAATAGAACCCCAGCACTCAGTGTCACCAAACCCTCTAGAGTTTGTTTCAGCTACTGGAAGAGCCCTGCAGAAGGTGGACAGCTATGCATTCAGGAATCAATTAGACCTGGTAATCTGGCTGACTTAGCTCCTTTGAGTCATTGGGACATTGCTTACATTGCTTCTAACATCGTTGTTGGCTATGCAATAGCTCAAAATATCCTGTAAGGACACTGTGCCCTGGTCCCCACCAGCCAGACCTGTCAACTCTTTTCAGTCTTCTGTTCCTGCAGTTTTCTCTCTTCTTATGTTCCCCTCCCACCAGCCAAGACATCTCTGCTGGTCTCTGATCCTATGTGGTGGCCCAGCTGGTCTCTGTGAACTGTTACGTGTTACAACCTCTTCAGCCTGTCTACAGTCACAGAGGGTGAAACTGCGGCTCAAAACCTTCTCATGGAAATACACCCATAACCTTTTCTCACCAAATGGCTCTACTCTCATTCTGATGCCATATTACTTACTGCACCAGGTGCACCTTTCTCCTGTCTGATCTGAGTCACCACCTTTCTGCTCACCAGCAAAAGGGCTCCCTGAGAGAGGTCTCTGTGGCAGGTGTGTGGAGAATGGAAAGTGTATGGTTTTGGAAAGAACGTTCCCATGGAGATTCCCTGCTAAATTTTCCTTCAGGTTCTCACAGAACCAAAATGAACCTCAAATTATATCTTGCAGAATTCTGTTTCCTGAGATTTGAGCTTATTAAAATGTTGCCTGAGATACCAGTAAGTGGCTCAGTCTTTGCTGCAGGGGGTTTTCCCTTACCCCTGCTGAAGCTTTCAAACAGTGTAATTTTCATTCTTTAACTTGAGGCTTTCTATCCCTGAGTTATTCTCTTCACCCCCAGCCTCTTCTGCAGCAAATCCCAGGGCTTTCTACCTGAAGTCAGCTAATAGCTAAGTTTTGCGTTCTCATCAGGAAGGAGCCGTGTGATTAATTCTCCAGTGTCGCTTCCGTTTCTCTGAGCTCTGTTTCCTTATGGGGAATCTGTAATGGAGCAGGGCGGGAGGCAGCACTGAACTCCCTTTGCCTTAAAATAGACACGTCACCTGTTCCACCTTCACATTATGGAATAAGCGATAATGAGAGCAACATAAGTAATGCTGTCTCATCATTGACTTGCAGTCTGGCTTTTGTCATCCTGAAAAACGCAGAGACAGTCTGTAATAAAGAAGACGTGATTCAAGAGGGATGTGGGCAAAACACTACAATTAAACAAAAAAAATCAGCAGCATAAATGTGCTTTCTGAGGCAGCACTCCCTAGAAAGATTTTGATTTACAATGTGTCAGAAAGGAAGTGCAAATCAGAAGCTTTTAGAGGTGTATGTCTCAGTGCAGAAGGGAGTGGCATTCAAATGTGCTCCATATCCAGTAGCACTTGTAGAGATTATTGTACCCAGCAATGTGTGGATAAACCTAAATACCATACCCCCATAGAAGGGATCAAGGGGCTTAGGAGCTTTTTGATTTTAAATTTTTGATTTGCCTTGGGGAGCCCCTTATTTCTCTCTGTTGGCTCCAGAGGAAAACTGAACCAAGATACCTCCTTGCCCTGATCAAGTGTCTGAAGTAATTGAAGTTGACGCAGATCAGGAGGGTGCAGATGAGGAGAGACCATCAGAGCATGGTCTTCTCCTTCAGCTCCTCACAGTCCCTTATTTGTGCTGGGAATTGACTTCTACATCACCCATACTGACTATTAAAATGATTTGTGGTCTGGAAACAGTCATCACAGGAACAGGTTAAAGACTCTCAGGGCCATTTAATTCCTTCTTCAGGAAGAGCAAGGTGTTTTTTCCTTCAGTTAGTCCTTTGGACTTCCATGCTTGACCTGTGATTGTCAAACCAAAAATCCATGTCACACAGAAAAGTTGACAGTCTTGCAATGGAAGTACATTAAATGTCCCTTACGTAATGGGACATTATTGGTCAATGCAAGAAACTCTTCATTTTCTTCACCTGGCAACAAAAGTTAAGAGGGCTGACTTCTGATTCAGAGCCAATGATGGGCAAGCTCTGGGAATGCAAGCTTTATGGTGTGAGTTCACTGTACTGGGCTCCTTAGAAGGCACATGTTTGGATGTTTTATTAGTTAACTTCACAGAGAAAAAGTGTTGAGTCATCCTAACACTTCCTGTGACAACACTTCCGTCTGTGTATTGTTTGAGCACTGAGGAAGCATTGTGCTAGGAAAGTCATGGCAATGCAAAGGCAGAAACTTGGGGCTCATTTATAGCTTTAAAGTAACTGTAGTGTGTGGAGGCACCAGTTAGTTCAGCAATATCTTAGCAATGATTAAAAATGTTGTTGTACAAAAATTGCCCGAGTGTCCAGAGTGGATTGTGGCAAACTTGAGCATTGACAAAAGATGTCAGAGGTTGTGCACTCTTCTTTGCATATTTTCTTTCCCTCAAAATAGGGCAAATGCCTATTGTCTCCAGCAAAGTCATACTTTTTTCACTTTTGATCTTAGAGAGTTTGCTGCTGTGGATGCTTATGCACATTGTCATCCTTAACTTCATTACTATCAGTACTGGAACAACACATCAAATGTGAATTTTTCTAAGTCTGGAATTTCAGACAAAAAATTTTGCGCATGTCTTCAGAGGCTGAGTGGCTCCAGAAAGATCAGTAGGCCTGCACAATACATAAAAATACAGCCTTTCCAAAGCTGGAATAACCACCAGTCAACATGAGTGTCTAGACTGTGATATGCAGAAATGAAATATATATTTCCTCCAGAATTCTGTCCTTGAAACTTCAGGACTGTATAAAATAGAGGATTTCAGTTATAAAAAAATTACACTGAATATGAAAGCTCTTCATTGTATATTAAGTAAAAAGTCATAGAAAAGTGGCTATCAAGAAAAATACTTTCAAATATTCCATACACATGCTCTACTCATAAATTCACTTTGAACCATATGCATAAGAATGATTTTAAAATTACATTTAAAAAATGTACTTTTTGAGTTTTATACAAGAAGCCTACCACTGAGGAAATTACTCTATCACTGGGTTTAGAACTGCATGTGGGGAGGAAAGAGGACTTAAACTACTTCCCAGAGAACAGGACTGTAGCAATCACAGTATAAGAGTTTATTGTTTCTTATAATAGAGCAAGTGATAAAAAGGCTTAATACATAGCCTAAACGGATGTTGACTTGAATAGTTATATACTCAGCTTCTTGTGACCGAGATTTAATCTAGTCAGGGTTTCTTTTATATAAAAGTGACTTGTTTGCTTTCGGTAGGACATTTCTACCCTTTTATATGAAGTCTTACATGTCTGGAGGATTAAAATTGCTGCAGTGTTTTTAGAAAATAATGACTAGCAAAAAGTTTAAAGTAGTTGGGTCACTAGGTGGAAAAAAGTGCTACAAAGGGATTTGGACTGCAAAAATGAATAGATATAGGTAGACAAGAAAGACAGTGTAATTCTTTTTCAGCTCCCCATATCGAAACTTTAGGATGCTAAACATTTATGAACTCTTAGTTTTAATATGCTTTTCAATGTTTTTCTATAGTGATTTAAAATGATACTAATACTTTTACTTCCCTTTATGGAAAACCTTTTATTTTTGTCTTAGATGAATGAACTAGCAGCACAAAGGTTTACTTTTTAAATTATAAGAACAGTAATAATAAAATATATCAAGTTGACTGCATTTAACAGCAAAAGTGAAGCCCTGTCTGGACAGGTGATGACAGATTCTTCACTGACTTCTCCATGGCCAGGTTTCTTTACTTTCTTGATTCAGGCAGTTATGCAAAAATGTTCATTTATTTTTTTTTCCAAAGGTGAATAGACCTCTTATAGTCAAGAAAACATATGTAAAAGCTTGATAGTTCTAAAAGGTAGTAGGTTAAGAAGATAACAACTCTATTGCTTAAAAAAATTGTATGTATATATATATATATGTACATATGTATGTATTTACATCTTTTAAGCTAGACTCATTGAATTAGGGGAAGGACATTGGGAGAAAAACGGGCTGACTCATGATCTGAATCCTGTGTTAAGAGCTTGAAGGAAGTGTATTATAATGTCAGTGGGAATGCCTATGCTGTTATGTTAGTTTCTTTGTGTTTCCACAGCCTACATGTTGCTTTCCACCCTGGCTCAGCATTGGGGTGATGTAACTGATCTTTCAGGCATAGATAGGGAAAACTTTTGGTCTAAGATCAAGTTCAGTCCTTACAGGCAATATGGGTGCAGCTGGGGTTATATGACGTTCAAATTCAAGCTCACTGTCAGGCCTTGTAAGGAAGAGAGGAATAGAAAAAGTTACTAAACCCTGCACATGTACTGTGTGGGGAAGGGATGTTAGGGCTGGCCATATTGGGTTTTTACCCAAGAATTCCCATTCCAGCTCTTTTATGCTGGAAGAGGTGAATTAGACCAGAACAAGAGGGAAATCTGCTCCTTTGGAATAGTACTATAACCAGACCTAGTTGCCAATGAAAGTGTCTTAATCCTTTGCAAAATTACAAAAGGGATTGAACAAGACTATGAAAATTAAATGTAATGTTGCTTAGCCAAAAACACAAGTTGATCTAATCTTTTTTGGATAAGACAGATAAATCCATTAATTTAGCCATCATATTGAATACATAATTATTAGCATTAGGCTATAGCACAATTAGATTAGGACTTTGCTTCCTGTCTTTTCTAGAATATTTAGTAAAGAGGCTAAAGACAATTTGTCTGTCTGTGGCTGTTTCCCCTTATAATGAATCCATACAAGTCAACTATTTGGTTTTGTGATTAAATGGTTAGCTGGAAAATGGATGGCAATAACTGAATTTATACACATTCCCTTATTTATTTTATCTTGGTTTATTTTATTAATGCCAAAAAATTTGGAGCACCCTGATTTTCCATCTGGCATTTAACAGCTGCAGGAAACCACTGAGTAGCTGATTGCCCACTGTTCTGGCCAATGTGGGCATCAACATTGTTTTACACCTAGTCTGAGTATGTCCCCCTGCCTTGTAAAGCACTGGATCTGTCTAGTTTTTGGCCTGTGGAGCAGCTCAGGGAAGAAGTGCAACTAAACCTTTCCTCCCTTCAAGCCTGTGGTCTCAGTGCACTATGGTACTGGTGTACCCACTATTGGGCGGTTCAGGAGAGACAGCCACTGCCCAGTAGAAGACAAAGCAAACTCTGAACCTTACAGTGTACCAAAGAGCCAGTATTTCTTTTTTCACCCTCTCTTTATGACTGTATATTAGAGGGCATGGTAGAGGTGCCTTTAGGCTTAGCTTTAAATTTGACAGTTTTCTCTCTTTGTTGCTACTGCCTTGTCACCATCTGCTGTGTTTGCACTCAGTTGTCTACTGGGACTTGTGCACGTGCATACTGCAATCCTGCCTTCACACAGCAGTTTGCATGCTAAGATAGGTGGAATAGTGTTGCAATTTATACAGCCCTTAATCAGCAACCCTGTGTGCAGCACCACATTGTTTGAAATTTAACTGACATAAAATCATGATGTGGAACAAATAGCTGTTCACTCGGATGCTTAGCTATATGTTGCACCTCAGTAAAGGCAAACTGAAAGTGAAATAGGACCTAAGACATCTCAGCTGCGGTCAGTAAGACCCCCAGAAGCTCTCTGTTCCTGTTTGCTGGATGACCTCCGTCAAGCTGAGCTGACCTTCTTTGAATATAAGTTCTTACATCTATAAAATAGAGACAGTGAAACCTGCCCTTCTTCCCAGCTCTAAGGGAGTAAAAAGTTTTATGTAAGAGCTTGGTGTTGTTTATTATTACAAGCTATGTCTTGGGAACATGCATTCTGTGGCAAGGCAGACTCCTCACACCCAAAGGCAAGAAGGTGTAGGGAGCTCAGGGCTGAAAGAGAGCTGGGTGCTGAGGTCTTGAGGAGGAGAGGTGCAAGCTCTCAGCAAAGGGCAGGAAAGAAGAATTAGCTGCATCCTCTGCTGAAAGAAATGGGAAGGGGTTTACTGTTTCTAACATCTCCTTGGGCAGTGGGAACTCTTGCCTCCTTCTGTTTTCCCTCCTGTCCTTTCTGTCTTCTCAGGCTTGCCTGTGAAGGCAGTGGTAATTTAAGATTAAAAAGGCAAAACAAGCTATATGGCATCTGATGTGGTAACAGCAAGTATCTTGACATTTGAAGAGTGCCAGGAGGCAGCCAGGCTAATTGTTAGAGAAGACTGGGACAGAGTGAATTCCCTGTCCCCTTCTATGCTGCATGTGACAGCCTGGAAAAGGGTTGTCATTAGCAAAGGACCCTGTAAGACTCAGAGATGATTGCAAGACACTTTATTCTCTACTATGCAGATCTCTTTCTGCACTGGAGGATATGATTTGTGATCCCCATAATAAGGAGCAGTGCCTTTAAATTCTACTAAATATTTCTTGGTAACAGCAATGTTGAATGAATTCTCATTTATGGAGACGAAAAAATCATAATACGAACTCATTTGGATCCAGAATTTGAGCTTGAACTTATCTCTATTACTTTATAGAAGCACTCTCATTAGGATTTCACTGACAGAAGGAGGCAGAAACACGAATTGTTGAAACGGGCTTTTAGCACTATGAGGTCCCTGACTTTCTTTTGCTGCAATTCAGACTTTGCTCCATATCTTCAAGACTTGTTTACAGATGACCCATGCTGGCTAACTTAGTGGGTAGTTTACTAATGTGAGGACATAAAGCTACTACCTACAAGTTCTTTATGAATATTTCCACCTCTAATAGTCTTTACCAAAAACACTGGGTGCAAAATTTGTAGTACAGGAGCTGCAAAACATGGTGGTCTGACACAGCTATTACTTCGATATCCATATGTTTTGCCATAGATGTTTACCAATAGCTCACGCAAAGAACTTAAAGAGTAGCAATTAAAATAATCCATCCTTGTAATTTAAAGCTTCCTGCATAAGGAAGTGGAGGAGCATTATTGTCTCCGGATTTAAGCCTGTTGAAGACTTTCAGATTGTGAATTCAGGAACCTGAGGGAGGGCAGAAAATTTGAGTAAGCACATTACCACTTCCTCTGGAGGAGTTGGTTGCTGTTCCAGTGGTATTGTAACCACTAAATGTCACCGTGATCTCTCTGGTCCAGCTCAGCACTGCTCCACAAACTCATCTTTTTACAGTCACTGACTCAGCTTTATGAGTAGCTGCTGTACCTTTTTTTTAGTTCAGTAGGAAACTCAACTATATATTTAGGGTATCTTATAAATAACTCCCTGCCCTCTACAGAGCTGACACAAAAGAAGGTTTTAATTTCTCATTTTGGAAATGATTTACAGCTGTTGTTCCATTGGGCTTATGAAACATTATACATACGCTTCAACGAATGTTTCGTATGTATATTTTTATATATAAACAGTGAAAAATTACTTCTGAGAGTCACTTGCAAAACCACTGCATTTTATGCAAAAAAAACATGTCTTGCAAATATACTAAACAGTTCTTGCTGCTATCACAATTAAGCAAAGCAACTCTCATTCTTCCCTCTCTCTTTCTACATATATATCTCAGTAATGTGGATAGATCTATGATTCAAAATCACAATTTTTGGACAGAAGAGTTATTTTTCAGTGGGTGACTTAGAGCCAGTGAAGAGCTGTTTATTCTGGAAAATGCTTTGCTATATTTTCTTTGGGGAAAAAAAAATACACAAGGTTAGGAAATTTTTTTCTAATTTAAATTCAGATTTCCTAATCTTGGCAATATGCTTGCCCTGTTCGTTGGGTTTTGGGCTTTGCTTTGTGTTGTTGTTTGTTTTTTCCCTTTGTTATCATCAAATTATCCAGATTTTTTCTTTGTCTCAAGCATTTTAATTGGAAAATGAAAGGTGGCTGAAAAGGCAGGAAACCAAGTAAAATTCTCTCATGCTGGAATCTGGGCTGTGAGCTCAGATTTGCTGCATGAGATAAGCAAGTCACTTGGTCTGTGCCTTAGCTTCCCAGTCTGTAAATGGGGACTGTAACTGTTTCTCACTGAGATGCTTCGCGATGCACATCTGAAAAGCACTAAGCATGATTAATATCCTAGCGATGTCTGACATGCACAAATACCATGCTGTTTAATCACTGGTGCCTTATGGATGTTCTTTGACATAAAGACAGCAGCTGGGTCTCTTCAAAACAATCCCAAAAAATCTAATCACTAATGATTTACTTGCTATTCACAAGAGGTGTTTTTAAGCAAGTAATTACACAGGAACTAGGAATTTGAACAGTGATGTGATCAAGATTCATCTGCATGATTGCAAACACTTTGAAATTATTTTTCAAATATTTATTTTTAAAGAAAATTAAATTAAAAAATCTTAAAGCCTGTTATTTAAGATCATGATTTTTATTTTTTTTTTTTTTTTAAGTCTAGTGGGAGTTAAAGGAAGTCTAGGAGTGTGGAATGCATAATACTGAAAATGAGAAAAATTGGCTTGTCCTTTTATTGCTTGCTTTCACCCTCCCACTTAACAGGGACACAGGAGGTCATGGAGGATCCTGAAATGATCAGTCACTTGCTGCGTTACAGGCACTCCTGTGTCTCCCTGCCCATCACCCACTACTGGCTCCCACAAGCGCTAATCATAGTTAAATGGAACAGCCACTGCGAGTAATAAGATTGAGGAACAAAGACAAATCACTTCAGTGGGGGTAGTCTAGTTAGTTCTCTTTTGACTAAGAACTTTTTGACTGTGTACATGTCTTTTCCCTTTAAAGGACTCCCTCTCTTTGTTGACCCCAGTGACATTTTCAGTCCTACATTTCTTGCTCTGGTTTTAGTATTCCCACCTATGTTTCTGTTGTGGGTCAAACAGGAAGGAAGACATTACAGCAAGCTGGGTAAAATTCTAGACTTACTAATACTTTTGACATATTTTATAATTCATGAAAAACTGATGTACATTGCAGTCAGACTAGATGATTGTTGTAGGACCCTTCCAACTGAATTATTCTTTCTGTTCTGTTCTAGTCTACTGCAGATGAGGGAAAAGTTGAGCCTGGTAATGCAATAGCTCTGTTCAGGAAGGGATTTAAGCCTAGGCATGTATATTTTAAACCATGTGTATGGCCTTGTGGATGGCAGTGAGTATCTGAAATTCCTCTTTGGCCTTAAATGGAGCTTGCTACTTCCTCACATATTTAAATGTCTTTTAGTGATATTGATACTCCGTTATAAGATTAGAGATGTGATTGATGTTTTTGCTCTTTTTCTTTTTAATTGCTATCTGCTCCAGTTTTTCTTCTAAAACATTAACATTCCCTACATTTTTCGTCTTTCACTTCCTACTCTTCCCCAGTGCCTGTGCCGCCTGCCTGAGCGAGGAACACCTCCTTTCAACCTGACTTCCGTTTCAACTCAGCAGGCACTGCAATCTTTTTCTTGGCTCCTGGTATCTCATCTAATCAGACACCAGGCTTTTATGCTGGCTCACTGCATCTGCACTAGGTATTTTGTTAGACTATCAGGCAGAACTAAAAGCTTCCAGCTTGCCTACCTTCTTGTCTGCCAAATTGGAGAGAGGGGAGGAGAGAGGGTGGTAGAGACAGTGAGAGCTCTTTAGTGTGAGTCATCTTAACTTGAGTCCTTTCCCTACTCCTGTGGAAGTGAAACTCGGTATCTCTAGTGTGCATGAAGATTCAACACTTTGCCCTGCACAGAGAGAATTCCCAGATCCTTTGATAATTTCTTACTCTTAAACAGTGGATATATTTTAACATTGAATTGCAGGAAGCCTAAAATAAAATGAAAAAGCTATATCTCAATTGGCTGTGTAAGCTCTTTGTATATAACGCTTGCAGCTAATAAGAAAACATTAAGGGAAAGATAACTTCATCTCTAATAAAACTTTCAAATTTAGTAAAGAGATATGGCGGTTTAGTCATACAGGGAAAGGATCACAAATTTCAACTGCGTTTATATTCCATTTTTCTCTATTGTATATCTAGTTTCAGTTACTGCACACTGAAACAACAAAAAATTCTCACACTATTCTGATGGTTTGGGGTATTTTAAGTTGCACGGAATATGTAAAATTGGTGATCAAGACATCCTGAGCCAGGATCACTGGTCAGCACATAGCAGCTGTGAATAATAAAGTAAGCAAAGATGAAAAGAGGTATTAGCATTATGCTCATAAAAAGGAGCACCTTGACTAAAGTGTGAGTTCAGTTACAAAAAAATAGCATAGAAAAAATATGGAAACTAAATGATGAATGTGAAGAGATCACGGTCTGGTGGCAGGTAGATTTGACGGAGAAAACTAAGGGTTCTACTGAACATCTTACTTCACAATTGTGCTCCTGCCTCCCTCCCCTTCACTGCCACTTTGCAGGGAAGTGTATATCTCCTATTCTCACCATGGCTGCATCCGATTTCTGTCCCTGCACACACCGGAGGGAATTAGATGTTTATCGGGAAGAATTACAGTCCAGAGCAGCCATTGCATGATGTACTCAAAAGCCACAAGAGACCATTTTCTGAAGGGTGTTGACATGTCAAATTCTTTACCCCACAGCTGCCATTATGTATAGTTAAAATATGCCACATCGGTTCATTACATACATGAAAAGCTGCTGAAAATAGCTAACATGCTCTGTGGTGACATATATTACACACTGATTTGTTTAAGAGAGTACAGGTCAACAGCACAGATTTGGTTATATCTGTTATGGAGTTTTACTTTTGTAAAATTGGTTTTAAGAAGATAAAAAGCATTTCTTATAGTTTAAATGTGTCTGAGTCTTTCAGGCTCCAGGAAGAAATGCACGCTCCAATTTACATAATTCCCTGACCCTTTGATACCTACTTGTTCTGGTAGAAGTGAATAAGTCAAACTTTAATGTGATTATGTGGTCAGATAATAACACAGAGCTCTTCATCCAATTAAACTGCTCTGCAAGGTGTGTAGTATCTGATAAACCACAGACACTACAGAAAAGAAAGAAACCCTTGTTTTCTCTCTCCTTTTTTTTGTTCTCTGTCAGTTGGCCTTTGTTTCCCTTTTATGTCATGGGATTACGTTAAGCAGTTTATGCCCCTTGCTTATTTTTCCTAGGAAACTGCCACTTAATCCTGATTCCTTGTCTTTGTGCGGGTTTGTCACTGCAATGGACTTTTGCTGTCCCTTGTATCTACTTCAGTATTTTCGGTCAGTTCTTTTTCCAGTTTCTTTACTCGGTGCCAAATGCTGTATCACTTTTTCCTCAGCAGCCCAGTAAAGCTGATTCTCCTCTGCTCACCCCTGCATAAACATGGAGCACTTCAGGTACAGGCAGTGAACCTGTGCCGAGGAGGAACAACGCAGATAATGGTGAGGTGAAATGCTACAAATTGTAAATCAACATAAAAGTGTCCTTTGCAATTATATTGCAGCTACAAATATATAGACAAAATAACTTCACATGATAATTTCAGCTCAGGTTGTATTTTCTGTAGATTTGATATGACCAGGACCTAACTTTATACAGTCTTTCCTTAATGCAAGATGTCAATCACTTTGTACAAGATAATAAGTATGAGACTACATTCTGATCGACAAAAAAAGTGTCTCTGGCCTAAAGACATGATGTTTGCTTATGTACAAATCACCATTTTGTCTCATGACTTGTCTGAGCAGAATATAGCACAAACTATTATGAATATACCTAAGGCTTTAGGAATTGTCATTTTCCACAAAATTGAAATGATTATTGGTGTAGTGAAAACATCATCTTCATATAGGCAGTACCAAAAGAAGACAGTGGGGCTTTTTTACAGCCTTCCTTCCAAGAAAGTGAAAAGTGATGACTCCTTAAAATCCAGAAAATTGGTTGCTTTAATAATAAGCCACTTAAAAGATAAATTAAAACACTGATGTGCTCAAAGTCAATGACAAGACACTTAAAAAAAACATATCAGAAAAGAAACCCATTGTGAGATACTTCTATCTCACAATAAATACACTTGTTATATATCTCACAACAAATATATTTGTTATTTAAATCATTGATAACAAGTCTGTAGAAGACATAAAAGGTTGTAGCAAATTGTGAGGACAGTCTAATGGTACACAGGGGTATGAGTTACCTGCTTAGATGTTTGTAAGCTGACAGCTAGAGTAGTACAACTGGGAGCACAGACTGAAGATCATATCATCAGACTGTATCCACAAGTAGATAGTGATGTTCTTTATATTATTGTTTGTTGGTTGGTTTGGTTTGGTTTGGTTTGGGGTTTTTTTGTTTGTTTTCCTGTTAGTCAGTAAGAAGGAATAATTACTTCATGGATAACTATCTCTGCGGGCTGCATTAAAGACTCATCATGAAGACTAACATCATATTGGGATATGTAGACAAGAGAGTATTAAGTAAGAGGAAAATGACCTTATCTGTACTTAACCTTGTTTATGCCAAGGTGGACAGCATATGCAGAATACTGGTGTTCAATCCAGATGTCAGTGAGGGTGAATAAATAGAGGACGTGAGACAACATTGGATTCTCTGTTTGACATTGTAAAAATGATATTTACATACATTTCTATCTTTGAGTTCAACTTTAGACAAAATCCTCTCATATGTCATATTAAGTATTAGACTGGATAGTCTTTTGTGTATTCAGATGCCTGAAAGTCCTCTGTTCTTTTTTCCTTTTACTCTGAGACCTTTACTTAGTCTTTTTACTGTTTTCTCGCTTTGTAACTGCAGGAGATGCAGCTCTTCCTCCCCAGTAATAGTTCACACTGGAGTCTTCTCTACTGCAGCTCTCAAGCAGCCCTGTGGAAACACTGAGTCTCGTTTAGGGGACAGGGGTTAAGCATTGCCTTAGGTATGCCCACAGCACTTGAAGCTCTAAATAAAGATACCATTTTAATCAAATCTTATGCTTCAGGGCTTTTATGACTGCCTGTAAAAATGAAGAAGAATATTTTCTTTCTTTCTTTTTTTTTTTTTCTGCACCTTCTGTTTTTTTAAGAACAATTGACCATTTTTATGTTAGGTTTTTGCTTAGCTTGTCTTCTGACTTCTCCAAAGCTGATAAGGAGGGCTATTTGTTGAGGGTGAAAATGGTGCAAGAGCAAGCAGAGGTCAGGATGAAAACAGGGAAGCCTGTTCTGGAGGTAAATATACTGATGATCTTTCTTTGTGTACTTAAAGTCTAGCCAAACATCAGCTTTGGGGAAAATACTGATTTTGCATCTGGGAAGAACAGCAGTTATGATGGTTTTGCTTTCATTTTCTGGTCAGTGGTGTGGGTTATTATCTTCTGGGCACGGCCTCAGTTATGAGCTGAATTGTCTTCCCTGTCCTCAGCCTGTGGAGTGGAACTGTTTATTCCCCAGAGGACAGAAATAATCCTTCTGTCCTTTAGCCTAGCAGTTTAGTTCAATGACACAGTTAATCAGGGATACCTGTTTTCATGCAGCTAAGTATTGCATTGGTTTAACTGTACCTGAAAAGGTAACCGAAGTATTAAAAGAGGAGAGAAATGTAATAGCTTGTATTATTCAGGAAGCCAAAATAGATGATACAAAGGTCTCTCCTGTCTTAAAGATCTGTGAAATAAAGAAACAGCAAGTCATTCCTCAGTTTTTTTTCACAGTTTCAAAATATACTTAATTTTTTCTTTAACCCTGAACCGATTCATTTATTATTTCTTTTTCAATATCACAGCTTGAAGCTATATGACTGGTTCTTTCTTTTTCAGTCTGTTCCTTTCACTAAGTGCATGTCCAGATTACTCTTTCATGCCTCATTTACTGTGGCTTGCTGTACAAAGATATCAAGTGTTTCGTTAGCTAGTTTACTCATCCTGCTGCACTGCAGGTTTTCTGAGGCTTTTCTCTGCACTGTCTCCCTGCATGCTTCCCTTTGTTTCGCTGCAGCGCCACAGATGCTGCCTTGACTGAACACAGTCCCTACAAATTGCTTTGATCTCTCCATTTAGCATTAGCATGTTAAAAGTGACATGGTTTAAAAATAAATACATGGAATAAAACTATAATTTCTTTCTACTATAAAGACAAGGCAGGTAAAGGGTGAGCATTAGGATTACATGCCTTTACCCCATGGAAATATGTGATGTTGTGCATGTGAGGTGCCAGGAGGGGAGCCAGGCTGTGGCCAGCTCAGAGCAGTAAGCCATGCACTTGAGACCCTGGTTTGAGAGAGATAAAGGACCCCAGGCCTATGCCTTCTTCTTTTCTATTACTGGTTTAACACTCAAATTGCAAATGCTTAGAGCTAAAGATGTGCTTCCCCTCAGCAGCTTAGGTGTGACACAGGGACCTGAGGTAATACTTTTCGTCTGTGCCGAGGTTGAGCTCAGTGTGAGTGCTTCGGGATCATCTCCTTGAAGCTTTCTTTTGAATTTTGATGTAGCTGATGACATCTCTCCCTCAAGGTTACTCTAACTACCACTTCCTTTTAGAATTACTTTAAGTCCCTCTCTTTGCTATACAGCTGAGGAAAGTACATTCTGCGGTAGGAGACAGGGATGCATCTGCTGAAGTGAACATTGCCAAAGCCAGGTGGGACACCAGCAACATGGCCTGCACCAATGTCTCTGTCGTGGGGCTTCATGGAAAGCCAGTCTGCTTGATTAGTCTCCATGTTTCCACATAGTGTTGTATAACAGATCTATTCCCACCCCCATTTCCAGATTTTTCAGTTTCTGATATCTGAGCACTTAGAGGGAAGGTACCCTGCCATTTGGAGATCTTACATCCATGGAAAGTCATATCACATCAGCTCTAGGTTGGTCTTAAAGTTTTGGCAACTATTATAGATTTATAAACCCTGCCATTTCACACTGTTTAAGAAAAAAAAACAAACTAGTGTTTAGTTCAAATGGTGAGAGTAGGCATGTGTCTACATGCAAAATGAATCACCAGAATCTATAAACCAGTCAAGTATTGTATATTTTTTCCTAAAGTTAGATTACGTTCCAGAGTGACGGAAAAACCCTTATACTTTAGAGAAGTCCAGATGCTTAATTTCCAGTAATTTCATTCCCTCTCCAACATGTTTTTTTACTAAAGTTCTTTTAAAATTAATTGAGAGTTAGCTGCTGCTACATGTGTGGGTGGAGAATCAACCCTTAGCTCAACAGAAAAAAAAATAAAGCAGATGTAAATCAGAGGAAATTTTTATTTTTAGTAAACTTGAGTGTGTGTTCAGGGATGGGGAATATAAACCATACATTTACAGTTATCTAACTCGATTTTAAATTGTACAGATTGAAGTCAGGGGCGTTTATATCTTTGTCTTTGGTATTTTTAGGATACTTATTCCAGCTGACAGCTACAAGCAAAAAAAAAAAAAAAAAAGCAAACTCAAACCCAAATCTAAGGCTTTTAGCAGCCTGTTCCAAAAATGTGGGGCTTTATATTCAATCATTTAATTAAAATGAAACTTTCATTTTAGCAATGAAAGAAACATTTAGTAAAACAACAATTTAGTTCTTGGAAAAGGTGATTATTCAATCTCAGAAGTTTCCTTGTTCCTTATCTTTATTACTTGAATACAATAAACTTTGTGTTTGCTTTAATAAAAAAATCCTTACTAAAACAATAAATAACTGAGTTTTCCTTTATTTGGCAAGCAATATGATCCATTTAGTTGATTTCTAAGGTGATAATCCTCTTGAATTATTGGATTTTAAGTGGATGCTTATTGAATTTCTTCCTCTGACATCCTGCTGACCCTCAGGTCTTCCTGTCTCTGTGATCTGCATACAATGGGGCTTCCACAGATACAAATGAACCCCTCTGTGCAGTAGATCCTGGTGGCTTTCAGTGTCTTCACTGCCCTGTTCTTTGCAGTGAGGAAGGGAAAGCATGCTGGTACCTGTCCAAATTGGATACCTTAATGAGTGGAATATTATGTGGTCCAAGGTGGTACTAGTGTTTGCATTCAGCGACTACCCTATACAGAGATGACTAAAGTGTTTCTCCATCATTGTGGCTTCAACAGATCCACGCTTGCAGGATTGCCAGTAAAAGCAAGATGCACTGGGAAATCCCTGAGCTTCCCTGGCATTACACAAAACTTTGGGGAGTCTGCAATCGGTTTGGAGTACAGCTTTGAAACCATTTCCTCATAGAGGTTCCACAACACTTTTCTGCTGTCAAGGAAATACATTACCCCTGTAGAACAGGTTATTCCAAGGAATAGGATTAGGAGGCCCTCCACTTCTCTCTGTGGAGACTCATTATGTCTCATAATCTTTCCCTGAGGCTGCTGGAAGACAAGGATCAAGATGCCAGCAAAAGTGTAGGAGGTACATAAGCAACTTTCCATTCAGTTCAGAAGTAAACAGGGAGGTAGTCATCATCACAGGACACAGGGTGACATGAAGCCTTCAAACTGTGAAACCCTATGCTCTCTTCAGAATAGCTTTTTTAAAACCTGATTCCATCCTAGATGGAAAATACAGGCAAGTTTTACTTGGGCTTGCCACAGTTACAAATATGCAATTGCTTTTCCACTTGCTTTTAGTCTTAGCGTCTCTGTAGTTTTTTGGGGAGGGTCTTTGTGATACAACACTACAACACTGTTCTTCCCAGTTCTAAGCATATTGCATATCTGGCCTGACAAACTGGAGGAAACTCATAACTTTCTGCTAGGATGATCTCAGGAAATGTGTACAGGGGGCCCCTGCAAACACTAATTGTATGGCTGTTTTCTGCAGACTCTGTTCCCTCCTGCTGTGAACTACATAGGAATTATGTCAGGCTTGTCCCAGGATGGCAAGCTGCACACACGTGCTCTGCCCTAGGATGTGGCAGTGAGGGCCCTGAGCTGTTGTCAGCAGAACTAGCTCCAGGATCAGGAGAGGGAGATGCAGTGGCTCTGGCTGTCTGCTGTAGCTAAGGACTTCTCTGAGCTAAGGAAAAGTATGCGTTCTTCAGCTGGCACTGCCTTGGGAACTTTTGCGAGCCACTTCATTTTTCCACGTAATTGTGTTCAGAGAAATGGCTCACAAAGGAAAGTTGCCTATCAGAAAGAATGAAGGGCAGATGCACAGCCACATGGAGAAGGCAAGATGAAATTGTGATCCTTGTCTTTATAGCAATTTTGACAGTTCTCTGACTTATTATGATGTAAAATCAGTGTAATTGCAGTACCCTTAGGGGATTTATAGTTTGTTCTGATGTGGAAGAGGGAATTTATGCTGTATATATGTAGTCAAAAATGCTATTCTGACTCTGACTATTTTAACATCAGATAGGTTGTCATCTCTGTCTTGTATAAGCTTCTTCTATAACTTCATCTTCCTTCTGTCATCACTTCTGGATGTAGGGTGAGCCTGTTATCCCATATTTGTTTCTCCCCTTCCACCCTGATTCCCAAAGGATTAACTTCAGGATAGCGGAAGAATTATGTGTTAAAAAGCTAGACCAGCAAGGAGTTTTTGTTGGGCATTCTTGACTTGTCAAGGCTATGGAAATACTCTGGAGACATATCTCTATGATGAATGTTTGAGTATAAGAAGGTTTTTGAATTTGTTGACAGAGCCTATTTGGAAATTTTAAAGCAGGAAGATTGGTTTGGTTGGTACTTTAAGCTGAATTTTTAGTTTTGAAATTTTGATCTTCACTAAAAGGTGAAGAAAAAAAGCAAATGTCAAGACTGAAAGCAAACAGCTTGTTATTGAAAAAAAATCTGAATTGACCTGATTCAAGTTGTTTTCAGCAGAAAGCTTGCAAAACAATAACAAAATTTCAATTTTTTGTTTCATTTTGGATCAGAAATAACTTCAAAGACTTAAAAATTCTCCCATAACAGGAAGACTCCTTCCCAAAAGTCTACCACACCCACTCTTCCAGCAGCCTTCAGGAGCCAAGGATTGCAGCAGGCATCTGTGAAAGGGAGTTCAGTGAGGACCAGAGCACACAGCCCGTTTTAAACAGTTAGTGCAATAGCAGGTTAGCCTGCCTTCTCCAACCTGTCTAGTGTAAATGACAGATTCTTACTTTGACACTGAGCTTGGGATCCAAAACTGAAATATTTAAAAAGGGATGTGCTGCTAACACTGGGTTTTGAGTAGGGTAGCTGCTGGTCCTTCACCTAAAAAGAGAATCTGTCTCTTACTGGGATCAGTCTCCCTAGCTGAATTATTCATTTATGGCAAGGAGGAACTGTACCCTTTTATGAGCTGTTCTTTGCTACCTTTGTGTTTTCTGTTTTGTGTGTTCCTTGGCCTCTCTGAGGCCTCCACGAGTGGTTTACTATATGTGTTTTTGCAATCATTTTCTGCTCTGCTTATCTGATTGGGTTCATTTTTAGCTATTTGTAGACAGTACAAAAAGAGACCAGATTAAAATCAATGCAGACATTGTGTTCCCACACATGCCCTGTATTCCTAGGTATTAGAAATGGGAATGAGTCATCCAGCAATACAGTTAAGTACTGACAAATGGTTGTCTAAATCTCTGATAAGTAAAATCTCTCTGACTTATTGCATATTTTCTGTCTCCACATGCTGCTGGTATAAATCTAAGACAAAACACTACTCTTGGCTTCCCCAAGGACACAACTTGCTGTCTTAGTTCAGGTATATTTTCCAATGAAATGTGTGGGAGTTCTGGGGACTAGAGCACTGAGACTAAATTTATGTCTTGGGACAGATGAAAATAAATCCTCCCTTATAGACAACACTTGTCTGTAGGAATGCAAATGCACATGTGTCTCTGCAACCAGAGAACAATGATATTTTTAAAGCCTTTGTTTGGTAATGCTGTTTCTCTCCAGCTCAAGGGATCTCTCACATTCTAAATCATGCTGGCTTTAGCTGTTAAAAAGCTAACAATGGAATGAAGAAAAGTGACAATTGTGATAGAAAGGATAATAAAATACCACCTGAAGACAACTTAATGTTTTATCTGTAGTGTTTATTTTAAGCATATTCCTTGAGAATTGGGTTGCTTTAGCTGCAGGGTTGTAGTTAAAATCTTTTTACAACAGTGGAAGTACAATTTACTAAATATACTATTTACATGAAGACTTGTA
>JAWWMO010000121.1:102134189-102153558 GCA_035047845.1 Dendrocincla fuliginosa
CTTGTATAGGAGTTTATTCTTAAGGCTGTGTTTAAATGAGAAACAGTGACACAAAGTGATTATTTCAGAAGTATAGGAGAACCCACTGAATAAAACCTCTGCAATTATTTATTTACCTATAACACATCTACTTCAGGCTAATGCTGAGAGCAGGATGGAGCTGACCTCTCCTGGCTTTTCATAGAAGCCCTCTTAATAACTGAAAAGAAGAAAAGCACATCATTGTGCTCAAAGCCCTCTAAGATTACCTTCTAATTGCAAAGTATTTTAATACTTTTTTCAAAGTAATTTCAAAGCAATTCTCAATACACAGAACTTTACACCCATGTTCTCACTGGCTGTAAGGGCCTGACAATTTTTTCCCCCTTTCTCTCACTCTTTTTTTAAAGTACATGTGTGAGAGACATTGGGATTTCTTAAGGTTGTCCTGAGCTGGACACTAAAATGGTGTAGGCAATAACTGTGTAAACCTACCCTCCCAAGTTCCACGTTTCACTATCATAGTATCTGGGATGTTCTCTGATGACAGGAGGTGGGAATTCAACTGAAACTTTTTTTTTTCCTTATTTGCAACATACTTTGAATGCAAGGAGTAAAAGATGCAAAAATATAGCCTTATTCTCTTCTTCCCACATTCACAGGCTTGTGTGAATACCCTCCTGTCAGAGCTCCTTTTAAGCTCTCCCCACCTTTCCCCTTCGTGACCTGTCCACTGCGTTTACCTATTCCTGGGCAGAAATTGCACTTCTCCTTCTCCCAGAGGCAGCCTTGGGCTATGGCATCCTGTGTACCTACTGTCCTGAGTGCAAGTCATATTTCTTTGACTTCTCTAATGAACAAATAGCACATCCATTTAGATTTTATTAAAAATAAATTCCAAAAGAAAACACTTTGCTGAATACTCATCTTTCCCTGAGGAGAGAAACAGAGAGCACAAACATTTGACAGATGTAAGTCACGTTGCTTAGTGCATTACTGGAAGGCACTGAGACACTGTGGTGATGGGAGCAGCATTAGAACTGGCACACACAAGAACAGAGTAAGATTTGGTTGGATATTTAGTCTACTATATTTTGCTACTATCTCACCTTCTAGTTCTAGTGAGAATAAAGCATAATAAATAAAATGGATTTTGTCCTAAACGTTCTGCAAAGGTTATTGCAAACTGAGCTATGCTCTTGTTTCAATCCTGCTTTTCTTTGCATTTGAAGAGTTGATTGGGGTTGTTTCATAAACTCCCTCCCTGAGTAGCATACCATACCCTGTACGTAATGTCCTTTGCTTCCCAACCATTCATACTCAGTAGAAATGGTCAAGTGGAATTGACCTTTGTGTACTAAAATAGCATAAGTTGTAAGTTCAGTTTCAGGAAATCTGGACTTTTAGAACAAACACTCAGTAGGTGCTGGTATGTTTTAAAGCCATTATTTGTCTGCCCAAACAAAACTCTCTGCAATTGGTCACACTCTTTCATATTCAGCTGTGGCTTAACTTTTCCTTTTTGCATTCTACATTAATTAATTTTTATTTTTGAATGCCTATGCCACTTTGTGAAATCTAAGCACTTTGGCAAGACTTGATACATGTATCTTCCCTCCTTGAATTAAGCAGTGTGCAGCCCTGGAAAAAGATTTCTACTGGGTCAAGAGAAAAAAAAGAAAATAATTGGACACTGTATTGAGTCAGGAAAAGATAACTAATGGGTCAACTATTTATATACAGTGAAGCAGATCCAGAAATTAGAAGCATCAGAGGAAAGAATAATCTGGATCGAGGTCAGAGAAGGTATTTGACACTGGACCTGTTGTACTTTTAGTGTTCAGATACTTTAACTTGCATAACCTAAGTTAGCTATTGTTGCAATCCAAATTTTTTCCTTACCTCAGTTTAATTCATTTAATCAAACTTTACAGACACCCATTTTTTCCAGATATAGAGCAAAAATCTTGCATTTTTTGTTCCATGAATGCTTCAATATGCAAGTACTCAGAGCTTTACTCAACAGAGCAGTATTACAAAATTGAAACTCTTTCACTGGTTCATATCCTAACATATGATCCATCTTAAACCAGGTCAGAGAGCAATGACTTGAATATATAACACTGAGAATAGGTCTTCAAACATGTAGTCCACAGTAAACAGGAATGCTGTAAAGGTGATAGAAAAAGCCTCTGAAATTTTGTTCTATTTTGGATGTGTTCATTCAACCTGACTCTTATATAAATTGTCAGAGTACAGCAAGTATATATATGTGTATATATATATGTGTATATACATATGCATATATATATATATCCATCAAAAATGGTCAGTTATCAGAGTGATTCTTCCACTATAATTCTTGAGAACTTTTATTAGAGATAAAAAACAAGGAAAAAAGTTCTTGTTGCTTTCCCAGAGTTTACATAACCCGAATTAATTCCTCAGCTTGTTTTCCTTACTAAATCTTACTCCGCATGCTAGGGTAATTCCTGTAATTTGGAAAGACAGTATGTAACAGCATCTCTTGTTGACATCTCTTGCAACAGTAGTTCTGCTAGAATGCTGCAATTAATTCAAGGAAAACTTCTTGTGCTGATTGCAAGCTATCTTGTGATTGCAGATACTGCTCCTCTAGATTATTTTGTTGCTTACCTTGTGATTCAGTAGAGATTTTAAAGCAAAGCTACTTGTTAAGGCACATCATCATCCCTGCTTATAGAGAAATTTGGTGCCTCCAGGACTACTTTCATATGTCTTGTGTTCAAATGAAATACTTTGCAGATCATTACAATAATGAGTGAATAGATGCTGTGCATCATGCTCTGCCAGTAGAGCCAGCCTGAGATTCTCAGTTTAGCTGCTGCCTTTACTGCCAGACTCTGCCTTCATCTGAATTACCTTCTTAGGCCTGATCTATCAAATGACTCCTCTGCTTTATGCTGAGATACCCAAAGAAGAGAGCTGTTAAGAAGTGTTTTTGAGGACTGCCAAGAAAGTCTCAGCCATTAAGTGCAGCTTTATTAAAAAGGGTGACTGTCTGATCTTGTTGACCTTCAGCTTCCCACTTTACAACTTGTTAACATCAGTGACCACTCAGATGAGTATGGTTATAGTCTCCTTGTCTGAAGGATCCTGCATATTTTGAAAGGCTCTAAAAGCAGAAAATGACAACTGTTGCTTTTGATTTACAGCTCTTCCTTCTTTCCCAGTCTGTCTTCTGAATCCCTCACTGATGGCATTTAACCATCATTGTCTTTCACTGACACTTCTAATACATTCTTCATTGTTTGCAAGGTTTCACTCTGGTGCTGTGATGAAGGTGGAAGTCTCAGCTGGCCAGGTAAATAGTCTGTGTTCTGATCTCTGGAACCATTCAGCTGAACAAACAGCTTTCCTGCTGCAAATGCTTTGATGTCATTTATTATTAGAATACGTTTTCCACCTTAAGTTTTCTGTCGTCTTTATGGACTTTGGATCAGATCAATATAGAAATTCAGTAAAGTAGGGGTCATTACAAGTTAAGAATAAACAGAGATCTTCTTCACCCAACTGCTTTTCCATGGAAAAAAGGTTTTCAATGGGGGAATCATGAAGAAGTATCGAGGTTGCAACTATTTCACTCTTAGACTATTTAATGCAGACTTTCCTGCTTTTTAGCCTGAGCAAAGAAATTTTTCTCATGAACTAAGTTGTCCTGATGCTGAGAAGCTTGAGCATTTCAGCTGCACATGCTGAAAGGCTTTTACCACTAAAAAACCAGCTTGTAAACCAGAAGACTTATAGCAATAGTAATGAGTAGAGGTTCAGCTATTTTACCTATTCCAGACTTCCCAAATATTCTGACTTGAAAGTGAACTTTGGGCTTAGGTCTCCTCATACACATGAGATATCATTACCTAGTAGTTTTGTGTAGGAAGGAAGATTGGCTGCAACATTTGCGTGGCATAGGAGAGCATGATGGCTCCTACTCACATTTCCATAAATACACACCTTATCAGTGTTTTTTTCTAATTATAGAAGCAAAAAGTAGGTTCATTTTTGCAGATACTGGTGCATTGTTTGATATGGCAATGCATCAATTACCACTAGAGTACTATAGGTTTAAAATTAATCTTTCTGATACCCAGCTTCCTTGTATGAATGTTACCTGTTTTGCCAGAGGAGACAAGGTGGAATCTCAAGTCCACTGTCCATTGCATGTGACAAGGCTTTGTTTCATTAGAAGGAATCTGGTTGCCCTTAGCTGTCATATGTCAATTCCAACAGCTGTTTGCAGCCGGACAGTATTATGTTGCATGCAGGAAAGGAATGTGGTGATACCATAGTCCAAATCTCAGCTGCTACAAATTTCTAATACCTGCCTCAACTCAAAAGAGATCTCTGCTGCTTTATGCATTCTAAGGACATATCAACACTGCAAAATGCAGTGTGGTGCAGAAATCACCGCAAAGGGTTAAGTCTGTGGCAGTAAATCCACATGATACAGTACAGTCCACTGGTGGATTGACCTGCTGAGCTTCATAGTCAGAATATCCTTGGTCTCTGTAAAGCCAGGTCAATCAATAAACTTTATTCAGCTGCAGGATATTGTGAATGTGGCTGTCAAGCTTCTGTGCTGGATATGTTCTCAGTCATGTGTTTTGTTATTACAGTCTTCAGCATTTCTGGTGCGAGGTTATCACGTGCAAACTTTAGGCTTTGGGTTTCTCAGTATGCACCAGGGTAGGTGCATACCATTTTGTTGGTTTATGACTTAAGATTTCTACTGTTACATTTCCTAAAACTAAAATTTTGTTCTTAATTTTAAACAGTGAGTTTTAGTTTGAGGTTCTAGTCTTTGGATTCTGGGTTTTTCACTGAAGCTCTTGTGTATGAGACTTTTTTGGCATCTCCAGTACCATCCATGGTTTCTGGAGGCATGATTGATAACCACAATCTCTGCTGGGAACCTTCTTACCTTTGATCGTGTAGCCTGGAACAAGTAGGGTCTGTGTTTTCACAACCCCATCTTTCTCTTATCTGTTGGACTCTAGTTCTGGTTATATTTTCTGGTTAACTTTGATGTGAGTTTCTGCATGTGGAGAAGACAGCACTCTGGTTTTTTTCAGCTTTTCACGAGAACACAGACTTCAAATCACCTGCCCATCATGTGTTTTTTAACCTTTCCTTTCTAAATGCTGGTATTACTCTTCTTCATTATACCCTTCTTGGAGTTGAGGTTTACCTCATTGCCATAGCCCTTGACTCTGCTCAGGCTTCTGTTTTGATTCTCACACTGGCCTTTGCAATAGACACTCAAACACTTTTCCTAATTTTTACTTCTCAAATGAAATTCTGATACCAGATCCACTTTTATTCTACATGACACCTTGAAAATTAGGTGCATGAATGAGAAGACCTTCTGAGGGCACACAATTGACCTGACTTGAGGAGACATTTCTCCAGAGAAGAATCCAACTACGCATAAGATCTGCAATGAAACTAGTGTTGTTAAGCATCATTACTAAGCAATAACTTCTACACCTCTATGTTTAATTTTTAACTATTTTGGATTCTACTGTGAAGAGAAGACTCTGGATTGCACATTCTGCCTTTAGCAGCTTCCAGCAGTTGGGGTTCTCCACAGGGTTTAGATATGGGATGCTCCATACCCTGAGATGTGGAGGTCCAAACGAAATTGAGGACATGGTCACAACAGATAATGCTCGTCAGGATGATCTCATTTACTTTTTGTGGCATTTGTGCTTGTAAAGAACAGAATCTACATATATAGCATGGAACCACAGCTACCACATGCTCATCCCTGTGTCTGTTTTTGGCACCTATCAGCCAATTACAGGGGGCTGTTGGAAGGCTTTTGCGGCTGCACTGGAAATGAGCAAGGTGCTTCATATCACTTGTGCTTCATTATTGTGTCAGGGTATTGAAACAAGTGGGATTTATTTTTGTAGGCAAATCATCAGCTAAGAGGAAACAGTTGTGATCTGTGCTTGTATATTTCTTGATGTTTTGTTTGCTCTTGCTTAGAGCTGTGGTACTGACATCATTGCAGCGAGCCATGGGCTCCTACAGCAGCTGACAATTAGAAACAGAATGAACATATCATTCTCCAAATGGAGCAAGTCAACAACTGGCCTTTATTATCATGTAATTAAGTTAAGGTTCTGGTCGTGATCTTCAAAGTGTTTGGCTCAAACAGTTCCTGGGACCATCTTTCTTTCCCTAGTTGGTGACCACTAACATCACTGCTTCCTGAACGAAGCACAAAAGAATCTTACTTGTTTCACTTGTTTTTCATGGCATAAATTATTCAGCAGACATGCAGGACACAAAAAATAGGAAGCAAACTGACATATACAAGACACTTAAATAGCCAGTAGCCAGCAACTTCTCAGGGACAAGAGAAAAATCAAACTTGAAAAAAAAAATCAGCTATAATTCACTGTGGGAGAGCATTTACTGCTGTATTTTAGATCTGTGCTGTTTGTGCCTTACCTGGGTCTCTTCATGTTATGCACACAGAGAGAAGCTGTGCCCTCCCTCACATTTGTACAACCCCACTGGGACTGCATTGGTTCTCTGTTTACATCTTCCCCTGCTGAACCACTACTCCTTCATGGCACTTGCACATAAAACTATCTCTTCTATTTTTAGGTTTCTCCGACTCACATCCTGTGAAGAGCAGTGGTGCACTGGGCATGTTTGGTTTCATTTATTTATTTCTCATCACTTATTAATGGTGCATAACACATGTATATGTCATTTAGATGTCTGGATTTATCCTTTCTATTTTTAAAATTATGTAATGAAGTCTCAGCAGGATTGGGATGCTTCTTTATGCTTTATGCTTTTTTTGGTGCTGACTTGGTTTTGCTGCCTTTAGAAGTCAGCAGGAATTCTGTCACTGACTCCAGTGAAAATAAGTGTTTCCCAAGTAATATTTTCACCCTGTATCCTCACCCCACCTACAATTTTTTTATTCTGACAAGTATTTAAATATGACACCAGATCTCACCACTGTTTGAAATACCCATAGAAGAGTATGTGTTCTTTTTAACTACATTATGAATGAAACCTCAGGAAAAATCCTGAAAGTTGAGATATTTTCTAAATATTAAAGACATGAATCCAGGAAACTGATGATGAACTTGCTTTTCTATCTCAACCTCAATGACGCAACTGCTGTTTTCTTCTTTTAATACAATTACCCAAATTTCTGTTCTGTTATGAAGTTACAAGACCAAGTCTCAGTTTAAGATTTTTATTTTTAGGTAGCGAAAACCTCCCAGATACAGCTAAAAAAACTGAACAAAGGACTGCTGAATTTCCAATTACTGAGCACTTATAATTTTCACTGACTTTAGTGAAAACAGTGGCAGCTTGGCACTTCCAAAAATCAGGCCAGCCTACTGAGGTTCTTTATATATAGTGATGTAGTGACCTGAATTTCAAAAATTTTGAGTACAAACAAGTTTTACTAAACCCAGGGCATCTTCAAGTGCTTCAGGAATTTGAATATTAAGACAATACTTGCACAAAATCAGCAAGAATTTGCCAAAGTCTCCAGAAGTAACAAGGGATGTAACAGAATATTAATTTGGTCTCTTGGGTTCAGTCCGTAACACTGTACATGATTTACGCATGCAGATCCGAGTAACACCTTTAGGGTTTAACCACATCCTGAGCTTTCCTTTGAATTATTTTCCTCAATGAACATTACAATATGCAGTAAAACTTTGGTACCGAGAGCAATGACACATACTGTACCAGAACAGATATGAACACTGATAATAGAACAGAGAGGTTTTTGTTCATCTCTTTGAAAAACAACCAGCTATACTTTTAATCTCTTTAATTGGAAAATTATTTTGTGCCCCATCTACAGTGTATAACACATTAAATGAGTTTGAAGAAAAAAAACCTAGTTTTCAGATTTCTCCAGAATCTTAACAGATGAAAGATCTCTGTTCTTTAGCCCTTTCACATACATGTGGGTCAGCTAAAATGGCTTCATATAATCCTGTGAAATTATTCTGCCAATCGAATGAGGAGTTAGTGAATGTGGTGGTTAGCCTTTGTTTTCCCCCTAAAATTGAAGGTTGTTCCTTGCCCACCTATTATATTACATATTTCATTATCTTTTTATGAAAAATCCAACACTGGACATTTTTGCTCCTCTTTTTCCCTGCAAAGCCTTTATGTGTTTTTATGTATACAGAAATAATTTCTATGCAACTGCCTCAGGTGCAGAAAAAAATTATTAAAATAACCTGTCCTCTTTTCTTCATATATTTTTTCTTTTAGAAAAAGTTAAAAAACTCCTTTGGGACTGGACTGTTTGCCTCAGATCAAGGAAAATGAGTATGTTTTTCCTATATTTTATTACTCTGACCTCTGGGCCACAAATCAATATTGTCATTTCGCCTGAAATCCACAGAGTTTGCAATCACCATTTTCCTTTCCTTATTATTTTATTTGATGCAATTTTGTTATTACTGTACTGTTCTTTGGTCTCCTATAGACCTGTTCTTTAGTAATCATAGTGATTTTGACAATAACATCTAGTTTATTTGTCTGCTGAAATCTTTAAAACCACTAGAAAACACTGGAAAAGTGGATAATGTTTTTACTATGTTCTTTGTATTCTAAAGCAGCATTCTGAGATTGATCTTTTAAATTTAATCCAGTTATTAATTTAATGTAGTGGCTTTAGCTAGTTATATTACTCATTTCAGGATATTTTTCTGTAAGATTAAGACTATTAATTCTCCTTTATTTCCCCTGCTCAGGTAGTATGCAAGTACCATTTTACATCTGAGATATTCAGAAAGATTTTCTGTCTCCTGTAAAATGCTGATTTTTTATCTGTCTCAGTATTGCTTTGGGTGCTTTACTGAGGTATAAGCCTGTGGTATTATAAGGCTTTTTAAAAAACTTCTGGTTTACACTGGATTTGTTTCCACACATTAACAGAATAAGATCCTGACAATATTCCAAAATTTAAGGTCCTGTCATCAGCTTTGCCAGGATATCACTTGGACCCTTGCCTAAGAGATAAAAAGGAAGCCCAGACAAATGGAAAGTGTGGAGAAGTTGTATCATAGTTTTTATGTGAAACTCATTGTGTCTTTTAAGCTCTGCCTTGCCACTTAGTTGACAGAGGGACACCTCTCACTGGATGAGAGTAGGAGTAAGTCAGCACTAGATGGGTTTGAGTGAATGGACTCTGCTGGACGACACTGGAATGTCACAAAGGTCCCAGGTAGCTGCATAATATTACATCAGAAATGCCCCAAAGAGGCCTCACTAAGAGACGTCCTCTTCCACAGGGGTAGGGTGTTTTGTGGAGGAGAGAGAGCGGCTTCTTTGGTATGTTAAGGGTCCATGTGACAAGGAGGACAGCAACGTGCGCAGAGGTGGCGTGTTTTGTAGAGGAAGCCAACGAGCACAAGAGCAAGGTACCAACCTCTTTGCAAAGCTCTGACCAAATGTCAGATATTTAGAAATGAGCCTGTTTTCTGACAGAACAGAGTCATTTCTCTATTTTAAGAAGGATTATTTTAAAGGGAAATTTTTTGGTGCCCAACCTCAGGATACAGAGTGCCTCAGCTACACCACATATTTAAGTCTGTTTATTTAAGGTTTAAGGCTGTTCTACATAGATCTGCTTTTGATGGTGGGGAAAGATCATCCTCCTCTTCCTGTTTCCTAGTCCTTATTTTGTAGACCAGTACATGTGATTTCTTGCCACTACAAGTAAAAGGTCAGGGGCTTTCTGCTGACCTTACAGTGCAGGGATTAAAAACGTGTCTGGGCTTGTCTTGGCCTGAGCTCATTTTAGCTTGTTTTGCCTGTGATAGCCATTGCCTAGCAATCAGCTAACTATTGCCTGCACTTGTTTTAGTTTAGCTTTAGATTTTGGTGATAACAAGTAGTTGCTCTCTGTCAATTGACCTGTCTGTGATTTCAGATAGAAGCATGGAGAGAGCATTGGTTCATGCTCTCATACTCCCGCCACCCATGGTGCTCTCACAGGATTTGTCTGATCGCATGGTGCAACGTGTCAGGGAACTAATTGTCTCAAAACCGGCAATTTTTGTCAGGATTTTCTTCCTTTCCTGCTACAAATACTTTAAACAATATTGCTGCTTATGGCTTTGACCTGAAGGAAAGGGCATTGTTCAACAGCTCTCTCCTTGGTATTTTCATCAGTTGCCCCACCCAACTCACCAAAGTTCAGGTTCTAAATTCTCCTACAGGATTCAGGTACCTCAGATTTTTTTTAAGATTTGGGTTTTAGAGGTTTTTTTTCCTAAGGTCCTAATTTAAATTCTAGCAAAGAATTTAATAGAATTAAAGAATTTTGTAGACCAGCATCCCAACCTTCAGGCTATGGTTTCTTTCCCTCCTGTGTAACATACCCTTTGCAGTCTGTTTTATTCAAACACTGGTTTGAGCATTATGCTTTAGCATAACTTTGCTTTTAGAAGGAAAGTTTCAAAATATATTTGCTCCTACTCTTTCAAAAGAACTTCCATTTTCCTTATGCTAGGAATAGTTGTTCAAAAAAAGGAAGAAAAAACACTGTCAGGGAGACAAAAACTTTGCTGGTTTTTCTTTGAATATAACCCCCATCCCAAATTATTCACACAGTTCTATTTCTAGACAGAATTTTAAAGCCTTGACTACTTCAAAAGGAAAATACTGCAAATTTCTGCTAATAGGTTATCTTTGTGAAAAGGAAGACTGGTAATGGGTAACCTTTCTCTCTTTTGCTTCAGAACATTTTAATTGTGTTCCAATTACTTCAACATATTTAATAGACTTCCAATATGTATTTGTACAGTATGCAGGCAAATGATTTTCCATAGCCTTATACAATATAGTGAGTCATAAATGATTGCTGTTCCCACTCCCCCTGATCAAGAGTGAGTCACAAAGTGGTAAAGTCTGTCTCCCTGCAGCGCCAAGTGAAATCCACCTGATTCCAGGCAGTCGGAACAAAGCTGACAGCTGAGTGGCATTTGGAGATCCCTTGGCGGAATGGTACATGTTTCCCTACGCATTCCTTACCTGCTGTGAACACGGGGCATATTGGAGCATTTTGGGGTGTGCCGTGTCGCAGGGGTTTGTTGATCCCACATGTTCCACAGCCACTCCGGGGAGGCTCTGTCTGTGTCTGTGCTCCAGCTGTGCACCCTGTCCCGGGGTTATGGGGGTGGATTTCCTAACCGCTCTGCATCTGGCACTGAAGTTTCTGAGTTTCTGGGCTGTGTGCAGGGACAGACTCCAGTTTGACTCAGAACCTCAGCACGGCAGTCACCCCCTCAGCTGCGTTGGTGGGGTGGCAGTAGCCACCCAGTGGGTTTGGCAAGTTGCTTATAGCTGTGCACACACAAAGCCTCTGCTCCCCACAAACACATGCAATGGGAAGGGAAGTCCCTTGAAATCAGAGGCCTCAAGGTGGGTGGCATTTGCTTCCTTCCGTCTCTGCAAAATTAAAGCAATTTTTTTTATTTTTTTTTTTTTTCCACAGAGGAGAATAAACAACTTTCTGTGATTTGGTCGTGTAGAGAAAAATATATCTTTGAATATTCATTTCAGTATCCATGTTAACCAGACCTCAGGATGGTCTTCAGGCATATCAGACCAATAAATCCTTATCTTCTGTTGATAATTTTACCAATGTATTCTCAAGGAAATTTTTTACCTCTTAATGTAGTCAATACAGTTTCCCATCAATAACCACTATTTGAATAGTATCCTGGAAGTCAGACAGCATCACAGCTATTCCTTCCTGAAGTTTCAAGGCAGCAGATGCATCATCATTCATTTTTGCTAAAATATGAGAATAAAAGGTTCTTCTTAAGTTTGATATTCCCAAACACCTCTCTACTGCTGTTTTTACTACCCAATCTTTTTTTTTTTTTCACTGTTTTATGTGAAGACTACCTCTCAGATTGATCAGCTCTAGCAGTGAATGAAGGGTCAGATAGAGTAGCAAAAGTGACCTTTTAAAATATTTTGTAATGCACCTCTAAATAATTTTTTTCCTACATTTGAGCTTTCTGATTTGCATCCCTTTCTAATTTTACCAAGAAAAGTACTAGTCAGGTATTAAAGCTGCATTCCTCTAAACACAAAGAAAATAGTCTTTGCCATTAAAAACTGGATAGTATAAAACCTTTATCATACAACTATTTTAATGTTTGTACAACTTTTTTTTTTTCCAGAGAAATAGTTGTACTCATTTCAGCATACTTTTCCTGCACTTCAAATGTGATTTAGCTCACTTAGTTTTGAGCATTTTAATGTTAGATGTCTAGTCTAACCAACCTTCCTAGGTTCCTGCTACAGTCAATGGAGAGAGATACTCGCCTCCGGAGGGGTGATTCATACCTCCTGTCTTAGACTTCTGCCTCTCTCAATTGACAACAGAAGTGTAGCCTAGACGACTGTGTAGATTAGATTCCTATCTCTTAGATTAGGTGAGATAAGTCCTATTCTTGGCCATCTTAGTGCATACAAATTTGCAGGATTGGAACTACATTGCTTAAACAGCTAAAGTACCTGTAGAGGGTGATAGACAAATTGATTTATTTAGAAGTTTTCCAAACTTTGAGAACAAAAACAAAGACAAATCATCAAGTTCTTTTAAGGAGGAAAAGAAGGAAAAACAGAAAAGATTTTAATATTTGCATCTCAAGTATAAGAACACTAACAATCATGAATAACAATGAAATATACCTATTATAAATTAGCATAAAATAGAAAAAAATGTTAAGATGCAAATCTGCTAAATGTGTTTCAGTAATGCAGCAAACATATCTTTGAGTTTTCAGCATGTGTACATGGCTTTAGTTACATGTTTTAATATAACAGGGCAGAATTCAGATCTGAGTAATTTCTGCCTCTTTGTCCCCAGATTTCCTTTTCTGATTAGTGAGCTGGCTTCCGTCAGGCAATGGACAGTGTGCAAACCAGCAGGGTGACCAACTTTCCACATTTCAAGAGTCATGAAAATACAATTTACTGCCAAGGGCAACAGACTTGAAAATGTGCTCCGTTTTCATTTTGAGAATGCTGAATGAATAACCTTGCCAAAGTTCTGGTCTATGCACTGAAAGTCTACTTGATGATAAGCCAGCAAAAGAGAAATGCATAAAGATGAGAGAAACGAGAGTCCTCAAATTTCAATTATTCTTTCTTCCACTATCTCTTCTTTTCTGGTCTTCAACCTTCCTTCCTCCTTCTCTCCTTAGGTATCTTCCCCTGCCCTTTCTGGCCCTCTCCCTCCTTGCCTTTCCCAGTTTCACCTGTGGTTTCCAAGAACAGAACTAAAGACCTGCCAACTCAGAAATTGTCCAGATGTGTAACTACTCTTATTGTTGGGGCAGAAAGATGCTGCAGATGCTGCTGTTTCTCTTCCACTTTTCACTTTTGTCTCCATCTACCTAGCTGGGAAAAAACCCTCAAACAAACATACTAGTTTTTTTTGTTTTGTTTTGTTTTGGTTTTGGTGGTTTTTTTTTTTTTTGGTTTTTTTTTTTTTATTTTTGCCTAGCAGGAACTAGTGATAGGTCTTTGTAAAAGCCATGTCTTCAATGTAAATGAGAAACCTGGCTTGTAAGATATCATTTGGCTACCAGGAAACTGCCTGACTCTGCCTTTTAGACGTGTACGCATGTACATAGAGTTAACCTGGCAGTTTCAATAAAAATGCATTTATAAAGCACCTGACCTGTGTGGCAACTCCTCTCAAAATGCCACAGGTTTATTCTTCAAATTGTGAGGTGTTTTCCTAGCACTACACAGTCTGAATGACTATATCCCATGTACAGGCTTCACCTATAGTATGGTGGCAGCTGCAGGGAAAATAAAGCAATTCATGGTTTCAGTTTCATACACAACAATTGTGAGCAACTCTTTTAGTTATGTTGTGACTGAAGGCCTTGGCAAAAGGAAAAGTGAGAATGGGCTTCGTGATATCAATGAAAAATGTGAAAATAAGGTGCGACTTTCTCACCGTAATTGTTTAGACCTTTACTGCAAGAGTTCTAGGTTTTAGATATACAGATAATTTTGTAAATGAGGAAATGCAATAGATCTATTGCTTGAGACATTTCAGCTCTGCTATGTAATCCAATGCTGAGGAGAGAGTCCACTGGAAATTTCCTCTGTACAGAATGTACGGTGGATATAGATAATCTTGCAATAGAAAGCTTAACTTAAACTAGATATTCATATTGCATACAGGTACCGGACCTTGGTCTTTGTGTACACTCAGTTTCTTAGCCAATCTTCACTCAGACAAAGCTGTAATTCACTCAAAAATTATGAAATAAGAAACTCAGCAGACTGTCCAGACATAAGATGAAAGCATCTTTTCAGAAATGAATTAACATCCTAAAAAATACATTAATTGCACATCTAGTATTTTCAAATTTTCCTGGGAATCAATATCCCTCAACTGCACTTCCTACAGGCTTTTTGTGCGTACAGTGTGCTTTTCCTTCTTTTGACAGTCTAAATCTAAAAAGCAGTGTGGGACAAGACTAGGAATGTGGTTCATTTATGATTTTTTTGTGGCACAACGGTATAACTGGAATAATCTGGAGAGCAAGGTAGACACTTGATGCCAGCTGGAGAGGCAGCTGAAATGGCTCAGGCAGTCACTGTATATTAGTGCTTATGATCACTCCTGCAGCGTCTCCATTTGGTCTGTTGACCATCTTAGGATGGTCAGTCTTCTCATGTCAGCACCTGAAAGTCCCATGGTAGAAATATGGAGGTATTGGCGGATGTGCCAGGACAGAGTTACCTGGGTTGCCTTCCTACATCAATTAATTGTCATTAGACTCATTTCCCATCCTAAAAAGGAGTGTTTTATTTTATTCCTGCCACAGAGAGTTGTTAGGCCTATATGGAGTATTTGGTGCATGTTTGTGTGCCACGAGTCTCAGCTAGTTGACTTTGAGTCATGCTGTTCTTACCCAGAAGAGAGGGTGGGTCCCTCCTCTCTGATGAAAGAGCTGTACTGGGAGTGTGGAAAGAACCTCAGCTTGAGGTGACATGTCTTTTGCATCTATTTCTGCTTTATCTCTTGTGTTGTTAAACTTCCTAAAAAAAAAAAACTAACCAAAAGCCCAAGGTAAATGAAGAGGAAGGACAGTGAATGATTTGGGCACGAATTGTGAAATTTGGGAGACATGCTCATTCACCGGAGATCTGATGATAACAGCTCTCAAGCATTTTGTCAGGGCACAAGTCTGGGTTGTCTGGAGTATCTTAAGCTGGTTATGCATCAGAAACAGAATAACCATATTAACAGAAGCTAATAAATCTTGTTTCCTTGCTCAGCGGATTGCCCGGATTAAACGTATGTATTTTGCTTCTGATATCTTTTCAGCTACTTCAGGAATAATTTAGCTATTTCCACATTGTAACATGAGAATAAGAAATATAAATGTATTATTTATATAAATATATATAAAAATATATATAACTGTTTGTGGATGTGTATCTATAATTGTTGATATCTATATAATTGTTGATGTGTCCCTGCTGCTATCAAGGCAATACTAGTACTTCCCTCTTTCACAAGGGTCAACAGGATGTACAAAAATTTGTGAGGGACTGTCATGGTGATTGTAACCATGTAAATGAATACAACTGTGATGTGAAATACGTGATTTTTTATATAGTTATTTTCTCTGAATGTACTGAGTCGCTTTTCTTCTAAAAGTTATAAGGTAGGGACGCAATTAACATTGTGTTTTTCCTCACTTTTTTTTTTTTGTCTGATAAATAGCTTTTTCAAAAATGAGAGATGACTTCTGAAAAACCTAGTAAAAATGCTGAGAAAGAAGAGCATGAATAGTCTTTGAAAGAAATATGAACAATGAAGAGATTCCAGAAGAAACCAGCAGGAATGATCAGACATCTACTAAGTATGACCTTTTTTCATTTGGAGGAAACACTGAAGAAATCAATAGTTTTTAGTCTACATAACCCTCAAGAATATAAAATTTAACTGCAAAGGGGAAAGTGATAGACTATTCTCTGCTAGAGAAAACATACACAAAAATAGTTTATACTCAGAGGAAACATTAAAAGTAGTTTAGCGAAAACATATTTTTCAGAAATGGTTTCCAAATCTGCATTTACATGGAAGGAAGGTAGGAACGGAGGAAGGGAAGGGAGGGAGGAAGGTAGAAAGGGAGGGAGGAAGGTAGGAAGGTAGGAAGGTAGGTAGGAAGGGAGGAAGGAAGGAAGGAAGGAAGGGAGGAAGGAAGGGAGGAAGGAAGGAAGGGAGGGAGGGAGGAAGGGAGGAAAGAAGGGAGGAAGGGAGGAAGGAAGGGAGGAAGGAAGGGAGGAAGGGAGGGAGGGAGGAAGGAAGGAAGGAAGGAAGGAAGGAAGGAAGGAAGGAAGGAAGGAAGGAGAGACTTTCTGTTTAGAGGGAAGGAAGGAAGGAAGGAAGGAGACTTTCTGTTTAGATATATAAGTATTCGAGTTTTTTAAGAATTAAAAACTTTGAAACTCATCATTTCCACTGTAGTTTTTAAAGATTCCTCATCAGCATTGGTGCTGAATAGGCCAGATCTTTAGAGACATTTCTTTATCTTCTTCCTATGGATATCAAGTGAGTACCTGTCTGTATGTCTGTGCAACACAAGCAAATATTATTTTTGTCAGTATTTAATTTTTCAATGCTTTCTTGATTCAAATTGTGCATTATTTATGAGAACATTTCTATTTTCATGATCATTAATCTGCAGACTGTTCAGTTCAGATTTGACCACCAAAAAACATTTGTGAGCATTCAGTCCTACTCTGCATAGGTGTTTGCTTAGAAATGGAAGTTTATAGTGTTTCTCCCCTTCAGTTTTCTGCTAGTTTCTCTGAAATTTTCACAACTGCCTGTCTCTGTCATCAACACCACTATAAGCTATAGATCTGTTTGTGTACTAATACAGGAAGCTTGCCTATGTATATGAAAATATAAATAGATTTTCTTTGGCGTATTTTCTCTAATCTAAAATAACAATAAGGATGTGACCAATGGTATCTTACATGATATCCTTTTTTATCTTTCTCTATAAATTTCCTTCGTATTACAAGACAGGAACTAAGTACATGCACTAAGGAATATATTTCAGTGTGTTGAAAGCTTTTATCCACACTTTGGGAGCCTATGTGCAGACATCACTTATAATTATCTACCCTTTGTTTGAATTAAAAATAAAAAGGTCAGTCTATAACTAATAAGTAAAATAGACAGTATAATGTAATGGTAAAACAGCTGAGGCCTTATGACAGCTTTTTCTTGCACTTATGATTAATCATTTCTCTATAAGGCTGCTGAGAGCAGAGTGAAAGCAGTTCTCATCTTTTGCCACTGCTGATATCACCAGTTTCAGCTTAGCTGAACTTTCAACAGACTTTGTTCTACACACTTAGGTTGAAAATACCACCCAAAGGCTCCAAGCAAAACTGATGCAAACCTGTTGTTAAGCTCTCTTCTGGAAAGGTGTCACAGTTTTTCATATTGATTTTAATAAAGTCTCTTGGTTGCTGGGTAAAGTTCCCCTGAAATACTTGCTGGAAAGTGCAGTTGTCAGTATGTTGTCAAAGCTGAGAAGGACGGGGAAAAGTTTAAATTCTAGTGCTAATATCCAGTGCATCTATCTCCTCTAGGGAATATATTTTTTCACATGGTAATGCATCCCATGCAGAGCCTGAATCCCACCCTGTCAAGGAAAAGCTTATCTCTGCCATCCCTGGCCTCGCATTGGCCTGCAGAGCTCCTGTATCCCAGCTGAGTCCTCTCCCTCTGCTCCCTTCTTGCTCAGCCAACATGCCTCTGACCAGGGTTTTGGCTTGTCAGCCATCTCTTCAACACAACCATGTTCACAGCCTGCTGTTTTTGAAATCATGTCCTCCCTCGGCTTTCAACATGTCTCAGGGATTGCTGTCCTCATTCTCCCTCCTTGTTTTTTGATAGGTTCCAGATCTGATGTTTCACTCCAGATTTGCCTCAACTACAATCTCATCCTGGCCTGTTTTTCCCCCAGTTACACTATTTCCACACTGCTGTGAGAAGCTGCTGTCTGCTGTCTTTTCTCTCCCTATGGTACTCAGGTCTCTTATCTGGTTTTGTTTTTGTTTTTTTTTAAATTTTTCAGAGAATCCCTCTTGGACTACTGTCCATGCTATTCCTCATGCTTGTTTTATAAAGCTCTCCAAAGCTGATTTGTTGTTTTCTGTCTTTCATGAAAACTCTTATAAGATTTCTATCCAAATGTTCCAGAGACCACGAAGACGCACATAGAGAATGGTACAGTCTTACTGGACTTTCTTCCACATCTCTACCAAGCAGTTGTTTTTGCTACTCAGTCTAGTCAGTTTTGGGCAGATACCATGTCCAGCTAGGGTTTGGTGTATTGCTGAACACCACCAGAACAATAGTGCTGGTATCCCAGCATGATTCTTTGTGTACTGGTCAGCATTCAGATAGCACTTTCTTCATCTACCTGGATGTGAGTTCAGGGTGGGCAATAAAAAATTCTGGAAAAAGTTGCCATTAGTAGAAGTGATGCCTTCCTGACAGGGAATGTGTTCTCTTAACCTTATGATGGAATAGATGTTCATAATCTTTTTCCTCCTTCTGTGTTGCTGAGAGAAGGAAGGAAAAGGAGCATGAATGTGCTTTTTGTTGCTTGCCTCAGACAGCCAGAGGCAAATGAAGCTGACTTTCCTAATCACATAGATACAAAGCGGGTAGTTTCCCACACAAGAAAACCACCTACATGACTCAAAATTTCTTTCTGTTCAAATGTTTCTATTATTGCTTGTTTGGATAACTAGGAATTTCAGCAACACTGAATATGATTCACCCTTGACAAGGGGAACATTGGGAGGGCAGGAACATTGTGGCCAGCTTTGTACCATGGCAGGGACGGTCGAGTCACGCTGTGAGGTATGTGGGTTACAGCAGATCCAGCTGTGATTCCCAGCTTGCATGGAGGTTTGCAGGAGGCTTTTTTCTCTGTGCAATCTACCTCTTATTATTAGTTCAAGTAGGAAATGAAGGTCTTAATACTAGTAAGTGCTGAGGTCCCTGGCTCTAGCCCACACATTTATTAAGCATGTGTGAGTCAGATAATTTTTTTGGAATTGCTGATGTGCTTTAAACTTAAGCACATGCTTAAGTAATTTACTGAATTGGGAGCAGAAAGCTTGGCAACTTGCAGAATTGAACCTTAAACTAATCCAAGAATGTTTTTGTTTTTAATTAAAGAAAATTTTCCTCCCACCACTCCTACCTCATCCTCTTAAATACCAATATCAGGTTGTTTTTTTTTTTTGTTTTTTTTTTTTTTTCCCT
>JAWWMO010000121.1:102153658-102217370 GCA_035047845.1 Dendrocincla fuliginosa
AGGTTGTTTTTTTTTTTGTTTTTTTTTTTTTTTTTCCCTTAATACAATTATCTGGAATAAAATTTCTTTTTAAAGTGATAATTCAGATTTTAGCAATATTTTTAAACTTAATTCTGTATATATTATCAGGTATCCTTCACAAATCTTTTTTAGACTGTCTTACAAAACCAAGTTATTATGGGCATAACTTGTAGCCTAGATTGGTAAGGTGTCTCAATCCAAAAGACAACAGATTCAGCATGATGCAGCCATCAAATTCAGAGAAATCTTCCATTCCGCCACCTTGTAGTATATCTGTGTTTCTGTTTACCTCTTATTTCCATGCCCTTGTTGACAAGATCTGAAAAGAAACTAAGCTACCTTACGTTATTGCAATTAAAGCACAAGTTGTTAGGATGACAGTAGTCTAATGTTTAGTAATTCTGACAAAACAGTGTTTGGTGTGAAGTGTTCCAATAAGAAAGATTTGCGTTCAAATATAGAGATGGTTTAACAGCTACATATCAAATTCAGGATATTTATCTGAGCCTTAGTGAAATACTGGCATATTTAATCAAAGTTTCTGTAGATTATGCTAAAAAAATCCCTGAAAATAACATTTCTCACTTTGAAAATTATTTTGTGATGTAGGAAGAGAAGCACAAGTAAAATGTCCTCTGCTTACAGTACCATGTTGATAGTCAATATCTCTGTCTGACTCTATTAATTCCCATGGTATCCTGAATTATCTGTGTTGGCATTTCAGTTGGAAATGCAATAAATAACAGACATTATGGAAGACTGGGAAAATTTTTCTGTCAAAATCTGAGGACTGTCCTGTATAAAAGAATTATAACCTATATAGAGTATATATAATTATATATATGGGTTTTTTTTTTCCTTGAGTGAGATGTAGGATGAGATTTAAGAAAAGGCTTCTTTTAACAGAATCAGGCCTCTTTGTTGCTTAGAGATAGCACATTTTTGCAAGAATGTGCAGCATTGCGTAGTCTTCTGATATTATCTGATCTGATCTGTTGTCATACTGTAGTGACTACATATTGCTACACCCCTGAAGATAACACTGAGTTGTTGGGAATTAGTGCTGCACTGAGACCTTCTGACCTGTAAGAAGAGAATGAAAAAGATCTTCGTAAGGAAATTCATAAGGAAGCTTTTTTCCTTAGGTATGAGAACAAAGAATACTCTACTCTGATGTAGTTGGCCAGGTTTCATTTCATTACAAAACTACCTTTATCACCTAAGTACCTATGCAGGAAATCTGTTCTAAAGCCAGACTCCTTTGGGTCTGCTTATTCATTTTGAGTTAAAGTGAAAACAACAGTATTGAGCAAGATCTTTCCTGTCATACTTCAGAGCTGAACTTTTCTCAAATTGTGCAAGTGAAGTCTTCCATTTAACTGTCCTGGAACACTTGTGTTTCGTAAGGTTATGGGCTCTCTTGTGCTAGCCTGTTATGATTTGCCAACTACTGTGGCAATCAAAGGCCCTCATCTAGACTTCTTTCTACTTCTAAACGTTTTCTTATCCTTGTAGACTAGCTCACAGCATCTTGTGAATCAAACGGCAGCATGGAGTCTTGGTTGCTCAGCCTCTCACTTATGCAGCACAGAAAGGGCTGGGTGAATCTCCAAGGGGAGCTGGCAGACCTCAGCAGGTACAGAACTGCTGAGCTCTACATTCCGGGCCTGGAACTCTCTTGCCCTGGAGGATTGTGAAGTCAATCAAGTTTACTTCATGCCGCATCTATCCATCTTCTGCTGGAAGCTGTCTCATATCTATTTGGGTGGATGCCACACATCTCACTGCACCTCACTGGCCATGCAAATTGGAAACCAGCACCTCCGGAAAGGGTAGTCCTACACCTAGGGTAAGCCCTAGGCCAGTTCTCCAGGTTTCTGGCACACTTAAAACCTGATGTCTGAGACAAGTGTGTGTATAAAATCCACGTTTATCCATAGGGGAAAAAAGAGAAATCTATTTTCTTTTGAAGTATCAGTGACAAATAATACTGGTCCTAATAAGCAGGAAGAAGGGGATGTGAATAACTCTTACCTTTTCTAAGAATGTTTCCTTTTCTAGGTATGTGGTTTTTGTCTTTCTTGTGGTTTTATGGAGTTCTTGGCCATCAAAGTCAATGATGTCTCCTTGATTTCTCAGGTCAACATACAAGACATGAAGAAAAAGAAATAATCTCCTCTCCTTTTCTAATATTTTTTATCTTTTTGTTTGTTTTTCTTTGTTTTGTTTTCTCATCTGGTGTTATGCAAAGTTTGTAGAAGCATCAATCTCTGGGCTCTTTAGAATTTTGAGGCAACAGTGGTCTTCAGCTTTAAGAAACCTCCTTGCAGTTTAACACTTCTCTGTGTTTAATACTACTTAAATACAAGTAATACTGAAAAGATTCTGTGTCCTGTCTGCTTTTCATATGTGTTTTCACATACTTAAAAACTGGCAAATCTGGACATTGCTGCTGTACCACATACTGAAATTTGCAGGCTGCACAGAGCAAAATTCTTTCAATATATGAGTTAAGATTTTGTGTGCATAACATCAGATACCTTCAGTTTTTGGACATACATGGAGTTATAGCACTTCACACTGCCTAATAACCTGGGCCAGTTTCTTTTGTAGATGCATGCTGACAAATAAAATTCAGAAGAAATCTCTATTCACAAATATGATTGCCACTAAAGACTGAAAAAGGAATACAGAGTGTCAGGACAGTGAATGGGGATCTGTGCTCTGCATGAAGGCTGTACATACTGATTTAGGAGTTGACACTTCAGTGCGCGGCTTCAAAAGGGCTGGTGCTCAAAGGACTTTTCCTTTCCTGCCCTTTCTTTTGAAGCTGGCTATTGTTGCAGGGGAAAAATCATATCCTGCAGTACCCACAAAGAGTCTGGCTGTACCATCCACTGCTCACGTCAAGTAGTGTCTTATGTAAGAAGTTCCATTCACTTCAGTTTAAATACTGATGCAAGTGGAGATTATCCAAAGCAAGCAAGGTTTGCAAGAGCAGACCGTAAAAACACACACACAGAAGGACATTACAGAGGCTGAGAGCTTGGTATTTACACCTGGATATGTTCTTTGAGAGTAGTTTAAAGGGAAGAAAAAGCGTCCTCTAAATAAGTGAATAAAAATACCCTTATATTATAAAGAGCTCTGGTCTTGTATAAGAAATTTTAATTTATATTTACAATAGAATCAAGGGATAGGAATATTTTGGCCTTATGGTAGGACAAAAGAAGAGAAGAGAAAACAAGAAAAAAAACTTCAGTGTGCAGCTTTAGACTTTTAAGCATTCTTGAAAATATTAGAAATGGCAGTTTGGAGATTTTTTTTAAGCTAAGTGGATCATGGCTCTCCTTAGAACAGAGACTTTACAAATTCCTTTTTGACTGTCATCTGCAAATCATTTGACTGCTGGTAAACAGAACCCTCTATGTCGTTCTGATAACAGAGGGAAGCTGGAAATAAGGAATTCCACCCTTAAAGCTGTTAAGGTAAGTCTAAAATTGATGTGTATTGGATCAAAGGGTGGAATATTTTCCAGATGATACTCTGTTTCTTCTGAGAAAAAGAAAAAAAACACCAAGAACACAAACTCAAAAGTAATTTTCAAGGTGTTAAGTTTCAGTTGCTGAGCATGAGGATTCAATTTACAATTTTGTGTCCTGCTAGGATGAAACCTAAATATAACAGTAAAACTCACTTTATATTCTTGCTAGTTCTTTTACTACAAATGAAGTTACAGATCATCAACAGCTATAGATATCTGGTTTAGAAGGAAAAATTAGATAAGAACCAATGGAAATTATTTTTCTGTAATCTTTATTTTACAGCATCCTTATGTATGAAAATAACAAGGCCAGAGAAGCTTTCTAATTTGAATGAATCCTTAAATTTTATTGTTGGGGAAAGTGGAAGCTTTTAGTATAGTATCTACAGAACCTTGGAAAGCAAATAGGAATGTCAACAGAAATCAGCGTCCACTTAAATTTCAGTATATGCAGGCCATAAAGAGAGATGCTTCTGGTGTATCGTGCTCAGCCCCCTGAGAGCTTATTGTAAATATGGGGAGCTCATTGGCCTGTGTAAAGTGAATGCTGTGCACTCAGATCCATTCCTAGGAAGCAATGACCACATCAAACAAGTGACTGAAACATCACCATTGTCACTGTCATTAGCTTTTCTTCTGTCTTAGAAAATAGGACAGGGATGGGATTGTGACAGAGAAGGAACTGTGTTGTCTCCTTCTGTGTGGCACCTCCATATCTGACCTAAACTTAAATTTTTGCAGGTAAGATTTTCTATCTGCATCAGTGTTTTAAATTTGGGAATTTTTTTGTGGGGGATGACAGTGAACACTGGACTCAGCCTAGGGTGGCTTGTGCATCCTAGCTGTGTGTGACATGGGGAGGGAAAGTCTGCTGCAACTACAGCTGCATCTTCCCCCTGATCTTTGCTCCACTGTGGGACTGCAGAAGCTTTTTCATGGGTGTTTGGCAGGGTTTTTTTGGTTTAAAAGTAAGATTTTTACTCACACATTTAGGCTCTCTAGGTGGTTAATTGTGATAAATTTTCAGTTGCAGTTGTGCGTAAAATTCCAGCTCAAGTCTCCTCCCTGGTCCTGTTTCCTAATATGCTTGTCTCCTGTCCATCTCTCTGTCCTTAATGTCATCATCACTTCCCATGCAGTGGTTTTCTCTTTCTACAGGGTTTGACTCCAGCAGCAGAGTAACAAAAGCAGCTGCCCTGCTTTTTGGAGAGGGGTATGACTTTTCTCAAGGACTGACTTTTGGCTTACAGCATGATGTTGTGTGTTTCTGATGCATTTTTGCAGCAAAGAAAAAGGCTCCTTTTCCATCCTATTTCAAACTTATGCTTCAAAAATAGTGTACTGGAATTTCTCAAAGAAAAGGTTACCAGAAGTGTTGGTGTATAGGTTAAGTGCAATATTCTGTCCAGCATTATCTTTGGAAGAACACTCACAGAATTTTTTGGCTGAAATTATACATAAATCCTCATGGACTGCAGTGAGATGGTTAAAAAACACACAGACTGCAATGAAAATGGTTCATCAGGAATAAAGGCAAAACAAAGTCTTCAGAGTGCAATTGTTGTTAAACGTTTGCTACCATTAAGAAGAGAGCCTTCTGATAATGACCTAATTATGTTAACCAAATAATTAAAAAAAACCCCTACATCATCATAAATATCTAATAAACATTGGGCATTGCAGCATACACTACAATATTCTGTGAATCCAGAGAATAAGGACTTTTCAAGATGAGGATTTTATCATTTATTCTGGTAAGTTCACTCTTCACTGAAAACATGGGGAAAAATGAATTAAGAGCTCTAATAACTAGCCAGCAGGAAATACAGAAATAAATCTAAATTGATGGCAATGCTCTGCGTCTATATGGCTTCCTCTGCAGAGAGTATCTCAGCCTGCAAATTCTCCAAACTTATTAGTATGAAATCCTAAATTCCAGTAAAATTCCCCGCTCCCATTTCACTTGACCTTCTGCTACTGCTGACCTACTGTACAGCTCATTTCAGGGCTAACTCTGAGCCAGATATAAGCTGGACAGATATTCTTCAAATCTGATACAAGCAGTGCCAGCTTTTCCAATTTTAATTTGAAGCTGCCAGTAGAGACAGTCGCAGATCTCTAGTTTCAAAATAAGTGCAGGGCATGCTCTTTCTCCTTATTCTCCTCAACAGGGTAACAGTTATTTTCATAGTTATTCCCAAGAGTCCATTAGTAAATCTGAATATCTCTGTGTTGGGGTCATAGGAAAGATTCAAGCTGACATTCCTTGCAAATGCGTCACTAGTAAGATCCAGTCTCTTTCTGGAAAATAAAATAAAATTAAAAAAAAAATAAAGTATTTAAGATGATATTTCAGGACATTAGATGTTGGCTAAACACAGCATGTTATCACAGCATTCTTTATCTGATTAAAGAAAAGACCTATTCACTTTGTAACTGATGTGGAAAGTTTCTAGAGCTGTATTTATACATATTGTATTGTATGATGTTTGCTGTGGCTCGTATCATCAGGAACCCATCTTAGTGCATTATACACCCCAGCACTGATAGTGCTGCTTAGAGTGGTGTTATCATTCCATTCCCACTCTCTGTCTCTTGATGTTCTCTGTATACACTTACATTCTCTCTAAAGTCTATTAAACTTTTTAATGAACATGTCTCAATTTGCTGAGGAAGTCAAATTGTGGATTTCTGCTCAAATCTCAGTACGAATTATTCAAGTTTGAACTTGGTCTTTTCAGGCAGACATAGACCTTTTCCTCTTAAATTTGTTATGTTATTTTCAAGCAGCATTGTGTCCAATAGTGCATTTACAACAAGGAGAAATATTCATCCTATGACAGGAATCTCATGTAGTACTAAACATTGTACAAATTGTTGCAGCAATTTTAAATGCAGTCGTCTTTGTATAATCAGTAAATACAATTTTAAATGGTTACTTCTTTTCAATCTCCAATATGGTAATGATTATAAAGACTCTTTTTCCCACTTTGGAAAGTGTTCTGAGTTTCAAACAGTATAACCGTTTATTAGTAGTTGATTTACTGTCCTCATTACTCTATGGCATGTGGCAATCAGTTTCCTGGCTGCTCATCACAAACATTCAGGAGGATTAAGTACTGAAAAAATTGCTTTTCTAGAACACTAATGGTGATAAAAATCACTAATGTTTTATAAAACATTTTTCTTTTCTGGCAGGTTTTCACATTTAGACATTGTGAGTAAATCACATAAAATTAACAAATTACAGTTGACAGTTTATTTCAATCAGTCATGATTTACAAAAAGGAGCTCCAAAAAATCCAAAATAATATTTTATAGCTGTCACTCTATGTCCTTCTGAAAAATGAACTTCCAACTGCAGGATTCTGAAAGGCTTGGAATGTGTGTGGGGGGGGTGTGCACACAAGCACATGCTGGGTCTGATTGACTGATTTCTTCTGTCAGTTTTACCTCCTGCACCCAGACTGCTTGCTGATTGACTCTAAGGTGCTACAGAGGGAGATAAATTTTAGTAGTAGATGAAGATTTGAAAGAGCATCCAAACACTGTGTTTTATCCTACTGTGTGAACAAATGCATTTGGTGTATAAAGAACCTCACAAGCTGCAGCCACATATTGCATCTGGTTGATGGGAGTTCGTGTTGTTTTGTCATACCATAAAACACCAGCTCTCTCACTTCAGCTGTTAGAAGATTTAAGGCCAGTAAGCCTCGCCTTTCTCTGCAGTAGCATAATTTTCTTCTCTTCTGAATGGCTCCCCTTTGGTTCCTCATGTTTCTTTCTTTCTCCTGCAGCAGTTGAGGAGAAGCTGAACAGAGAAGAGGGTGTACTGGATATAAAGAAAGCCCTACATATATGACTATTATGAATTTTTGGAGACTGCACATGAGACAATATTGCAGAGAGGTGAGGAGACTCTGGAGCACCTCGGGGCCACAAGGGATGGTACCAGGCTCAGGCAGGCATGGGCACAGGAGGGTAAAAGTAGTTTTAATGTCTCTCTGAGGAAAACGGTTATGCACACAGAGGCCAGCACAGAAGAATTAAGAATGAAACCAGCACAAAAGAGTTTGAAAATATTAAGGTAAAGAAGAGAGGGGCAGACCAACCATCTCTGACATTGTGGTTTCCCTCGGAAGAATAGAAACATATATTACTGGCAAAAGCATGAATTTTATCACCAAATTTCCAAGTTGGAGGGTTTTCCCTATAAGCAAGAAACCAAGTGGGAGATCAGCACACAGTCATAGTTAATTTCTAAGAACAGTGAATGGAAGTTAAATGGGATATGTATTTTAAGAGCCAGAAGAAATAGAAATGGCCAAGCAGGATTATCCAAATATTCAGGATTCCCATATCACATTTGTTCCTTAGTTAACATCTGCAACATCCTGAGAGGCTAGAAACCATTTATTTTCATTAATTGCTAATTATCTCATCCCGTGTTACCCAAGTTATCTGTCTATTTTAAGGTTTTTATCTGGACTTCTCCTGTATTCAGTGAGCAAAGACAGGTCAATTGCCCTCACTGCCTCTCTTCACTGACAGGGAGACTTTAGATAAACAGTTTTGACTGTCTAATTTTCTAATGCAGAGAATTCATTGAAAGAAATTGCATCCATAGTAAATGGTGAAGGATAAAATCTTAAAGAGAAAGTAAGAAGACATGCTGAAATGAAGACTGGAGAACACAGGTACCACAAAAAAATCTTACAAATTATTTTCTAATGCAGATTAAAACCCCCAAATCAATTCAGGGAATATATAAATGAATAATATAAGAGGTAGAAATAATTATAAGTTCCAATAAAAAATGATACTGACTGTCTGGCTGTCTAAAATTTAGAAAAAAACTTATCATCTAAGATCAAACTCTGCTCTGAACTGTATTCATATAAAATTACTAAAGTTATGAGTACTGCATAGACGTGAAGGCAGAATTTGAATGTCATGCAGTGTGGTGTGAGATCATACATTTTTATTACCTAGAAACTGATATGATGGGAATAAAATAGATTTTAACTATGTGATTCTTAAATTTCTTGCAAAATCTGGAACATGGCTTTTCTTCAAGGGTTGTGCGATGTTTACTTATTGGTAAAAAAAAAAAAAAGAAAAAATACATGCTGAAATTCTCAAAGTTTCAATCTGCAAACAGCTTTATTTCATTTGGCAAAGGCTGTTTTTAACTGTTTGAAATGGAGTGTGCATCCTTCTGTTCTGGCATATGGAAAAGGCAGAACTGGGGAATGGAGCTTCTCGTCCTGGCTGGGACTCATTGGATTTTCAAGTGCAGGAGCATCCTCTTCAGCAATTTTAATTCATAAGGAAAGATGATTAGTTGCTAGACTAGGCTCTGTTTTTCTTTCCAATAATTTCCTGTCAAGGAAATTGGATAACTTCACTGGGAGCAGGTTTGGGCCCTTTAGCATTACTGGAAGGCTATGGTCCTTTACAATCTTAATGTATTTTACTTTCCCTTTCTTAATCTCCTTCCAAATTTACTAGCTCTCCTTAAAATACTGGAATCCTGCTGCCCATAAGTATGGTTCCAGTTCCCAAATCTTGATCCATTTCATTTTCATTTGAATGTAGAAATAATAACATTAGCTAATACCACTGTGCTGGGTGGTATCAAACAGGATGAAACATGTTAATGCTAGCTGGGCTGTAATGGATATCTGTGCAATAACAGGAACTGCCCTCATTTGATGAACCTACAGTTACTAGTCTTGTCTCTTTCATGGGACAATAAATGAAAGAGAAAACTATTTATTCAAACTAGGATGAAAAGTGTATTTCAGATAACAAAATCTACAAGTCAGGTCAGCAAAAGATTACAATAAAGACATTTCTTTTTCATTAAGTATTATTTCTTCACAAAACAGACTGCAAACTCTTAAAAGATTTTATTAGCATTGACATCAGACATTTTTTATTATTTTTATACAGAAGTAACAAAGCAACAAGATATTTATATGAAAATGGTACCCAACATTCCCAGACTAGAGATGCACTATACTGAGAAGGAAACCAAGTAATTGTTATTATATATTACCATGTATTTAATTTTTATCATTAATTTCACCAGAGGATCTGAGGATATGTGTCAGGTGAAATTCACTTAGCAGCAGAGAGATAAATTAGACCGCTTCTCCATGTGTTTCCATTTCCTTTTACAGCCACAGAAAAAGCAGCAGGATAGTTTGTGGGTCAAAGCTGTGCAGTGCTCTGACTCAAATGTTATCAGACAAAAGCAGTACATTTTCTGCTAGTAAATGATAACACATTGAGTGTCTCCTGCTTCATCCCACCCATGCCCTCCTGTCCTTTTTAGTCCATGCTGTCACTGGGCACTGTGTGTCACACATTGCTTGCTGGGAGGGCCACAAGTTTGTGTGGCAAGTCATCTCCATCCAGCAGCACCGTGTCAAAGTGAAGTCTGTGTGGAGGACTAGTTGTGAAAAATGCCTCAACCTTCTTTTCTTTAGAAATCACATTTTATATGGTGGTAGAGCACCCTGCCGTGTTTTATTCTCCACAGTACTTCCATCATATCACAGAATAGTAGCTTTTTGGAGAAAAAGAGTGGTTAAGCAAGCACACACAGCATTATCAGTGCAGTAGGGTGTGTGTTTGTGTTGTCATAATGGTGAAGGGACCATTGGGGGGGTTTGATAAAATCTGCCCACATGCTCCTAAAATATGTTGGCAGTTGAGGATTTCTGCTTTGATGGCTTCATTGTCCAAGTTTACCACACGTTCTCCTGGTTTGCATCACTTTCTCTTTTCAGAAGGTGCACTTTCATTTCAGTGCCACTGTTGTCATCTTCCTCGCTGTTCACTTGTGTGTATCTCAGGAACTTTGCCAAAGAGCCTGGAGGAATGTGTGCCTACATAAGGGATGGATTAAATCAGGGGGTGCAAAGCTATTAAATCAAACATGCAATATGACTGCTGCCAGCAGTGAGATCTGGAAATGGGTTGATTAGAAGAAGCACAACAGGAAGGTGGTTTTGAAACTGTTTTTGCTATTGCTGTGAGAAAAGTGCTGCACATCTGCCCCACAGATGGCCGGAGCTGAAAGACCATTTCTGAATGTAAGGTATGCATTGCTGCTTCAATTTAGGATATATGGAGGCTTCAGATTGAAGTGTGATTGTAGCACATGTATCACATACCAAAGTAGTTTTAATCTAAAACTGTATACCATAGCATACAGCTGCCAAATATTCAGGTTTATCTGCAAGCATACCTTACTCACACAGAACCAACATTTGGGAGTGGGGGTGAGGTTTTCTGCCATCTGTAGGGGAGCAAAGCAGATGATCAGAAGATAGAACTATCAATCACAGTTATGCCCATGTGTGCAAGAAACCTGTATCCTAATTGTGGGGTAGATGTAGGTTTCCCATCTCTCAACACACAGTGTTGGTTATTACTAACCTGAATTTACATAGAATATCCTTCAAACTATAATGGTAAGACATATATATTTATGTTCAATGAACTCCAAGAAAACAAAGCAAAATATTAAATTCTACAATAGATTATTGCACCAAATATTTTGCAATATATATGCATAAAAGGTAAAGAAAAAAACACCATGAAGAAACTTTTACATTGTAATATTCTTTGGCTTTTCATTATCATGTTTTTAACATTTTTTCTTATCACCTGTAAGGCCAACTCTCATTTACCTACTGCATGTGATTGTTAATATAAGAGTACTATTATCAATAGTCCAAGTGAGTAAATTTTGTCACCTTCATGAATGTCACATTTTTGTTTGATAACACCATTGCATCAGTGTAATTGTGTAATTCTTATGCAGAGCATAGAAGGGAATAACCATTTTTTCAACACTACTTTAAATAACTGAAATTCAGAGCTGGCCTTTCATTTTGATCTAGTATCGTAGATATGTCAACAGTCTCTGGCCTACAGGCAGCAGTGTTAAGCAGGGAATGAACTATCGTCAACATTAAAACTTTTTTCTTTTTGTTTTTAATATTCTCCATGTAAGATAATGAGATATGTAAAAAACAAAATACTGGATTGCAAGAAAAGTCTGAACAATTTGATGTCTATGTAGGATAAAATGGGGATTACTGTGGGTCAGGTCTTATTGCAGACCACATATTCACTGGCAGAGTAGGGCACAGAGATCATAGGATCATAGAATATCATTTGGAGGAGACCCACAAGGATCGAGTCCAACCCCTGCATTCTTATTGTTCTGGACAGTAGCTAAATGCTGAGCCAGGCAGAGACTGTAGAGATTGCAAAGAGAAAAGGCTATTGCTGTAGCCACAAGTTCATGGCACTGGAGGCCAAGGATGCTGGATTGGGTTGTCATCTTCTGCCTTGCAGGAACTAGGGGGAAGCTAGATGGTGCAATACAGGTGTAGGGAATTTCTAGACAAAGGCAAGGTTAACAGTCAAGGAAGCATAGACATGCCTTTGTTAGATGGTTACTCAGGGTGTCTGTTCTATCTTGCTCTCATCAGATCCATTTTGCTATTTTTAGGTTATTGTTCTTCACTGACACTCTGTGAGTATCTGCTTCTGTAGGAGGCTGAATGCCCTCTATGTTGGTATGATCTAGACATCTGCACACTCCAGAAATTTTACAGAGCTTTTGTGTCAAGCAGAATAATGGACTGAATTTCAACAATGCCCCCACACTCACTTTTCCAGAAGGTAGCAATGAAATAGTATTTTATTTAACTGATCTTCAAGTGCTGAGAAAACTATGGTTGCAGTATAGCACACCCATCATGAACATTTGTATTCTCTTTCCTGGGTCAATTTAGTCATTGAGTTATTATGATTCGATGAGTTAAGGCATGAGACCTGAATGAACTCTGAATTAAAAATACATTTCCATATGTAGATGAGCAAACAGTTATTTTGACAAAATATATTATGAGTTCCACTTGGCATCACTTAAATAGCCCCACCAATCCTTTTTCCTCTCATAGTCCCTTGAAATGCAGGAACACCTTATATTTTAGCTGTCATCTTAATGGTAGATATTATTATAGGAGAAAAAGAGCTAATATCAACTGCTTTTAATTTAGGCAGGATTTCTTTTACATGAAGACAGAGAATTTTTCTTCTATAACCATTTTGACTGGAAGTCATAGGGCCTTTGCCAAGAAGCTTCAATTATGCTTTTAAAATATAAATCCTAGGAGTCTTGAAATTACAGGGTGTGGGTAGGGATATGTTAAATGTTTTACAAGTGAGGAGAAATTAGTGCATTTTGGCTTATCCTGAATGTTGTTAAGAAACAGAATTGTTCTTTTTGTTGTAGGTAAAAGCAGTTCTTTCCAAAGAAGTTTGTAAAATCTTGAAAGCATTTCCATATAATTCAGGGAAAATGGCACACAAATAACTGCAGAATGTCGAAAATAAAGCCAGCCACAGAGCCTCACCCAGAACATGTTCATCAGGAGGACATGGTGTAAACACACCGTAGGATGTTTTGGCTGCTAGAGCAACCATGGGAATATTTGGGGTGTGTGTATTAGCTCTACCCACCTAACAAATTTCCCATGTGGTATTTGGGTGGGGGAAATGAAAAACTACCCCCTAGTCAGGTATGAAACTATTTCCTTTTTCAGTTTGAGGTTAAGTGGTCGTTTGGGTGGAGGACACTGACAGCTGCAGTCTTGAAGGAAAGGGCATTTCAGGTGGGGCAGGAAAGATTTCTCCACACCTTACAGTTACTCATATCAATACTGATTGGGACAAAAGATGCTGAGACAAAAGATAGTATAAAAGACTATTAATAAGGACTTCCTTCAAGTGAAACAAGTTTCACTACTATCCTGCTATCAAAAATACTATGTTAGCAATCAATAGTAAAATGAATACTGTATGAAACAAATATGATCCAGCTTGGCTGGGATTAGATGGCTGTACTTCTGTCACATCAGCCAGACTATACAGGAACAGAGTTTGTTTCAGCATTATGCATTTCTCCAAAGACAGAAGAACAAATGATATCAAGTATCAACGGCATCTGGTATCAAGATGCAATGATGAAGATGAACATTACCTACTCTGTGAGAAAGTCACTTGATGCAAATTTAACCCTTTGGTCATTTTTGAAAACAAAAAATATTGAGCCACCTGAATGGAATATTATAGAATTAGCCTTTTACATCATGTGGCTTTGGCTTTTTGAATTAGTATCAAGAGCCTTAAAGCCAACATTTGCTTTCCTATACATCTATGGCCTCAAGTAATAAAACACACACAGCTCCTAGAGTCCCATTATTATGGGTACATAAATCAGTGAACTTCAGAATAACTGAAAAACTTGCAGGTAAACACAGCAAGAGTCACATTCAGGGATGCTATTGACACTTGCTGAAACGGGAATACATCATCTTCCAGGTGCTTCAACCCTTAGAGAGGTCAGTGAGTTTATTAGATTTCCTTTCCTTTCACTCTTGATCTAGGGCTTAAAACCTAAATGGGTAAGAATGAGACCTTAGCTCTTCATTTTGCTAAGCTTTGTCTAAAAAAATGTGTTGAATCTTTCCTTTTTCTTTAATTAGTATTAGCAATAATAAACCATTAGTATTTTTCTAATGAAAGGTTTGGCCTTTGGAGTACTGTAAGAAAGCAAGGAGATTTTACTGTTCCCAAGTGAACTATTTTAGCCTGTAGTCTGTGAGAGGGGCAGAATGAATTCCTGTTGCACTTCTGAATGCTGAAGGCAAGATGGTCTACAACTGGGATTCCTAAGCACAGCTACAAAATTACAAATGAGCAACAACTCTTATTTCAGCGATGGCCTAATTAGAATTAGTACACAGTAGTCTACAGTACTGGCATCAGAGGAGCTGATGAATGGTGGCATATGATAAAATCACCTACTTCCATCAAATGCAAGCTACTGAGCTCACTTCAGGGGTAACTTGAGGAAATGTTAGGCATTTGTGACAAACAGAAGATGAAGAATAGGTAATGTAATAGTCTGTGAATCTAGAACAGATAAGTAAAGAAGATGTGAAATGGATACCCCTAACCTTGAAGCTGTGTTTGTCTTTAAGATTTTTGGGGTTTAGTTGTTTCTTTTTATTTTTTTTTTCCCAAGATGATGTATGCTCATTACTTGTAGAATTATGGGAATATACCTGGATATGGTTAAATTTCCCTGTGAGGCTCACATAACAATTCCAGACATTTCTAGAACTTCTATGAAGCCAAGGGGAGCTAGATGCACCAGCCGCAAATTGAATGCAAACTGTGTCAAAGAGCAAAGCTCATGATCAGAAGCTATTATTATAATTTGACATTACCTTCTTTCTCTTCCCTCTTCCCAAGGTCATTTAGAATTAAATTTCAGTGATTCCTGTTTCCTAAAGTTATGTTCAGTAAGACATGTTTTGTTGCCTTGCTCTTGACATTTCACAATAATTCAGCGGGATATAACAGCTATGACAAACCCTGACAAATGAAATTTTAAGGTAATCTGAGTGATTTATTTAAGCAGGTGAGATTTCTTAAAAAAAACCCTTGCAATTTGTTTCACATAGATAAGGTTCCATACAGGATAACACAGGGAACAAATAGGGATGCATTAATACATACAAAAGCTGTATTATAGCTGTAAGATATTATAAGCCTCATGCATCTTCAGTATGTGACCCCTACCTTTTGTCCTACTATATCTACTTCTGCTATCTGGTAAGAGAGCTGCAGTTCTGACCTTACAGAGGCATCTGTGTGTTCATAAGTCATTAACAGATTCCTAGAATTGAACACATCAAAACAATTTAGTAATTGTTTTTTTTCCAGACCATCCCAGCTAAGCAAAGAACATCTGTTTGTGCTAAAAGCTGAGCTCATATTTAAGTATATACCTAAGCAGCAGCATTAATTTTTAACTTCCTTTATGGAACAGTTCAGAGTAAGCAAAGCTCAGTAATCCAGAAATATCTCAGAGATAGAACTTGAAAACTTGGCTCAATTTGTTTCTAGGATATGAGATAAATCTCTGAATCTGAAGTTACTTCCCACCCTTCAGAGATAAAAAGGTCAGGAAACATCCTTTCATTCTGCAAACATGCTGACCCAAAGACAGAGAAATATTTTTAAAATGAAATCTGAATTGCTACTCTTCTTAGGTCATGAAGCCATTTTTTAGGAATATTTACTATCAGAGTATTCAGATTATCTGACAAAAAAACCCCGAAAACAAACCCAAAAGTGTCACTTTTGCTAGTGTAAAGGGTAACTGTGTTCTGTTAGACGGCCAGTGACTTGTCTTCCTTTTTTCTACTGACCTGTGATACATGTTTGTAAAAAATCATCAGAATTCATTTACACACCAAGGTGATACTTCACAGTAAAATTCAGAAAAAGAAAGCTTTGGGGATTTATGTATCAGAGTGAGGCATCAGCCTCATGTTCTAGTGAGGCTTCTTATCTTTATCTCACACTTCCTAGTAAAATATAAATCTATAACAGGAGAAGTATCAGATGCTGTAGTTTACAATATCTAGAAGAAACAACAGAGGCAGAGGAGACACAAAAGGATAATTTTGCTTATACAAAATAGCAGCCTGAAAAATAAAACCAGGAAAACAAACAAGCAGATGGAGAAGGCGAAGTCTGCAAGACACAGCTGTGCAAAGTATTTAAATATCCAGATGCAAAGCAGCTTAAGGGTCAGGGACAAGGAAAGGACGCAGAATGCTCTTAGCAGCTCTGTAACATGATTGAGTAGTCCGCTTTAAAATTTCAATCACATTAATGATTGTTGATTGTCCAGATTTCTGTCAGATTTAACTGGAATCTTAGATTTTGTTAGAAATCCAAACTTCTGAAACACCTGAGGACCTTTTAATATGGGTTTGTTCTATTTACATGGTAGTAAAATAATTAATGTGTAGGGGAAAAAAAGATTTTTCAGTTGGTCTTTACTCAATTCTCCCTTAACAAAAGGAATAATAAAACAATTTTTTGAAATAGCACAATTGTTTTCTGAAGCACTTAGTACCCATAATAATAATTTATGCTTTTACTGTATACTGACTTCATCTAAGGGATTCAAGTGCTTCATGAATGTTAATTAGGCATCTGCAGGCATCTATTAGGCACCACCAGTTGCTAGATGATGATTTTGGTCTATCATTAGCTCGAAAGACTCCACCTGCCTACTTTGCTTAGTATGCAGTAAAGGGGGCTGGGGGAGAGTATCTGCATAGTGAAATGTGGAAAAGATGCATTTTGCTTTAAAATGTAGCTGCAGTGGAAAGCAGTAACTTAAAATACGTTCCCGAATAAGATTTTATTACTGCTTTGATTATCTTCCTTGGCTTTGGACTCCCTCCTGAGCTGGCAGATGTCCCTTTGCATCATGTCAGTGGCTGAAAGACAGATTTTCATTCCTACCCTCAGTTGTGTCTGAGGTTCTTCAGCAATTTTGGTATCCTGTTCAAAGCTACAGATTCATTTCATAATCCCTCTACAGACAGGTTCAAATACCTCAAATGTTTTCTTGCTCACATTTCTTTCCTTGTGTAATCCATTCCCTTCCTATTCTGCTTTTCTTTCACTCCACATGTAAGATGGCCAATGTGCCTGTTGCTGCCCCTTACCAGCCTGGCCACAGTCAGCAGGATGAATTAAAGGCAGTTTTGTTACTCAGCCAACTTGGGAAGGTACCTCACTGGACCTGTTGTTCACTAACAGAGAACTTGTGAGTGACGTGATGGTTGAAGGTTTTCTTGGGCACAGTGATTGTGAAAGAATAAGAGTGTTTAATTCCCAGAGAAGAACGGAAGGATGCCAGAACACTGCTACCACAGGCTTCCAGAGAGCAGAGTTTGGTCTGTTTAGGAGACTGATTGAGAGAGTCCCTTGAGAATGTCCTGAATGACAGAGGAGTCCAGGAAGGCTGGACATTCTTCAAGAAGGAAATCTTACTGTTACAGGCCATCATCATGTGCTGAAAGACAAGCCAGCGGGAAAGAATGCTGACCTGGATGAACTGAGAACTTTGTCTGGAACTCAGGAAAAATCGTAGAGTTTGTGGCCTTTGGAAGAAGAGGCAGGGAACTCAGGACTATAAGGATGTTGTGAGGTTTTGCAGCAGGAAAATTTGAAGAGCCAAAAGCTAACTAGAACTTTTCTGGCTACTGGTATAAAAGACGATAAAAAAGTGTTTCTATAAATAGCTCAACAACAAAAGGAGGGCCAAGCTGAATCTCCATTCTTTATTTCTTGTGGTGAGAAACATAGTGACAAAGGATGAGAAAAAGTCTGAGGTACTTAATGCCTCCTTTGCCTCAATCTTTAATAGCAAGAACAGTTGTTCTTGGGGTACCAGGTCCCCTGAGCTGGAAAACAGGGACAGGGAGCACAAGGAAATCCCTGCAATCCAAGGGGAAATGATCAATGACGTGCTGCACCACTTAGGCACACACAAGTCCATGAGGCCAGATGGGATGCACTCAAGAATACTGAGGGAACTGGTAGTAGTGCTCATCAAGCCACCTTCCCTAGTTTACCAGCATTCCTGGTTAACTGGGGAGGTCTTAGTTGGCTGGAGGTTGCAAATGTGATATCCATCTTCAGGAAGGGCTGAAAGGAGGATCCGGAGAACTATAGGCCTGTCAGCCTGACCTTGGTGCTGGGGAAGGTCATGGAGCAGATCATCTTGAGTGCTATCATGTGGTATGTGCAGGACAACCAGGGGATCAGGCCCAACCATCATAGGTTTAGGAAAGGTAAGTCCTGCTTGATCAACTTTATTTCCTTCTATGACAAGGTGATCTATTTAGTGGATGAGGGAAAGGTTGTGGATGTTTCTACCAAGATTTTAGTAAAAGCCCAATTTGACACTTTCTCACAGCATTTGACTGGAGAAGCTGCCAGCCCATGGCTTGAACAGTGTCCTCATTACTGGGCAAAAAACTGGCTGGATGGCCAGGCCCAGAGAGTGTTGGTGAATGGAGTTACATCCAGCTGGCATCCACTAATGGGGTTCCTCAAAGCTCAGGATTGCAGCCAGCACTGTTTAACATCTTTCCTGATGATCTGGATGAGGGCATCAAGTGTACCCTCAATTAATCTGCAGATGACACCAAGCTGGGTGGGAGTGTTGATCTCTTGAAGGGCAGGAGTTCTTCACAGAGGGATCTGGACAGGCTGGATCATAGACATAGACAACTACCTGACAGGTGGGGGCCAGTTTCTTTTCCTAAGTAACAAGTGACAGGACAAGAGGAAATGGCTTCAAGTTGTTGCTCCAGGGGATGTTTAGATTAGATATTAGGAAAAATTTCCTCAGAGGAAGGGTTATCAAGCATAGGAATAGACTTCTCAAGGAAGTAGTGGAGTCACCATCCCCAGAGATATTTAAAATACATTGGATATATCTCCTGGGGACATTGTTTAGTGGTGAACTTGACAGTGTTAGGTCAGCAGTTGGACTTGATAATCTTAAAGGTCTCTTCCAAGCTAAATAATTCTATGATTTAGTCAACAATTTATTCACCCTTCTTTGCAGGGTGAAGAACTACATTTAAAATGAGCTCCAAACTCACCATGTTTTTTTCTTAAAGGTTTTTTTGTAAAGGTTTTTTTTTTCTTACTAAGACGAACTTCAGAAGCAAGTTAAATAATAAAAGAAAGCCAGGGGCAATGAAAACTGAACTAGTGAGTCACGTGGGAACTGCAGTTGTAGGCATGGTACTTAAACAAACATACTACAGCAGCTCACATTCCTCATAGGGGAAACCTGCAAAGCACAAAGAATATTGTTTTCCTAAATTTTGGTTTCATAATTAAGGTAAGAAAGTGCATTTGGATAGTGAAAACTATATTTTCCTAGAGAGAAAAAAAAACCACAAAAACTATAAAAGTGTTTTGATAGTGCTTTATAAGGACAATCTTCTATAGTGATTGCTCACTATAAATTTTAAAGTGTACTAAAATCATATTTCAGTTGTGATGTCTGGTTTTAACTTGTAAGCTCTTTCTGTAGGAGTCAAAGATATCAGCTTCCATTCACATGCTAATGTTTGCATTAAACAAGGTACTCTGTCTTCTAATGTAAGGATTCTTTTTTTCATGCTGCCATTACAGACGGGCTGCATATTAGAGGTCTGATCCCATCTTTCCAGGAATTGTCACTACACAGAGGCAAGAGGAAGCCCCGAGACTCTGATCATATCCTTAGGTCCTAATTCTCATGGAATACCATTGTCATACAAAAAAACACCCTAAGAAAGCTGGTTTATCACTAGGCAAGTTTGATTTAGATAGATCCAACAGAATTAATGTACTGTGGATGGCTGGGTGGGCAACTTCATAAAAATTATTCATGTGATTTACATGGACAGAAACAGCCCATGCTTTATAATTTTAAAGATTGATTTTAAAATTTGCAAACTTTAATACACCATAGATGCTTATCTTTGAAATGTATCACTAGCCGTGTCTTAGACATACCAGAATGACACTGGGCTGTTCTGTGTCTTGACAAAGACAGTAGTTCCTCTTTTTGTACTGGTCTGTAGTGATTGTTTTAAGGCTGTATAAATGCTATTTCAGCATGCTGGATGCTTCCCTCTGGTTTAACAGAGCACATCCAGCCATGTCTGCAGGAGAGGGCAGGTGGAGCATGCTAGATATCCATGAGAAAGCACGGCTGCCATCACAAAGCCTACCGAGATCCCTTCACATCTAAGAGGAGCCAGTCTGGTTCCAGGCTGTATTGTGCAGCACTTGTTTTTGCACCACACATTTCAGTTCTCTCCACAGACTAATTTGCCCAGGGACCTGAGGTCAAATACAGTGCTGCAGTCTAGAGCCCTGCCCCAGACTGGCTTATCTCCCAGCACCTCTGCTCCCCCAGCACAGCACGGACATCCTGACTCTCCTGGTGTAGGTGTGCTCCTCCTCAACAATTCATGGTGGGATGCAAACAAGTGTAGTTCAAGAACTACTGCTCTACATGTAGCTGCAGCATCATTTCCTTGTTATGAAATGAATCATGCTTTCATTTTACAGAGTGTTTAAAAAAAAAAAAAGATTAAAAAAAAGAAACGCATGACTGTGAACTACATTCCTTTCTCCTTGCATTCAAAAAATGAAGCTAAAGCCAAAGCACTGCTGAACATGGAACCAATTATAACTTTATCAGCTACCCAAGGAAAACATATGCACTGAGGAACAAAGCCCCATGTATATGTTATGCAAAACTACCTCAAAATCTGTAGACATTTTTTGGTTTTTAATTTTTAAAATCCTTTGGAATCCACCTCTTTTCCTTCTGTTTCCTGTCATTACTATATAAAAACTTCTTGGCAAGCAAATAAGATTTCTTTTGTTGCACTGACTTTGCCCATGATTCACTTCTTTTTTTTTTTTTCCTTAGAAAAAACTTCAAGCCAAACACTGTTTTCAGAGCCTTTTCTTCCTATGTCCTCTCCGCTCCTCAAATCCTTTTTCCTCAGGGACATCCTTGTTCATGGTAGCCTACTGTAAACAAAAGATGATATCAAAGTAATTGCTAAAATATAATTGAAATCAGACTTCCTCATGTACAACGCTTAGCAACATCTTTGCATGCACATAATACTTTTGCACACTTTATTAATGCTTAGGAACCAATCATCCTTTGGAAGAAACAAAAGGGACTAAATGAAACCCACACAAGCTTACTACTTAAAAGAGCTTAGAAGCTCACAAGGTACATCCGGTACTTTTCCAAACATGGTCTGTGGCTGCATCTCACCAGTGTCTTCTAGCAGATTTTGGTATCTCCCCCCTTGCAGACTTTGTGTTTGAAAGGTTTTATCATCCACCCCTCCATATGCTATCACATATTTCCTGACAGGTTTTTTTTCACAGAACATCCAGAAGGCTGCTTGAGGGCCTCCTGTTTTTTGATCAATCTGTAATATATTTTGCTTTCATCCCTTCCTGTTTGGAAGTCTGTTTTCTTGTTCATTTATTATTGTTTTCGTTCATGGTTTTTAAAATTGAAATTAGTATTGTAAGAACAGACAGCAAAGAGTATTTCATCACCACGGTGCTGCTCCACCTTTCTCTCTCCATATCCAGGAGACAGGAGAGAGGACAAAGACACAGGGACAATTGAAGACAATTTGCAGTCACAGCAGTGCTAGCTGACTTTAAATTGCAGACTGTAGTTACTATTAGTAGGCTATCTGTAACAGCAGAGGCTGTTTTACCATGACACATTGTGACAAAAAGAGGTGCAATTCCAAATATTTTTATTGTTAATATTAGAGATCAGAAATGGCAAAAACAAACCAGGGAGAAAGAAATAAGTATATAAAAGGATTTTTGAATAAATTTTACACAATAAATTCTGATTTTTTTCAAAATGTTTTTTGTGCTCTTCATCATTAATATTCTCAACTCTTCTCTTGTGTAAAGCTTGGCTGTTCTTCCTTCAAAGACAACTTGAACTAATTTTTCCATCCTGCCAGAAGAACATCTTGTCCATATAAGACTCAGTGAAGATTGTGAGTATCTCTAAGTTTATGGATTTATGATTTGCGATGATGCAACGTATAGAAAATAAATGACTACTTGTAATTAGGTACATGAATTCTTAGTTAATGTCTGTAGCCACATCATGTTGCTATTATACTTCTTCACTTTCCCCACTCATTCATATTCTGACATAAACTGAATGTCTCATGCTTTGAGACAGTGGTTGTATGAGACTAAGTATAATGAGATGTCAACCTTGATCTGAATATGCTTGTTCTAGCTCACTGCAAATAAATAATAGCAGCAGCAGTTTAAAGACAGTGGGTGGGATCCTGTTCATGTAACTTGGGAATATAATTGCACTTTAATTATAGACCCTTAGGGCAACATTTCATTTCATGTAAATTTAATTGTTTGCTACACAGATGTCTTCATTTCAGCTATTTGTTGAGGTTCTCTTTATATTTATTGAAGAAAAAGAGACAGAGGCAAAATTCTAATATGTTTTAGGATGAGACGCATCCCTCCCTTGAAGGGAACAAGAAGAACTTTGATGTGATGGGACACACACAAATTCAGAGGTTTCTGCCTCACCAAGTTCATACTGTTTACATATGGAAGACAGGTCTTTACGAGAAATGAGATACCGCTGTGTGGCTGGTGCTTCAGAGATTTCAACAAGGTTTGGAGTAGCAATGTCTGGTCTCATGATGATGGTGATCTTGATACTGATACAAATGCTCTGAGAAACCTTCCCATGATTATTAGTAGGACTATTACAAACTTACTAGCTAGAGAATGAAAAAAACAAGCTCTTAAAGAAACTTGGGTCTCTGACATTCCAGGGAACATAGTGCATGTAGTTAGGCTGAATACACAATGAATTGTTTAATGGTTAAAATAATTTTCCTTTGTAAACATATGTTTTTCTCACAGACCCCTTTTTTTCTAGTGGGCAGAATAGACAAAACATAATGAGCACAGTCTTTGTAAGTCTAGTAGTATTTTGTGAAATGAAGAAAAAATATATTAGGCTGGAGAATTTTCTTTCCTCAGTTTGGAGTTCTGGCTGAGATAAAAAATTGTAGCTGGGTTTGTGGATGTCTGTAAAAGCTGTGGAAGTCAAAACTGGTGTGAACAGTGTGCAAATATTACTATAAGGGTTGTCTTTATTGCTTCAGGCTCTTTCAGGACCCTTGTTGTATTTGTGACAAATACAGTATGTATCAGCAGATTGATCAAGAGGATCATCAATTATCTTTGGTTCAACCTTTCATGGATTATTGTCTTCAACTCTCTTGGTCATAGTCACAAAACATGCAGAAGGTCATTTCAGAATTAGAGTATCAAGTGCACATTTCATCTTTGGACTTGGAAGAATCACTTAAGAGAAACCCTGAAAATTCAGTAAAACCGCATTATCATGAGAAATAGTAGAACAAAAATAATTTTTATGGGTGGTTTGTCTTTTTTTTTTTTTTTGGGGGGGGGGTGGTGTTTATGCAAGTACTAGAACTGCCAATACTTTCACACTTGTGTGAGTATAAATTGGGCTATTTTGGACTTAGCACCCTAAATTAAGATGCTGCTGGTCACTGGAAACTGATCCTAAATGGCCATGAATTGTCTGACTATCTCTCTCCTTTTTCTAAAATAGCAACAGTGTTTACAATTACACTGTGGATCCTGAAGAGCAGTGGTTTCTTAAGGGCTTCTTTTCTCTTATCTACAAGTAACACTAATGCTTTTCACTTATTAATATGTTTTTCTTTGAGCATACATGTATTATTTGACAGGAATATGGAAATGTTTGTTGGAAAGATGCAATTTAATTGCATTTAATATAGCTAGAAGGGCATGATAGCCATATAAAGGCAGGGACTAAAAATCCACAAAAGGAAGAGACATGGCTTTGATTTCCCCCTGCAATTAATTGCATTGCCCAAACCCACAGATGTATACCATGAAAGAAGGCTTAAAAGTGATTGTGCGATGACAGTTATGTAGCCATTACTCATTTATCCCAAAGCAGCAAACTTATGTTCTGCAACAGCTTTTTCTAATATATTTTTTTAGTATTTTTCTCTGCATTGTAAAATGAAGTAAATACAATGGCAGCAAGTTCCAAAATATAAGTAAAATCTTTACAGACATATTTTCTTCTGCCTTAAGAAAGGATGCAGATGTTCCTTCTGCAATACTTCACTAATGCAGCTCTGTTTGGAATTTGTCAACAAAAAATAACAAAACCTAAATTTGTACTCATTGTTTAACAAATTATGTGAAATGATTTAAAAAAAAATGAGGATGAATTACTCTGGAAATAATTGTTAACTTGAAACTGAAAAATGTTAATTTGAATTTGCTTTATCTTTTTGTGGATTAATCTTATTGAGAGTTTCTTGTTACTGAGAACTCTTGATTCAAAGCAGCTCAATCTTCTGCAGACATGCAGTTTTCATTTTGTGGGTTAAAGGGAATGTTTCAGTCTGCTAATAAGCTCCTCAAAATCAATGAAGGTGGGTGGTAGAAAGAGGCAAAACACCACTTACAATGAATCCATGAAATGGAGGCCATTTTCCATTGAGAATTGTCAAGCTGAATATGGGACATGTGCATGTAAACTGCAGCCCAGACATGCCTCTTATTTCTGGAAATAAGTAATAAATCATGCATGATGCTTGCTCTAGGACTTCACTATACACACTTTTTTTCAGCTTTGCCCAGAGAAGTTGTGGATACCACAGACCTAAAGTATTTGAGGCCAGGAAACATGGAGTTCTGAGTAGTCTGTTATAGTGAAATGAGCCCCTGTACAGGGCAGGGGGATTGGAACGGGTTGATCTCTAATGTCCCTTCCAATCCAGGCCACTCTAGGATTCTATGATATCAAGAGAAGTTGTCTGAAAAACCTATCTAAAGGGACTTAGGTTAACCTTCAAAGATTAGGCTATAGCAAAGTGTAAGTAGAGTAGGAGTAACGTAATGTCATTCTAGGTAGATTGGTCTGTTAAGGTGCTTGGCTATCTGGGCACTTCTACACCATTTTCAGGTGGCAGTTCATGATGCCAAGGAGATTTCTGAGACAAGTAAACCACCCAGGCCATTTATTTGAGCTAGTCTTTATTTTAATATATTCCCCTCTTAATACTTAAACTGCATGAGCAATACATAGTAAGCACACCAAGAGAGAATTAAAAACAACAAAAAAGCAACAGAAAACAGAGAAAGAAAAAGCAAATATAAGGATGTAAGGTTCCTTCCAGATTCACTCAACAATGAATGACATTTTACAAAAAGTTTCTATTTTGTGCTGTTTCTTGCAAGTGTTTGATCAAAACATCTTGAATATGATTTTTTTTTTCCATTTCATTTTTTCCTTTTTTTCCCCTTAATGTTTCTCACTTTAATTCTCTAATATATTGCTGTATAAATGCAATCATGTTTTTGACAACAAAATCAATTCTGCAAGGTAGGAAGGAGAGGAGAATCACAGCATGTCGGGCAAGAATAAAGCATTTACATGAGGTGCCAAACAGAGGAGGGGAGTTGCTCTGAGGTCTGCTCTCAAAGCAGGCACAGCAGGGAGATGAAGCTATCTTCAGGGTAGTAGCCTTCCAAGGGCAGGGCAGGTCAGGGTGAGCCATGGACTAAAACTCGCTGTACCCCTTGACCCCAAAGGAAACTTGCAACAGCCAGTCTCCTGATGCAACAACCTTTGCTGTGCATTTGGGGTTATCCAGAATGCATCTGAACTTAGCAACACACTGCAAAGGGGTTAAAGAGCATTTTGGTTCCTTTTATTTATAGAGCTTCCCTGGTGAATGAAAGCAACAAAAAAGTGCTTATGTGCATTTCTAAAACACATACAGTATCTGATATAATGTTGGCTAAATCCCTCTAATCCTGCCTCATAACAAGCACATTACACAGTCATGCTCAGCATTAATTTAGGAATGAATTCTGAATGAGAAATCATATTCCTCTAAAATCTGTAAGGCTGCAAAAGTTCAGAGAATTAGATTTACAGTTTAATCTATTTACAGCTCTGTTAAAATGTACACCCATTTGAATTTGTCTGATGGAAATACTGAGCATGACTCACTAGTTCCATAATTTGTATTTTATTAAACCCTGTCAAAATACGATTTATGGCTAACCCAAGACAGCCTTGAGACAGGAAAGCAGAAATCTTTTGTAGGTGGTGTGTGACAGATGTTAGTTAGAATTTGCTTCTCATGTTTGAAATCCATAATTTGCATGAGAATAAGCACTCTGATTTCAGCTAATTGATATGTGCCTTTAAGTGTCACATCAATCCTCTTTGCAGCAGGGCAGACACCTTCAATAGTGCAGGTGCCATCCTAAAGTAATATTCTAAATGCACAGCCACACTCTAACCTGTCATCTGTTTCAGCCCACTGCGGAGGGAGCTTTAAATTCAAGGGATCCCTTTTTTTTCTGGCAGCCCTTAGAAGAACTATACTGATCTAAATATGTACTAAATACTTCACACTATTCCTGAGCACATAAATAGGTTTGCTAACTCAGAGAAGATAAGAATACTAGGACCAAGTCTGCAAATAGAGAGGGTAGGATGTCCCAGGCTCAGGTATTATTTGAAAGGATGAAAAGGGCTTTCTGAGTGTTCAGGGAATCAATCGTCTCTAAATTATACAATGAATGGCAGTCCAATTTTAATTACTGGTACTCTATCTATACAGCATTTGAAACTTTCTACATACCACCTTCTAAAAGTGGGTTTCTGAAAGAATTCTTTCTGTAAGTGCTGTAAGGATCTAATTAGAGGCAATTGCTTGATTTCTGAATCCTTTTGATCAGCCTTTGGTAGTGGCCCACTTTGGGATTCCACAGGAGCTTTCAACTTCATCGACAGTCCAGAAATAATGCCTCGGCAGGATGTCACTTGGTGCTCAGAGCTCTGATACACCCTCTATTCAGGCACCTGTACTAGACATTATCAGGCCACAGCAAGAGTCTTTCGCTAACAGCTATAAAGGTAGCAAAAAAAATAGAAGGATTGGAATTGTTAAGCACTTTCCAAAGCCTCAGTTTCTCAAAGAAAAACAGCTGAGTCCTGTCTTCAGAGAATTATGGTGTCCTGGTGAAATGAATAGAAGGCTCCAGTTTTTACCTTTTGTGACCGATTGAAATTGGCCAAATGCCAAGAGCCAAAGGGCCCGAGACAGAGGCCCCAAAAGGCCCCTCCCGGCCACAGAGAAGGGTGGGAAAGGAAAAAAGCCACGAACCCAAACTTCAGTAGACCTAAAGCAGTTTATATATATATATATTTATTTTTTTATATATATATATATATATAAAGAGTAGAAAGAGAAAGAAAACAAGTTTTGACTTCCCTCTATCCAAAAAAATTGTCATTCCCGAATCTCAGGACACCTCCTCTCAACCCGACTGGCTGATCAGCAGATCTGCACCTCGGCCCACTCCCACAGCAGAGCGACCGCAGGGAGCTCCTCTACCCTCCAGCACTGCCAGAAGAAGGATGCCCCCCTGACTTCCAACTCCCCTCTTTATATCTTTGCTTACCTAAAGAAATGAGATGGAATACTTCCTTAGTTATGACCCTAGTTACCAGGAAGGGCCCAAACCAAAACCACTACACCTTTTTATATGCTTAGGAAATTCCAAGAAATATTCATGGTATAACATAGATACAATTCTTTAACAGGAACTTACAGAATAAGCACCACACATCTTCCTAGAAGAATGTGATTTGCTTCATTAAATTTGAGAGGAGTGAGAAGTATTCTGGTTTTCTTTTAGCCATTATACAAACAGCGGGAATACCCAAGTACTTTTTATAATCAGATGGAACATATCAATTCCGTATGCAGTAAAATGTCCTGCTCTGTTCACAGAATCACGTTTCCTACCTTTTCATTGTGTAGCTTTTTCCCTCTTCTGAAAAACTAATGATAAAGTGGTTGGGAAAACTTAGAGATTTCTGTAGTTATCCAGGTTTCAAATGGACAATATGGGCTATCTATAACAGTTCACAAATCAGAAAAATTCAAAAACTTCTGCCTGTAGACTGATGTTTTCTTCTTTCTTCGGCTGATAAGAAGACACCTCTTGCAGGATATTAAACACCCTCTAACTTGGATACAACGCCTTGGCTGTAGCCTCAGTGTTGTAGATTGTCTGACATTACTTAGTGTTTTTAAAGGAAGGACAGAATGTTTGGGAAGTTCCTTCCTATGGAAGAGAATTAAAACCCCAAATCAGTTGCATGTGGCAAATACCACCTCGTAGTATGTCTTTGAAGATTAAGACTGGCTAAGAAGCGATCTTTTCAGAAGTAAATGTGTTTCAGCTTGTGGAAAGGTAGCCTTTATATCACAACATAATTGTTTTTTTCACTTGTCCTTTTTTCCAAAAAAAACCCAAACCAAACCAAACATCTTGTTATTTGAAATGTTTGGCAAGACTCTACAATGTCATTGCACTTCAACAAAAAATGCATTTTTCAAGAATGTTTTCCTTCAGTTTTCTTAAAGTGTGAATGCTATACCATGTAAATTTGTCAGGTGTTTGTGAAATGTCTGTATTTAACTGCTTCCTTTCTATAAAAGCATGTATTATTTTTACAGCTGATAGTAACTTTGCCTTAAGGGTGTTTTAGTCCCAATGGGACTGAAAGAAACATTGAGTCAGATGACTTACTGTTGTCAATATTCTTATGCCAACTGATTTTAATAGAGAGAACTCCTCTAGGATTAATTACAGTAATAAAATAAAAGTACTAACACTACTGTAGGTTTTACATCTTCAACGCCTGTGATATCTAACCTACATATGAACTAATGACAATCTGTGAGGGGTATAAGGAGTTATAGCAATTTACATCAGCTGAAATTATTATAGTTAACATTTTAAAGTAGCACTTACACACCAAAAATTAATTATTGGGAAAAACAGAATCCCAAAATTCAAGTGGAAGATGCTTTTACTAAAAAAACCCAGATGAGGTAGAATAAATTATTGGGTTGAATCCTTCTTTCTAAATAAGGCTATTCTTGCTTATCCAGCATTTCTACAGCTTGTTCTTTAACATTTCAAGTCTCTCTTTGTGACCTACTGGCAACAGTGTTCAAAAACAGCCTCTGTTATAAACCAGTTTAATTTGATGAGTTACTGTTGAATGTTGGTTTTAAATGCATCTAGCAAGATAATATGAATGGACTCTTTGGCTACTCCTACAGAATTTTGAAACAGCTTGTCCCAATTCTTCCTTGATTTATGTTGGTATAAATCCAGAACAATGTGTTGCAGAGGTGTGGAAATGGCTTAAATGAAGTTGTATTCAAGGTAATACTGTGAAGTTTTTCGGGAAATTCTTTTGACGAGTACATGTATTCTAGATAGAGATGTGATCTTTCTGTAATCATGGAATCACAGAATCACGGAATGGCTTAAGTTGAAAGGGACCTTAAAGATCATCTAGCTCCAACTTCCCTGACAGGGACATCTTTCACTAGACCATAGTGCTCAGAGCCCCATCCCACCTGGTCTTGAACACTTCCTGGAACGGGCCATCCACAACTTCTCTGGGCAACCTGTTCCAGTGCCTCACCACCTCAAAGTAAAGAATTTCTTCTTAACATCTAAACTAAACCTACTTTCTTTCAGTTTGGAGTCATTCCTCCTTATTCTGTCACTATATGCCCCCATAAATAGTTGCTCTCCATCTTTCTTTTAGACTTCCTTCAGGTACTGGAAGGACATTCTAGGTTACATTCTAATGTAGAATTTAACAGAATTTTTTGTTCCTTGCATGTTTCTCAAAGGAATAGGGATTTAATATTGACTCATGAAAGAATTAAATGTGTAACACTGTGTTAAACTCTATTTGTGCTGTCTGAGTTCTGTTGGATCATCTCATTCCAAGTATTGAAAAAAAACCAGACAGTAAAATTATAGCGTGGCCTTTGCACCAGCAAAGTATTGCAGTATATGAGCAGTTATACTGATTTGAAGAAGATGATTTCCTGAGTGCTAGTACATTTTGAATAGGGCAACTTGTGTGTTTAAAAACATGCATGAGTATAAGTGGTTTCCAAATCTGAGGTTTGAAATGCATAATCTGTATTTTTCACTCTGCATCCACAATTAGATTATTTCATGAAATTTCCTGGATTCATTTGAAAAAGAACATTGTTTTTGCCAGATTTTCCACAAGAGAAATCTGAGCCCATTTTCCCAGGGAGAGAAAAAAAAAAAAAAAAGTAACAATTAAAGGCTAGCTTCCCTACAGCAATACTGTAGTTGGTCAAGCTCCATGACTCATCTTTGCTAGAAATACTACAATGATATCACAAAGTCCATTTCCTTCCTGCTCCAAGTAGGCTTAGTCTTCAAACTGTACAGGGAGTTGTTTTCAGAAAACTCTTTGATTTCTAAGGCAGCAATATTTCCTAGTGCATTGGACACGGAGCAAAACAAGCATCAGGCAGATCTTCTCTCATTGTAGCAATTTTAGGTCTCTGTTTTTGCCACTGGTTGAGCCAAAAGTTGTAACATCAACTCCAAAAATAACCAATTTACCCTTTGCAAAAAGGTCTGAAGTGAAATTTTTTGGGAGCAAAACATTTTTTTTTCTTTTTAACATTCTCTAAAGATATTTGTGTAAATCTTTTAGCTGTGTTTATTTAAAACCATTGCATCCCTTGGCCAAAAATATTAACCTGGAGGCTGAATTTTAATTTTTCATTCTGCAATTCAATACAGCTTAAGCTTGTATATTAGGGGCATTCTGGGGTAAAAGACAAGCCTCTAAGGTTTGTCCAGTGTCGGGTATACATGGCTGCTACCAGAAGCAGGTTGCAAAACAAACCTTCTTCCAGGAATAGAAGGAATAGTCTGAAGGAGTTTTATATTATCACTCAAAACAGTTTAGAAGTGCTCTAGCACTCCCCCCTTTGTTACTGTGTGAGCCACTGGAGCCTGGGTGGAGCTAAACTTTGTGTAACTGATAAAGGCAATTATCTGTCTGTATCTGTCTAATTTCCCCTTGTGCTCACTTGTTGAGAGAGGAAAGACACAACATTGAGTGATTATGGGGAGCACGTAAACCAGGAATGCAGTGTCCTTGGAGATCTACTGGAAGTGAAACTACAGCTGCAGCCTGCAGCAATAGAATGTAATGTATGCTTAGCAGGGGGAAAGAAGCAGCAGAACCTGGCTGTTTGGCAGAACTTTTGTGTTCAAAGTGTGGCTCACTGCTTTGAGAAAGAGTATCTAACTGTCACTGATAATTACAGACTAAAAATGTACAGCAAAATGACTCCCATTAATCCGCAGTTGAGGCATTTCCTGGGATTTTGGAAAGAATACAGAATAACTGCTTTTCAGTGTTACCAGTAAGTGAAGGATTTTTCCTGCATCCACTGCTTTACTCAAACTGAAAACAAATGGGTTTAGTAAGAGAAAGATACTGAAGATGTTAGTGATGCAATAATAGTGTGAAATCTGTGTGGGAGAACACTGGACATCAAAAAAAAAAAGCACAGTTTGGAGAGCTGTCACCGGTTGAGTGTTTTTTTGAAATAATGTCATGGTATTAACTGTTGTTAATTCTGAGATAAATATTTTGGAATCTGTAAGAATTTAGGGCACTCAGAACATGTGCAGGTCACAAAAAGCCCAATCACTCTGATATAAGGGTAATGCTAGCAGATTTCTGTGTCACCAGTTTACAGATGAGCATAGAGCTCATGGGCAATATAGAAGTTGTGTAGCTGACAATAAATTGTTGACATAGATTCCTTTATGAGGGAAAGAAACAAGATGAAACATGGAGCGTGATAAGAGGGCTTACAAGAAAGCTCGAGAGGGACTACCTACAAGGCCTCTACTGACAGAATAAGTGGGAATAGCTTTAAACTGAAAAGGGGTAGATTAAGATTAGGCATAAGGAAAAAATTCGTCCCCAGGAGAGTAGAGAGGGGCAGGAATAGGATACCCAAAGTTGTGAATGCCCCATCCCTGGAAGTGTTCAAGGCCAGATTGGATGGGGGTCTGAACAGCTGTCCATGGCAGGGGGGTTAGAACTGGATGATCTTTAAGATTCCTTCCAACCCAAACCATTCTATGATTCTATGATTTTGTTTTATTCTTTCATGACAGGGTTATTAATGTCTAGTGAATAGGGATATATCCAGTAATCTACTGGGATTTTGGTGAATGCAAAAGGAAAAATATTTTGTTCCATAAGTATTACAGAGAAGATCATATAACTGTAGATGACCTGTTCTAAACATCTATGTTGTGTTCATATCGTAAGGAACAACATTACTTGGTAGAGAGTAACCAAGAAAGAATCTGTTGAGTTGGCAAACTGAGTAGGATATAAATTTCTTAATTCAGCCACTTAGATAGGGACTGGTATAATCCACTTTCTAGTTTGCCTCTATGGCTAATGGGGAGAGATACAGAGTTATGGAAGCAAATGGAGCTTGACATTATTGACTTGCTTAGTTTTCATAAATGGAAAGGCTGAGACCAGAGAAGAAAAGACTCAGGGAAATGTTGTTGATGTGTATTAGCACCTGCTGTTGGGAGAGTAAAGGATATGGAGCAAGGTTATTTCAGAGGTGTCCAATGACAGGATGATAAGCAATGAACTGGATACAACAACATCAGCAAATTTTCTCTAAACACGAGAAAGACTTTTTTTTTTTTTTTGGTTTTTTTTTTTTTTGTTTTTTTTTTTTTTTTTGACTGCAAGACGGATCAGGTATTAAAACAGGCTGTTCTGAAATGTTATGGAGTATCTTCTTCTCCTGACACTGGGCAAGGAGAAAAGGGTTAGTCCCTGTGAAGTTGCTAACACAGATCTGTTGTTTTTTAGAGTTCAGGCTCCTGTACCTCAGTACAGCACCACACTGTTGTGGAGAAACACCAACAGAGGAGATGACGTGGGCATCCACTGCCTGCACTGTGTGAGACTGTCTTAGGACTGCAGAGATACCTGACAGACAAAGGAATCTAGATGCTTAATTAACAGAGGGGCTGTTCTCTATCCTCAGTGCTCTGCTTAATTTTCTTTTATGTTTCCAGCTTTTCACAGGAGCAAGGTTCAGGTCCCAGAGCCAATGGTCTCTTGCAATAGTTATTATTTCTGAGCTCACAGACCAGTGTGTTTTCAGGTATATTCTCTCCTCTGTGTCATTTTTTAACAACAGTTGAACTATTTTAGCCATGTCTTCCTCCAAGAATTCAAAGACAGATATCTGGCTTAAAAAGCTGAGCTTGAACTGCTGAGTTAGACAAGTGTACAGTGAATGAGAACAGGTCCTCACGGTGAAACACTGTCAATTTTTCTCTAACTGGAGCTGCTGGCTTGACCTACCATATTTTTTAGTTTTATTGTGGAATTTCTAATTTCATGCGTTTCACTAAAAATCGGTAATATAAGAGTTAAGAATTGATTTCTAACTCTAAGAAAGTATTACTAGTAAATCAGTTCTTTCTTGATGTTTCCTTTCCTTTTTATTTTGCAACTTATTAGTGTGTACTGGATGCCCTCTTTCATTATAGAACCACTTTTCATATGGTATTTAATTCAGTCTTAAATAATTTTGTTTAACCATGCTACAAAAAAAACAAAACAACAAAAGCAGCTGGTCTCAACCTGTTCCTACACTGAGCATTTTATTTCATGCTGATAGTGTTGCTCCACTTTTGTTTTGTCATTCAAGGCTCTAAGAGGCTCCTAATGGACTGAAAAAATCCCAGCAATGCAATGGTAGGAACTAGCTCCTTAGCAGCAATCTAAATGCTTTCAGAAGTCACCTTTTGTATGCAGCCCAGCATGGGCTTTTAAAGATTTCTGGCAATTAAAACAATGCTATTAAGTGCCACGTCAGATAAAGTCTGCCATGTCTTCACTATCTGAGGGCTCATTACCTGTGTTGTTCGAAGCTGATCATAGTGTCTGCTTTGAAGAGAAGGAAGCCAAGCCTGCAATTACTTATCTACATTACTTATCAGGTTGAAGCCTAATTAGACTTGGTTTTCTTTAGTATGTCATTCACTAGAAAAGAAACCTTTCTGAGATTTATAGTTTTCAGATTTGTATTTTTTCAGTCTTTTTTGATGACAATATGTCCTTTCCTCCCCCCGTACAAACTATAGATAACAAATATATTCAATTGGTGTTCTGTCACATGATGAAAATATTCCCCCATCTCAAGTTCCCCAAAAAGGGGTTAAGGGGTTAATGGTAACTCCCATTTTTTTCTCACCTGCATCAGTGCTGGACTAGGACAGCCACAAGGTTTGACTTCAGTTCGTTTGCATATGGCCTGTAAGGTTGAGGAATCAGCAAAATGTGTTCCCAGCCCTGCAGCAGGGGAAGGAGTTCGCTGATGGAGCAGTAAAAATGACCATGTATTTAATACATTTATTTATTCCACTTCCTGCTATGTGTGCCATGGATTTTACATCTCATTGCCCTACTGTGCTTTTTTCTGCTTTAGATCAAGGATATCAGAACCTAATATGAAGAGCTACAGGGTATCAGAAAGTGGTAAATTTGATTACTATGCAGAAGAAAAAAATAAAAAAAAATTACCGATGTGATTTTGAAAAAAAAAAGTTATTGTGAGCTACTGATTGCTATTGTATATTTTTTTAAAAAAAATGCTATTGTTTTGGCTCTGAACGACTTGTCAGATTTCAGTAGTGAGAAGTGACATTAACAGAGTACATCAGCCACTCAGTTCATGTAAAACTGCTAACTAATTTTTTTTTTTTCAGGGCTCGTCCATTTTTGCCATTTACAATATCATTTAAAACCACCTTTCTTTCCTCTCTTTTTTTCTCTCTCTCTTTTTTTTTTTTTTTTTTTAACTTAAGTGTACAAAATGGCTTATGACCTGAGGAGAAATTTTGTGCAATACCGAGAAAGATACTGATTTAGTCTGTGTTAAAGATTAAAGGACCACAATCTACATTATTCACGGATATAGTGCTATTCCCTTTGGCAAGTAATTTGAGAGAAAAGGTCGTTTAAACTTCTGGATGAGTCACCAGACTGGTTTTAAATCTCTGCTTTGCCACAGAGATTTCTTGAGTGTGGCTTCCTAGATGAAGAATGAGCATACTACTTTATTTTTTCCACCCATTTGCAACAGTTTTTTTCTCCAGTCAGTCAAGACTGGAGAAAACTGTTAATTACTTGTAAGAGTAGCTTTTATCAAGACAGAACTTTGTTTGATGTTCTTAGGTATTGCTACAATATCTACAATATAACTGATGTGAATAATTAAAATTAGTAATAACTTGTGTCTGGCAGTTTTGCATTTCAAATATATTGTTTGAATATTTTTCTGTCACAGGATAGAGTAACTGAGATCTGAAAGTCTCTACCAAAATTACAGTATTGCAAATGTTATGCTGGCCATCTGAACACAAGCATTCGAAATTTAGCAGAAATCCATTCAGTCGTGGTTTTTGTTTTCTTGGAAAAATGATACATTTGAGTAGTTTTGTAATTTCTTCCCCTCTTAAATATAACCTAATTTAAAATTTATTGTTCTGAGAAATATTTTTTCAAAGATTGAGGAAAACAGTATAGAATGTAAACCATTAAAACCACCCTCAGGTTATACCTTTATATTCTATTAACTTTGTACAATGACTCCACGTTTTATCTGTTTTGCTTTAATTCAAACAAAAGAATGAAATGCAGCTATTGCGTTCTGCAAGTTTTGAGAGAAGAGAAGCAATAAAGTATAATCTAGCAGAGTTGTTTTTCTTCATTTTATGTGTTTATTTGTATTCAGTTTTGCATTAAGAGCTTCAAGCATTTTTCCATTTTTCTAATAGTGATTTAGTTCCTAGTTCTCTAAAAGCCTTGACTAAGCCATGTTTGAAGGTAAGAAAACTTGTGTATGAGTCCATCTCTTTCATTAGCACCTTCCTCCCATGTTGAGTCTTGTGCCCATCATTGTCTGTAAATCTCACTGGGCACTGCACTGCTGAACTGCTGCAGCGCAGCCTTCACCAAGCAAATTCCTTTCTGTGTTTCTGAAGATGATTGTTCCCACAGCAGCTGATGTTTCTTGCTGAGCTTTCTTTTCATTATTTATTTTGATGTATGTCTCAGTAGCTTCTTGCCTGACTTTTTCCAGCCATTCCAGACTTCACCACAGAAACTTCCTTCTGACTCTGCTGCACTGCTTGCCAGCAGCTCCTGCCCAGCTTTCCTCAGAATTTACCCCAGCTTCCCCACTTCTAATTTCAGCTCAGACCAATGTCTTCCTCAGTAAGCACTCTCCTTTGTCTCCTCTTCCTCCCTTCTGTCTCCGTTTGGTGTAAGTGCCTTTTGCTCTTCAAACAGCCCTTCTCCAGTCCTGCACAGCTCAGCTTGCTCCTCCCAGGTGTTTGCCATGGGGAGTGGGCAGTGAGGCAGGTCATGACTGTGACAATAGTGTTTGCTGTCAGAAGCCTAGTTCCACTATCAACATGTTTGGCACAAAATATACAGGGTTTGGGCAAGAGTATTGTGAGCCCGATCCAATTTCCGCTGAAGTCAGTGGAAGTTTTTGCTCTGACTTCAGTGGGTGTTGGATCAGGCTCTGATGTCTGGTGACTAATGCTCTTTTCATTGTATATTTCATAATGCAAATATCCACGCAGGAACATGACCCAGGGAAATATAAGGTACTTATTTTTCAATATTCATTCCCAACTCTTGGCAACAGCAGTCTAACACAAATATTGTTTTTAAATGCTGTCCAAGGAGCTTGTTTATCTATATTCTTCACCTAGCAGCCTAGAAAAACAAACTTCCAGTTTAGAAATCTGTTTGGCTAAGGCAACATTTATATTAAAACAGACTTATTGAATCCTTGATAAAATGGAATATATATTATCTTTTACTGCCAAGTTGAAACTCTTTGCTACCTGGGCTCCCTTCCTACTTCCAGTAAATCTGTCACTTGCAGTACACAGGACCATCACTTTGCTACTGATAAAATATTTACTGTGGACTGCATCTTAACCTTAGCTGTGCAAGCTTGCATATTTATCATGTTAATCCCTACACTTGGAATCTGAAATTAGGGTATTATCTTGACCAAAATAAATAGCACTTAGAAAGCCATTGACATTTTTTTCTTCTTTCTGCAGGCATATTCCTCATCTAATTTGAGACTTGCACAGTAGAAATGATTCACTATTCAAGTTAGTATCTCCTACTGCCATAAATAATACAAATGTTTTTCTTCTTTACTAATCTACTGTATAGAGAGAAACAATTCTCTGTGGTGCAGCAGGACAAGACAGGTGAATATGAATGTAAAATCTATGGCCACTTCAGTAAAATTCATAATGAAGATAGAAAAAAATAATCCAGACTCTGCATACACTTAGATCTATCCTCAAGTAATTGAAAACTAATATCTTCAAAGATTTTATCTCTACTGAACATGCTTCTGTCCCTCACAGAAAAAAACCCAAACCAAACCATATGTATATCTCAGTCTTTGCCTACTCAATTCTCTCTGTATACAATGGGAATAACACTGGCACCTGATCTGCAATTAATATTTTAAAAATAAGTAGATAGAATGCCCACACTTAAAAGCAAGGTGGTATGTAGAATATAAATAACAAATTTGTTTATATTGCAGACCTTGGATTAGCTATGATAAAAAACCAACCAAACAAACAAAAAAAACCCCAGAACAACAAAAAACCAAAACCCAAAAAACCAGAAATGCAACTAAGCAAAGAATAAGTACAAAAAACTAGTGGATATTTCATCATTCAGTGTTTAGGGTGAAAAATAGGATTTTGCAGTGTGGTAGTATCATGATACATTTCATCAGGAAGATTAGCTCTCATTGCCAAACTGGATTCATGTTTAATATTTCATGAGTGCTTACTTTGTATTCTTAAAATCCTTTTGACTTGAGGTGAGGTTGCCCATTAACTAGTTCAGAGCAGCCCTCAGGAAATAGCTCCTTGCCTGTCCCTCAACATGCTGTTCCTGCAGGTTCCTGGGGGGAGGTGGGAGCTGGCCTTTGCCTGGATGCACCATCATGGCAGTGGAGACCCTCAGCCTCCAGGGCTCTACAGGCAAACACGTGGTGGGTGATGGGTGTTTTCCCATGCATGCATTCAATGCTTTCTCGCATCAGGGCATAAACCCAGAAACTTTGGGTATTACCGATTGAAAATAATGTCAAAATTTACTGAATTTTATATTCTAGGAATAGTTCACTCTCCTAAAAGATAATATAGACTTATAAATATATATATTAGCATTGAAATGAAATAAGGTTGTTAGAAACTATAGATGGAATGAGTATGTCTAAAGTATTACAGTACTCTCAATGGTGGATTTCAGTTCAATGCCAAAGAATAAAACTTCAGTGTATAAAATACTAAAGCTGTAAGAAGATGGGCCTGTTTTCTCCATGTAAGCCATCTTTATCACTATAAATTAATGTTAGCATGTTTTGTTAGCCTTTTTCATGAGAATAAGATTTGTGTTGCCTAATTTATTATATTGATTACACAATGATGAACTGCTTTGGCCTTTTCAATGTGCCGTTATGGGATTGGTTATCCATTACAGTTCATTACCTCAAGCTACTTTGGTTTAAACATGAAAGAATTGGAAAAGCCAGCCAATAAAATGACATAGCTGTGGAAAGGTTAAAGAACTACACAGCAGCCGACTAAAGCTGACAAGCATTGAAGTTTAGATTTCCCATTCTTATGACAAAGATGGTAATGGGGAGAGAAAACAGCAGTATCTAATCCATTTTTATGACAGTGAGTGTAATTAAATTGGAAAGGATATAAAAGCAACCTGTTCTTATTATAATTTATATATCCTTATCTTGTGCCCCTTCCTCGATTTTTCCAATGTAGTGTTGGTATACCAGAGTAACCTTTGGATAGTGATTCTTTGGGAAACATGCAAGATGATATGTACAGAGCAGGGTGTTATAAAGTGGCTTATGTATTTCTAAAGAGATTGATATCTAATGATATTAATATTCTAGATGAGAAAAGGAATGGTTGAAAGTATAGATAGCAATTTTACTGCTTGATGTTTCCCAAAGCGAGCGTATATGTCATATGAATCTTTTTTGAATCATTATTCACAATATTTAATAAGATTGATCTTTACTTTGGAGTGACCAGTGATTCTAGATTCAGGAGTTTCTGTCTTCCATTATCTCAGACATTAACTTTTGCTAAGAAAATGGATGATAAAAGTGGTATGAAATAGGGATCAATCATTTTTATCAGTATGTTAACACATAAAGGAATCCACTTACTACAGAATTAAATTAAAACGTAGACTGACTAAATATTTCATTGTGAAAAATTAAATTTGGTGATTTTTTTTGAGAGGGGTGTTGTTTTGGTTGTGGTTTTGTTTTATTTGTTTTGTTTTGAAGACTGTCCCACAAAGAAATTGTAAGGGCTTTTTAATTTTAATTTATCATTGTAATCTATATATTGGCATAAAATTTATTTTTTCAGAGACTAAATAAAGGTCATATTTGACAAAGTAATTTCTTGTATCCCCTACACAGTTAGTTCTAAACAATTTTTGAGAAAGAATTACCATTAAAGCCTCGGTCATGCAAAAACTTTTAATATATGCTCAGCCATAAGCATAGATACAAAAGATTATCCTTGCCGAGTTAGCTCAGCATCTTGCAGTAACCCGAAACAGAAGCTTATGTCAGAGCACACAGCATAAGATGTCTGTACAAGAATAAGAAATGTCTGTGGCATGAAATGATGAACACAAGTGACATTTGAGAATGGCCTTAAGTACTGACACAGCTGAATTCACAGAGGTCCTGCTGTTCCTGGACACGCAGTATACGACTATAGCTTTTTCTCTTTCGTGGGTGTGTGGATCATAGTGTTTATGTCAGCCCTGTCCTCACTTTAATGTTGCTACTCTTGCCCTTTGCCCTCAAAGTCTATAACAGCTTGGTATGTTACTGTACGAGGACCCACCAAGTTAACTGGAAACATTGTAGGAAAAAAGCAATTTCATTTTTATCTGCTATTTAATGTTATTATCTTGTATTTAGTCTTGCGGATCAGTGTTTGGGTTGCCAGCAGTGATACACTAACATTTCTCTGGGCTTTTTAATTTAAAAAGAGGTAGTTTCCTCTAGCAGTTTCCTATTGGTAAACATTTGTCATGATAAAAAGCATGCATGTCTGTGTATTATTAAGCAGAGTAAACAAAATTTTGATTAATTTTCAAGTTCTGGTTGAAGCTTTTTTCATACCAGTTGAGGTCATCACTTTATTTTTGATTCTGTGACAATGCCTGAATAAATTTGAAAAGTTAGCACAAACAATTTTAGTTTGCAGGGTGTGACAGACAATAACGATTTTATCAACCATTTATCTATTTTATCCCTTTATAAAGGTGGTGTGCCTCTGAGAAAGTGACTGTTGTTTGCTTTGTCTGGAACAGACAGGGCTTTTTGAGGGAAGAAGTGCTCCTTGAACACCATTGCAGACAAAAGGGAAGCAGGACAGAAAGAAGGGGATACATGAAAATGCAGTGAGAAGGGAGATGAAGCACAGTCTGGGAGACTGAAGAAATTCATGAAGTATATCTGCACACAGATAAGCTTCTGACAGGATAGAAAGAGGGTTTCTAGGGCCTTTCAGGAGGCTGTATGAAGTTTGTTGCAATGCAGAAAGCTGTTGAGATGCTGATCTCAAGTCAAGCCTGTTTGAAGAGCTTACCTGAAAGAAAGAAGTTCCATCCAAACCACTTTTGATTGTTTTAACACAACAGATTTGTAAAAAATTCCCCTCAAATCTCCAGCCTGTCCTAGAGTCATATCAAGGCTTTTTCAGGTGAATTAGTTTGAGTTAGTGCTTGCAAACAAGTTATCTAAAAAGAAAACCAACAAAAAAAACAACCCCAAAAAACAACCCAAAATAAACCAACCCAAATTTAGTTATTTATTTAACTTTGTTTGTTTATTGATTGATTTATGCTTACAAATTAATACCAGTAAGTGTCATCCCATCACGAGAACTAGTGTTGCAAGTGTGATTCGCAGAGATCTGTGGGTCAAAGAGCACTATGAATTTGGCATGGGCTTTCTCAGGAGGGAAGTGAATGTTGCAACTGATGTACGTGCATTTTGGTCCTGTAGGGTCTGAGACAATTTTGAGTCTGAGATCTGGCTTTCAGCTGTAGTAACAGAAGGCAACAATTTAACTCGACTTTCCAGGTTCAGTTCCTGCAGCTGATGACTTAGTCAACTAATAATGAGGCTGGAGAGATTGTGCTGTTGGGATATACTTGCTAAATGCACCATTACTATAATGATTTGTAATTAGACACTAATCACTGTATAAAATGCTAATAGAATAAATGTACTTGAAATTTTTTCATGCTCCTGGTAAAAGTCCTCTAGACATGCCATTTTCTCAAGGGTGTGATGAGCAAAAACAGACTGAATGAAAGAGTTGGGCAGGGCACTCACTTTCTGCTGTTGTTTCTCTTTTGAAAGAGAATTATTGGTGGTTTGAGGATCATTTTAAGCTGATGAAAGCACTGGGTGTTATTCTATTCTCAGTCTCCACCCATGTGTCCTGCTGTCTTACTTGTGTCTGCAGTAGCAATTAGCTACGTGACTCTGGCTTTGCTTGTCAAGAAAAAGATCCAGGTGGAAATTAATACTATTTTGTTATTGTCAGATTACATTTTAGTCTGTTTGGTCTTCCCTTGTGGCAGAAACAAGCATTTAGTATGAGGATTTGGGGAAGAAGAAAGGCAAAGGGCAAGATACTTGTTTTGGCAACGGCCTTTATCAGCTTATGTTGATCATATGATCTTATGTCAGGTTAATTGTCAATAGTAACTTGATTTAGATGGCACTAGCAGAGCAGCTGAAAACCTGCTTCTCTTTGTGTGCATGCAGCATACTCAGTCGCAGTTCTTTTGTGTAGGATACAGGGCTCCCTTCACACATTTCTGTGTAACCTGGGAAAAATGTGGTTGCAGATGTCCTTAGAGCCTTTCTTGACCCTGACTATCTGCATGCACCCATATGCTGCTTCGAGCACCTGTGCAAACTCTCTTTCCCTGCATCTCATTTGAATGCTTGCAAGCTAAGTGTACTCAGGGCTAGGTCACCACACAAACTGTCTCTAAACCACATTTCTTTTCAGTTTCTTATCCCTTATTTTTATTTATTCCATTTATAAATATGCAGGTCAGCAATCTCCAGGTATAGAGAAGGTTTTAATACCTTTGGCTGGTTTCCAAGTTGGTTTGCAGCACAGCGTCATGCATCTGCCTGTGAGGAGGATCTCTCTGTGTCTGATCTAGCCACCCTTTACCATCCATGGTTGATGCCACAACAAACTGCCTTATTCAGTCCTTGCTCTGACACAGGAGAAGATACAAGCAACAATATTTAGAAGTAAAAGTAATGTTATTTATTTAATCAGTTTTGTTTTTTAGGTTATTTCTCTTCATGCTGTGTAGTTCTTCATTTCAAACAGAAAAATCCTGCCACTTCTAGTTAGAATAAAACCAGTGTCATAACTGGTACATTGTTTATGGACATGAAAAGAAAGGTAGGAAAGGATAAGGCAAATGCAGACATTTTTCCCTTCAAATCCACGGCTACACTACCACAGCAGTTATTACACCTGGGATATATGGAAGAGTAAAAGGTCAGTCTCTAACTAATCTTGTGATATTTTTGTCATTTTTCTGAATTGTTGTCATTGGATCATTAATTAATTCTTTCATTGTTCTGAAAGTATACAAGGAGACTCTGGAAATACACAAGGAGGAAAAGCTTGCCGTATATCCTCTGTATTGTTTTGCTGAACTTTGAGACATTTAAATCTCTATAAATTATTCAAAAGGGATAGAACTGAAAACTGGTCTGAATATTATAAAGTATTTTGTTACCTTCACTGTAAGATTGAATGTCTTCTAGTACTCCCAGATTTGTATCAACTCAGCCAAATATTTTCTCAGATGTATTAGCAATAACATGCCAGCAGCATGTTATATAGTGACATAATTTTTTTGCTTATATGAAATATAAGGTGACCATAAAAGATCTATACAAAAAAAAGTGAAATTTTGATTAAATAATAAAGATCAGAGAAGGTCAGTGTTTGTTCACAGTTTTGCTTTTCTCTATTACTAATAACTGATGATTTGCATGATGCATATATCATGTCTATTATTGGCTTCTGGGAGTCCTGCTTACTGGTTTTAGTGGTAACAGCAAATGCTGTCGCACAGTAACACCCAGGCAGTTGGTCCTCACTTGAAATACAGATTTTCTGCTGTGGCCTTGCACAAGAAACTTAGAAAACTGGGCTCCCAAAAATGAATGCTCAAATACCAGCAAGTTGAGTTAGACTTAAACTGAAGAGGTGAAGAATCACAGTCTGAAACTCCCTGGGGAAAAGGAGGAAGATATCTCTACCCAGGATCCATAACTTGGACTTCTTTCCTAGCCTCCCTCCTTGGGAGGTGTGATTTTTGAATACTCTCAGGCAATGGAAATGCTTAAAACTGGTTCTTCTGCTTTTTGCATGACTTTCCAATCTGTTCGTGGACTGCTCTGTTAAAGGGGGACTGTAGCTCTTGCCAATACCAACATTATTTCAAATTAAGAATTGGCTAATGTTGTGTTTTGCATGCAGCCTGATTCAACTAGATCAAGGTGAGGCATCACAATGATGTGAGTGCTTGGGATTGTCTGAAAAAGTACAAATAGATAAATCTTTACCTCTCTTAGATATATGTGTACTTACAGCATCTTCAGGGCTTCAGGGTTAGGCAAAAATGATATTGAAGCTCAATTTTGGATGAGTTTACCTCTGTTCTTTATTTTTATTTTTTTTCCTACTTTGGTCCTAAATCTCAGTTTTCTCTTGGAGTGACAGCAGACGTTAACTGTTTGAAAAATGTGTGGTTGTGTGCCTGCATTTTCTTGAAAACAACAAACTATAAAAGTAAGGCTGCATTGCTTAAAGAAAAAAGAATATATTTTACAAATTGACACAATAATGATGTATCATATAGAATTATTCTGATGCCTAGGTAGTGTATTTGAAATACCAGTAATTGTTACAAGGTTTTCAGATTCACGATGAGCAACAAGAAACTGGCTGCAGATTCAAATTACAACAAAATATGTAAGAGCTAAATATTTATTACTGGATTCAGTCATCTGAAGGGATTCATGAGCTGAACAAGTAGAGTAAAACTATGTCCATTTGGGCACAAGTTATACTGATATTGCCTTCAAATGTGGAGTTAATAAAAGGGAAATTAAATGAAAATAATCTAAATGCTATATATTCTTTTCTCTTCCTTTTAACTTCGGCTGCCTGAATTTGTGGAGAGTTTTTTTTTAGTTACATTTAACACCCACAGAAGACAAAGTCAGACTTTCCATTCACTTTAAAGGTAGGTGGACTTGTTTATTACCCATTTTAGTAAAACCCAGTGATTTTCCTGTCAGCTTTGGGGTGCTGGTGATCCTAGAGTGTTCTAAGAGACATTTTAAAAGATATAAAATTTTGGAAGATGTTTGAAAGATGCAAAATGTATGTTGCAAAATCTTAAAATCTATTTATAAAATCGTGACTTTTTATAAATAGGCAAGAAACTATAGGGTATCTTATACAGAGAGGTACAATTTCCAAACTACTGCTTTCACTGCCAATGAATCAGACTGGTAAGATAATAGATTTACAAGTAGAAATAACAACTAGCAGTAAAATAGGTTTCAGAAATCGGTAGCTTTCAGATGATTCACATGTGCTGGAAAACTACTTGGAGGAAAAATCACTTCTCTTCTGTTTCTGAAGTGCCTCAGCACAAAGCACTGAATGGTGTCTCAAGCTTTATACCATTTTACAGTATAATTACTAATGGTAATACTTCCTAGTTGTTCTTCTAAGATAAAAACTATGGGCACAACAAAAATTCTGCATCCCATCTGAAATGGCTTTGTGTAACATGCAGACTACTGTACCTGCATAGTTATGTAGCCAGTAAAAACAAAAAGAGAGGAACTACTACCAGAGTCTTGTAGGGGTTTTATAGCTTTTGCTTATTGTGACATCAGACAATCTGTCAGCATGTTGTTCCTTTAAATATATTTTCTTACATATGTAAATATGTGATGGGTTGTGCCCGCTGAGGTTGAATTCTTCTTGAAGCTTTGAAATTAATCAAATGTGGTTTGCAAAGTTATAATTTTACAGACTAAAATATGACATCCAGCTGTCTATAGGGTTTCTTCCCGCCAATAAGTCAGGAAACATGGATTAACACAATGTAAAAAAGAGAAAGATCAGGATGATTTAAATGTACTGATGTAATGTTTTTTCTAATGTGTGGTTAAAAGAGGGCTTATGTCACAATGTACAAGCCACTGACACTATCACATGGAAAATTACCTTCTGATCACATGCTTCCAGATCAGATATTAGAGGATTACACCAACTTGTGGATTGTCTCAGTGGCGTCTCTTTCAGATGTAGATCTTCAGATGTCTTAATTTCAGTCAATGTTTCTACCGGGTACAAGAGTTCAACAGAGTTACACTGAGGATTAATTTGCTGGATTGCTTTAAAATGGATTTCTTGCTCCATCAGAAAACAACTGATCAGTCTAATTCTTGTTAATATTGGTAAACCAATATGACATGGCTATGTTTGTAAATTAGAAATAAAGAGGTCAAATTAACTTACAATGAGTGGTAAGCATGGTTATACTGTTAATGATACTCAGCTTGAGTAGCAAGTATCAAAAATTATTTTTGAGAGAAACTTACTAACCCAAACTTTCATTTCACACAGCAAATCTTTGTATGTTACTCCATTGTCCAGATTCTTCATTTTGTCATCTAGCAGTTGTGTTGCAGTAGCCAGGAAGATGTGACAATAAAGGCTGATCAGATTTGCCCTTAAGAATTAATATCTTCTATTAGACAGAAGAAGGAACAGCAAATATCACCAATGCAATAAGAGTAGCAGCCAGGGTTTCACTTTGAGTCCCAGATGTAAAACTGTCAATGTAAAAGGGTACAAGAATGAGCTTTAAGTCTTGCTTATGTTGAGATTTTGGTGCATAGGTTCCACCTGATTCTCAGTCAGCAGCCAGATCATCTATTTGCTACCCCTGTCTAGTTTTGTACAAGCAACATTGTTTGGACTGGATGCCTTGAGTTAGGTACCCCACACTACAGGTCCAGACTACCTCACTCTGAGGAAAGATGTGGGGAATGCTTTATCTTTTTACTTAAAGCATGACAGGTAAGCTCTTGTTTAGAAAAACAAAGGGATTCCTCCTCTCCACTCCCTCCCTCCACCAGCTTGAGCACACATTTGATGAACATTACTCTCATGTTTAGATTCATATTTCCAGGAACCAGATACGGTCTAATACTCGGTGACCATAAGTATTGCAAGGAGTAGGATCTGAAACACTATTTTCAGCAGGGTTTCCCTGGTGTGTCTCAGAATGCATAATTAAATGGTATTCCCTCTTCAACAGCAAGGGTAGCCACAGACTAGACCTGGGGATAGGGCATTTTTCTGTAATTCTTCTTAGGCTGAGTGAAGGAGATCAATGAGCCCAAGTCTGCTGTTTTTCAATCAAATCATCAAAACTAAGGCAATTATAGAAGATGGTGACTAACAAGAGGGAACAAAAATCCCCTTCACCCACACTTTTCTCTTTATAAGGGGTCATCTGTCCTCTGTGAGATACTTATATGATGGTCTGGGTTCTGGCAGGATGGAGGTGCTCAGCGTTGCCTGTTGGTTCCTTAGACATTTGTCAGAGAAAGACAGAGGTTCATTTAGGTGTTCTTACAGTGCCCTCCGGAGGTCTTCAGGGCCACCTACACGTCGCCTTTGTAGGGAACCTGTGACCACACACGTTGTCTTCAAATTAGTGGAGATGGTGTAAACCGATGTTCACCCACCACAAAGCATAGTAACTAAGGATTTCTGTTAAGTCCTACAGGGTAAAGAATATTCAAAGAAAAAGAAAAAGGACACCTGAGAAAAAGACAGGCAGAAATCTCTGCTCCTAAGCCTGAGATTTGGGACTAGAAGGGGGGTTGGAGTGATGAGGAGTGTGGAGATAAGTGAAAATTGGAGTAGAAGGAGGTGAAAGATGAGGAACGAATGATATAGCAGTGTGTGCTGCAAGGTGAAGAATGAGCAGTGGGAAATAGGGATTGGAAGAGAGTCTTTGTCATCATTCACATTCAACCAGGTCATTAATGTGCTACTGTCCTACAGGTATAATAATAGGACACTTGATGATAAATGTTTTCAGTATAGATCAGTAGCTTGATTTAGTCTACAGATGTCTTGTGTTTTCCAATCTGCTAATGTTTGCCTATATTAAATAGTTCATTGTCTCCTCTTGTAAGGCAAAACTAACTATCAATGAGAGCAACAGGTCTAATGAAATGGTCTGTCCTAGGATTTGCCAATGTTGTGATTAATTTCTCCAAGGTGATCAATCCTGGTAGCCAACTCAAACAAACAAGAAAAAATAGCAAGTCTTAAGTTGAAATTACTTGGAATTTAATCACTGCATAATGGTTCCCAGATGAGATTGTACACATTCTCATAAATGTCTGCAGTTTGTTTGTTAACCACTGCACACTTTGACCATCTTTCTTGAACTGAAAGGAAAGCATTTTTCATGCAGGCAAAAACATTTCACAAAAGCAAGTGAAAAGCCACACAGCTGATTCAGATCAAGATAGGGATCTGATTATTTCTTCACTCTAATCAGGTTTGTATCAGATTTGTCGCAGGGAAACTGAATAACTGAGAAATAATTTAGTATGAAAAGAAAATCTAAGTGTGACGCTGATTCCCAATAAGACAAATGGAAGTTAGGGACACCATCTGCACAGAAGATGATGAGATTTAGGTCCCTTTTCACAGGTTATGAAAACATTTGTCTAAACCTTTCTTCTCTTTTTGGCTTTCCAAAGAAGGCTTATCGTACAACCTGACAAATTAGTTGCATTGTAGTCAGGTTGGTGCTGCACTGCAGATTAGAAAATATCTGTGTCAATTTTTGCCTCTGTAGTGATCTTCAGCCTGTCTAGTTTTATTTTTGCTAGCACTGGTGGGACATATAAGTATTGGGGGTTTTTTGTTGTTCAGTTATTGGGGTATTTTTTTGCATTAGGAAGCCTGTTTTATGCTTCATAAAAACAAATGGACAGATTTTGCACTTAACTCCATGGAGTAATAGCCAAAATGATTGATTCACTTAAATTGCAGATTCAGAACATTTGGAAATCTACTTAGCTGAGAGAAGCACTAACATTGTCATTTTTCCTGCTGCATATAAAGCTTCTAAATTTCCTCCACCACAGCACACAGTTGACTGTAATTTCTTTTTCTCTTTTTGGCATTGCTTCCTACTTCTTCAGTGAAGTGAGTTTTGGCTTACATGAGAAGGAAGCAAAAGGAAGGCCCCTTCCAGTATCCTTAGGGAAGGTAAAGTGTATTTGCAGAGAAAACACATGGAGTAACAGGAGGAATAATGTGTTTACTTTGCTGTCTTCACACAAACACTTTCATAAATACAATTGAGAAGGAAGGCATTGCTCTCGGCAAACAAACTTCTGCCAAATTCAAGTGTCTGGAAAAGTTTATGCTTTTTCCTTCAGTTATCTATAAGCTTTCATTGTAGAGAGCAGAGCAAACATGAGCTTCAAGGTGCTAAAAAGAGAGAGCATGAAAGAGCATAGGCTTGGACAGAGAAATTCACTGGAAATGCCTACCCCAAACTACCATTCAGAGAGAAGTAAAGTATGTCCGAGACTCACACTTATGCTCCTAGGGGAGAGAAGTCATTGCTGGAAAGCAGAGTTCAACAACAGATGAACTCACACAAATGAAGGAAATTGCTTTCTTCTGCCTCCTTGGCTGTTCCTGCTAAGGGAAAACACAGTTCCTGAAAGAGAGCTCTTGAGTTTTTCTATATCTTGATAAAAAACATTTGTCTATCTTCTTCCTATCAGTAGTTTCTTAGACCATTTTTTTTTGATCAGTTCATCCTAAGAAAAGTGTTTCTCTGACAGCTGCTGTCACTGTTTGCATTGAAAAGTAATATCCTGAATAATAATCACATGTTTTAGCTGCCATTTAATACGATTTAGAAGGTGGAACCAGGAAAGCTACCATCATGCGAACCAACACATGCTGTGGAGGCCAGGGACAGCCTTTAGATTGCAGCATGTAACCATTTTACCTAAAGGGCTTTCAGGGAAAGGAGAGTAATGGGTCATGGGGTCATTTTGGCAAAGCCTGTATAATGGCTTGTGAACTGGTGTGTATCACAGAAGTGCTCTTTCTCTGTGAATTCCTAGAAATGCAGGAGCCGTGTCTTCTAAAAACAGTTTATGGAAGATGTAGCTCAGATTCTTATGTAGAAGAGAGGCTGAAGAATGCTGAATCATGGCCACCTCTCCCCCGTGCTCTCACAGGGGGACAGAGCTGTGATTTTGCCTGATCCCTGTACCGGCCACAGTGAAAAACGGAGAAAGTATTTTCTACCTTTGTTGCCATTTCTGTAGAGCAGCTGCTGAAAAAGACAGAAATCTAAAACAGAGAGAAAAGACTATTATGTATTTTCTAGCATGATCTATATATTGAATTAAGTGATGATCCCTTGGGGAAAAGCAACCCCAGAAATATATCAAATAATATACATCACTGAGCTAGGGAAACAACAGGGGGTGGGTGTTGTTTTTTTTTTTTTTTTAATCACAATATAGCTGATTTGCATTTCAACTTCAAACAAAGTACAACATATTATTCCTGAAATAGTTGTCTAATAAATTTGTTTCAATTTTGCAAGACTGAAATCTCCTTATTTTAAATTCAGGGTTAAAAAAAAAAAAAAGGCTAGATTAAGAGTTTTTTTTTTATTTGGATAATCAAATGTTTTGACACTGGCGAATTCTTTTTCCTTGAGAAGAAAGTGTAGACCAAAGTGATTTAATTTTGAAGTATTTTGATTTTGGCAGAAATGTATTTTCTGTTAGAGAACTGTTTAGCTGAAGTTATTCTGGCACCCTGGAATGGTGTCGCTTGAGAAAATAGAGTTCACCAACCAAACTACTCACTTGAGTAAACAGGCTGTTGGCATTAGTAGGTAGTTCTTCTCTCTAGAGAAGAAAATCATTCTTTAAGTTTTCAGTGTTCTAGTTATTTTATGGCACTGGAAGGATAAGAACATTCAGCATACTAAGATCCAGAGAAAAAAGTGTCTTGTAGTGATTTGTAGGCAGTTCTGCGTAGGCAGTTTTGTTCTTTTCATCTAGTTTCCCGTTTTTATGTTCTGCTCCAGCCTAGTCATGCTTGTCATTCTTTTTTGTGTCCATCCACACCTGTTCCCTACTGCAGCTTTCCTGCTAAGATATAATGTCGCCTATACCGACTCTTTACATGTCTGAATTTCTAATAAAGCAATGATTTACCATCAAACAGTGGTATTCATGTTTTGATCACTTTTCCCAAAGAATAGTAAAAGTTATGTGGTTGCCCACTTATATTTCTCTCTCATCTGGAAAGCTTCGGCTGTTGACAAAGAAGAACTTGAGTATTTTTTGAAAATGACTTAGTTTTCTCTGTGTTTTTACTGAGGAGCAGAGAAAGCATTCAGTAAGGGACAAAGAACCATTTTGAAAAGATTTGAATGAAAGGACAGAAACCAAAAAACAATTGAAAACTGAGGTGTTAAACAAAAAAGCATGAAGATTTCCTAGCTCTGTCATTACTCAGTAACTAAAAGTTTTTGTGACTTCAGTTTGCAAAGGCCACATATAGAAAATCTGCAGCTTCTCCCAAGTTTTGTATTGCTGTTGGGGCATTCACTCACTCAGATGACATCATTCAGGTCACAATTAGCTGGTAACGAAACAAGGCTGGGCAAATTATCCTTTATATTCAGTGAAATGCAGATGGGGGAAATAGTTAGTCATGTATTTCCCCTTTTGTGAACAGCTTCCTTGTGCTCTGGGAAGAGATGTCACACTATAAATAAGTCACTTGCAATCTGTCATGTCTGACCCATAATGGTAAAATGACTGTCCTGCTAAACAATTTGCAGAACACTTGGAAACTCTTGTGCTACTATTGACTGACATGAGTCAGATTTGCAACTGATTGCTTAATCAATCTGCACGTTGGACCCTCTGTGCTGTTCTTATTCTGCTTGAACAAGGAAGCAAGGCAGCTTAGCTAAGCCTGGTGCTCATGGCCTTCAACAGAAAATGAATTCTTGGGGCTTCTGACCTCTGATCACCCTCTGCAATAAAGGAAAGCCAAATGACCTTTCTGCCTGTTCTGTGATCTACTCCTATACTTGTACTGGAATATTCCACCTAAATGCCAATAAGTCCTTTCCTGAGCAATGTATTTCATCAGAAAAGGGCTTAGTACACCAAAAGACATTTCTTAAAGGATAATTGTGGAAGTTTAAATTGTGAAATCACTTGGACTTATATTAAAGAATGTTAAATTATTCTGCCTTCATAACTAGCTATGCCTGTCCTTCGTGCAACACCTAAAACTTGTTTCTTCTCTTGAAATAATTTAGCAAAAATTGAAATCTATATATGACCTACAAATAAAAATAAATATTTCTTGTGCTGTGAGCAGGTCACTGGGTGTGCTTTGATGGCAGACCACTATCTGAAAGAAATCAACAGTTCAGTAATGATGAAATTCTGTGGTGAAAATTTGCAGCAAGAAATCCCATTTTGGGCAACACTGCAAATGAAGGAATTTTGCCATTTGCAGAGGACTCCTAACAAGTCCTTCCCAAGGGAAAAAGTTGGGAGCTAACCACCTACATTTTTAGAAAATTCATCTGTTCCCCATCGTAATTTTATTTCACCACCCTGGTCTTACATTGCAGCAATGTTTGTGAATGAAGAATTTGTACCACCAAGGTTATCATGTTGTAACAAAGCATACGGGTACTTTAAACCCCTAACAAAACAGCTGTGCCTGCTCTGTTGGAGGGAAGCAGGCAGGTGTAGAGTATTGGTTGATGTTTTAAATAGATTAAGCCCAGAAGGAGTAGAGATGTACTCTGCTGGAAGAAATTGAAGAAAAGTAAGAAGTAGGATTGTTTTTCTGGAAACCAGCACCTTCTAACCTACTGCCAGCTAATTTTGGTGATGAGAAAATTGGAATTTAATTTAAAGAGACCTTGTGAAATACCAGTTAAGAACCATTCTTTGTTCTGCTAGTCCTGAAGGTATTTTGCCTGCCCCACATTCCCCTTGAAAATCTTGTACTGAGTTTTTCCCTAAATCGGAAAACAATACGAAGGCTCATTAATCTGATAGTGAAAGAGAAAGCAGGGAGAGACTCCGTGTTGGGCAGCAGGTACGTGCTCAAGGGTTGGGATGCTTCGTTCCGGTTGCGCAGCCCGCGGGTGTGCCCTGACACCTCGTGGTGCTTTCGGGAATTGGGCAGCTCCTGCCGGAGCGGGGCAGGGAGGAGGATGGCTGGATCCCCCCCGGTTAAAGAAAGGCTCTCTGTCAGGGTTTGGGGCAGGCTGTTTCTCCTCTTAATGAGTCTGTTGTTTCAGTGCAGCCACGTGGATCGAAGAGGTGTCAGGTAGGGTAGATCTCTAGTCCAGTCTGTCGGAGTACAGCTATTCTCCTGCAGGAAAGCAGAAAGTGAAGTAGGTGAGTGATCATTTGACTAGAAAGGGAATGGCAAAGGAAGGTAGAGTCAAGTGAAACTGCCTATGAATCTAGCGGCTCTTGGGAGGGGCAGGAAGGGCTGGATGCTGCTGCAGTCAGCAGTGGATATGCTGAATTGTTGTCAAAGGCCGGTGGCAGGCCTTGGGCACAATGAGGACGAAGGCAGATTTTGCCGTAATTTTCAGCAGTCCTTTGCTTTACATCATACAAGTTCATTGGCTGATGTTTGCTGCCACTTTACAACCTGTGATACAAAAACTCCTAATATCTGGCTCATGACACTAAATTAGGAAATGGAATAAATGACATAAACAGGATCCAGTAATAAAATTCTATTGTCAGATGAAGAAATTGCTTCTTTGTCAGAGTGGCACTGGTCTTGTTCTATGTTTCTTGGATTGAATCTGTCTGGAAAGAGGCTAGGAGTGCCTGTTAGAAATATCTTGACAGATTCTAAGTATTTTTTTAATCCTTACCTCATTAATGAGACAGTGGATACCATAAAATCTAGAAACATTGCAACAGATGAAAGAATGCACATTGTAAGAGGAGGTAACTCTGCAAACTTATAAGGATATAAAATTTCTTGCTTATCATCTTCAGGTCACATCTCTAATTCCTTTATGATATTTTGAAGTTATGGTTGCTGTTATATGTAGGTTTTCATGTAGAACAAAAATGGACGCACAGAGTCACTGAACAGATGTGCCTAGAATTTCTAATTTGGATTACAGAATGTAGAGAAGATAAACCTCTTTGCTTTTACCTTCATTTTCTGAACATGATATGTGGAAAGGAAAAGGAATTATGTTGACTCTGCCACCCATGGAAACGAAAAGGAATTATGTTGACTTTGCCACCCCTTAAAATGGGATAAGGGAGTGTTTTGAGAGGATCCACAGCAAACAAGGGAACACTGACAGAGGAAAGTTGCTACCAGTCAGTCTGGTCTTTCTTCCCTACTGGGCAGAGGTCTCTGTTGCCATGAATCTGCCCTTTGGGAATTATCTGGGCTGTGCTGCTGAAGTTCTAATAACTTTTTCTTTTTTTAAACTAGGATGAACTACTGATCTTTAATTGGGAACAAAAAGCAATTCTTCATTTTACTACCAATCAACAGACTCTGATCCAGTTCTGTCACTTGTACCTGCTAGGGCTAATCCTGAAGACATTGGCTGAGACTTTCAAGAGGCATAGGAAACTTAGCAGCAATACTTTTAGACTCCATTCATAATGGTGGCCACCAGCAGTTGCAATATCATGTGCTGTGGTCAGAATTAATCACTTACAGAACTGAGGAAACATCATTTCAGTTTGCACTGTGAAAGCGTAGCACAATTTCAGTGAAGTTGGGGATGCAGCCGGGGAAGACAAAAGGACATGAAGTAGTATATTGATCACACAAACATAATCAACACCCAAGTCCTAGTACTTTTCCAGGTTCATGTATTCTCCTTATTAATGTCCTATATAATGGAGACACTAGTGATGATATGACTGCAGAAGGAATGGACTTCCAAATATATCTTCACTGCTGCTCAGTTGATGTCTTCTGGGAATTGTTTGTGTCTTGGTCTCTTCTCTGTCCACCTGGGGCACATGAGTTTTGACCATGCTTGTCCTTGTTACCGATTTTCTTTACAATAAACTTTATTTTTTTATTTCCCTCTCTATTTTCCTGAGAAACCTTTCTGAAAAACTTGTTATCCATAAAAAGACAAACAAGGCAGTGCTCTAAGTGATCATGAAGATTAAAAAGATCAGTCCTCCAAGCGGCTGGAAATGTTTAGGGGACATGAAAAAAAAAGAGAGATCAAGCATGCCAAATTCAGTGGAAAGGTCAAAAGGAATAGTAATGTAGGAATACTCAGGTGTATAATTTGAAAATTATTGTGTAAGAAAGGACAGGAGGTATAAGAATGATAGGAATACTAGAGAAAGGGGCTAAGACCATTTGTGAAAGACAAATTGTAGGTAAGATGAGTATCCTGTGAGATGTGAGGAAGCCTATTTATAATTAAAATTAATATGAAAGCTGCCTTTAGCTGATAAAAAATATATAAAATTCTTTCTAGTATTCCTTCTGCTAATTGCTATTCTAAGCTTACATCATTAACTCCAAAAATCAAGATTTGATATAAAGAAGACTGTTCATGCAATCACACCTTTGACCTTTGCGATGTGATTTAACGTACTATTGTGAAAAGAAATATATTCTGTCTCTTGAAATTCATTAGCGTGTGAACATAAAGCTTTCAGGGGCAAGGGTAGTCTTAGCTTGGCTTCCAATCCTCTGACAATGATTACAGTCCAACTTGTACAAAGCAGAGAAAACAAAATTGGCATAACCACTGATGGAACAAAACACCTCATGTTAACCTCCAACATCTTGTATCATGTCTCATTTTATTTATAAGGCATTGTCGTGATTCTGGAACAAGTCATGACAAGTCATGACTCCTTAAAATATCTCTTTATGTACATTACTTTCATTATCAAAGTATCTCAAACTTCAGTGAATGCGTGGTAAATAACTATTGCTGTAGTATATGCTCTTATTCATGTGAATGTAACAGTCACAAAAATCTAATAATGGCCTTGTGTCTGTTTTTTCCTGCAAAGGATTTTAAGGGACTAAGTTAAATAAACCTATGGTCTTTCCACAAAACAGAGGGTATATTTCTCTAGTACTAGACATTGTTGAAATACCCTCTTCTTCTTTGAGTTCAATAGCTTTTCCTTTGACTCCAGTAGGAACAATTAGATTAATATAAAATAATATTTCATTTTTGTAACAGAGTTCATAATTATATACAAAATCCGCAACAATATGCATTATAAGTATACAAAAAATATTACCAAAATTCTCTTAAGGTGCTGGTAATTTCCTGTATAATAAGGGGAATGTGTAAGGTATCTACAACACAGTCCTTTCTGGATGAACTTTTATTGTTAAAATACCATTGAATCATAGAGGAACTAACTGACAAAGGATTTTAGTCATCGTTCCAAGGAGTTAACATTAGTCTACACTTCAAGATCACATTTGACTTTTGATGGCATTCTGGGTTAGAAAAAGAAATGACAGAGGTTGTTGGACCAATGTGCAGACTGTTCTGCCAGCTTGATTCCCAGAGCAATCCATGCTCAGGTAAAGAGGGTCATTGTGTCGTTAGCTTGAATTTTCCAGGAATAAAAAGTAGCATACAAGTTGTCAGGTCTAAATATGCAATGGGAACAAAATTCTGCAGTTATGCCAAGACTAACAAGTGATGGAAGTGAGATCTATTTTTAAGACAAATAAGATTGTTCAGTACATTTATTCAGCACATGATCATACTTAGCTTTTGTCAAGGTTTTTTTTTTTTTTTTTTTTAATTAAACTCAGGCATGGGTTTAATTTTCTCCCATGTTAATCATAACTTTTACTTCTGTAATTTTTTAACTCTTTTTCCATTGTATAGTATATGCTTTTTTTAATACATTTTTCTGCCCTTGCTTTCTCAGTGTTAAACTGGATGCAGCTTTATTGTATTTTATACAGATAAATTACAGATACAATAATATGGGGAGGACAAGAAAGTGAATTTTAGTGTTTCTTTGTATTTTGTTTCAACAACATAATAGCACTTAAAATTAAAATTACACCTGAATTTCCTTTGTTACTCCCAGTTGGTTTATTCTGGGCATACACTGAATTTACTACAGCAAAATCTGCGCTGAAGATGGTGCTCATCAGAACTTGAATGCAAAGGCTCCTGACACTGCAGAGCAACTCTTTTTTATATCCCTATTCACCTTTGCAGACCTTAATTTAATTCTTCAATCAACCATTCTGTGTAATGAGACCTGGACTGGAACTTTCCACATTGATTTGTGTAAAGTCTCTTTCTCTTGGGACTTATTTATTCTACCTGCTCCTACTTCACTCTCTCTTTCTATTGTTTCCCTGATCTTTATGTCTCCCTGACTTTTTGTGATGTACTCTTTTCCCCTGCTGCTCATTGTGATAAGAGCCAAGGCCTTATTTTTTCCCCTAAGAAGATCTCTCTTCTATTCAAATGTTAACTTCATACTTAAATAACTTTACATTAGGGTAAATTTTAAAGGAAAAAGTAGCTGACATTTCTGTACAGTGAGGGAGCCAATGAAGGTTTCAAATGTTTTTATGCTAGGTCAGAGAATTATAGAACAAAGTTTGAAATATACAAATATACCTGTGTTTGCTACTCCTGTCCCTACCAGTATGAGATTACTCAGTTCCTACATACCTACTTCATGGGAAAACTGGTGAATTTTTTTCAAAGTTTTTTTTGTTTGTTTAGTTTGTTTTGGTTGTTGTTGGTTTGTTTGTTTTGGGGTTTGTTTGTTTATTTTTATTTCTATGGAACGTGTAGTCTTTTTTTTTCTGAAATGTATCTAACTTACATTTATGAGAGTCCATTTAAAATAAAATTGGCTTTTTCATAAAATAATTTATTATTTTGAAAATAGAATCCCAAATAATTTTTTTTCTGACATTGCAATGTCATTATGACATTTGTGAATGTTTTCAAACCTGTTAGCCTCATGAAGAACCAACATCATCAAGTAGATCTAATTTCTATTCAACCTCATCTTCTGTTCCTTTTTTTTTCCCCAGCTTTGTGATGTCTATTAAAATTCTGGATGTTTTATATGTGTATATATTAACAAATACACTATTCTCAAATTTCTGCATTCCAGAAATAGGTCTTTGCCACTGAATTCTCTTGACAGTTCCTGTTACTAGTTGTTGCTACGGTGGTTTGGAAGCTTTGGTTGTGTATTAAAAACTAATAGTGGTAGAGATACTTTAAATATACCATAAAAATACCAAAATTGTTTAGTCTGGCCATTATCCTGACTAAGGTGCAGCACTAGCCACTCTTATTTCATATCCTGTATTTGGTGGCTTATAACCTGGGTGTCATAAATATTGGATCCCTTTCTGACTGATAGCAGCACAGAGATGATGTTCTTACTTTTGTGTTGGGTACTAATTCACCACGAGCCAGCAAGAAATGCGAGCACAGCAATGCCTGAAATTGTGAAGGAAGGGGAGCAGGAGAACAAGTTATTAAGGAATAGTCAAAAGGAATTACATTTGCTGAGGTTTAAAGAACAGACCTATGAACAGATCTAGGAGTTAATCATGGATTAACACTTCTGGGATTGAGGGAGTCAGCTAAGACTCGGTGAAGCTTGTGCTGGGTAGTGTTTAAAGGCATTATCTCACAAAAGATGGGCATTGCCATGGAAAATGTAAGCAAGGACTGCAATTATTTGCATTAAAGAAGCATGACTAATCTGCTGGTTTTGCTTTATCTGAATAGGCAATTCTCTGATGAATTGAAGAGTCTCTCATCTTCTGCATTTTTTATACATGTATAGAATGGTGGCTTCCAGGGAACCTGGCTTACAGAAGAATTTTCATCAGTTCTGGGGAGATGATGCTGTCTTTAAAAGTTATAGGAGACAGTAGAGATAATGGATAGGAAATTCTTCTGTCTTAACAAAGACATCTATAAGTTAGTTGTCTCACTTGGGGCTAGCTGGGCTATGTTCCCTTCAGAAACACTTCCTGGGAGTGATTCATCTCAGTATAGGATAGATAAATTAGACAGTTCTAAAGTTAGCTGAATCCCACACTGAATAAATATATTTGTTGTTTGTTACTCAGGTCCCACGATTTACTGTACCAGGAATGGCTAAAATAACTTTCTTCCCTTTCCTCTCCACCCCCTCGTTCTCAGTATGTATTTACTGAAAAACAGATTCCTTTTGAATGTCAGCCCTTTTTCACTTTTGACCTTGACAATTGTCAGTGTCTGAATGGCTGTAGATAATTTTGAGTGCTTCTGGTTGAGATATTTGGTGTTTTTGTGGTCCGCACAGCAGAATTTGGCCTACACAGAGTTTTAAGAGTCTGCTTCTTTGGAAGTCCATCTTTCTTTCTGTGCAACACTGTTATAACTTCACTGGGTGAAAAGGCTATTTTGCCAAACAGAAATAGTAATATTACATATTCTTGTCCAGGATCCACTGTAATCTCTCTATATGGGCTTTCAGCTCTTGCATAAAGTAACCACTGCTTAATGTACCACCTTTGAGGTGTTCATGCATAGATGTTACAATGTCTTTCCTAAAACAAATATACATGCAGTGACTAACAGGGAAAATTTCATCATACATGTTCTGTTTTCCACAGCAGGGCTGGCAACACTCAAAAGTGGTTTGTCACAAAGGTAGGGAAAGAAAAGCTTTAAAGTTAATGGTTCTAGTGGCAATGTGAGCATCGTTTGGAGATACCACCCTTCAGAGAAGGCAGATGCAGAAGATCATTTAGCTGTGTCATGCAAAGCAGAGCCTTCCAGTTGTCAGTGATAGCCAAGACACCACAGATGCTTCTGTGTAGGAAGAAGGTGCTGATCACCTCTGGAAGAGTCTCCCACTGCTGTCTGCAGCTGTAGCTCCCACATAAAGCCAAACTTGGAAGAAACAGTATTACTTCCAAACCCAAGGCATGCAGCACATAAGTGGAAATTCTTTGTGATGCTCCTGTTGCCTGTGCTACACTCTCACATATGTGGTGATGGTTGTTTGGTGGAATTCTCTTGTATAAAATACATTTGAACTAGTTCCAAACTTATTGGTTTGCTGTTGCAATTTTCAAATTAGTAAGAAAAGTCCAAACTCAGTAGTATATTTTATTTTGTTCATAGCATATGAATTTTTATAGTACTGTTTGATTATCTAAGAATTGAGGGACAAAAGAATTAGTGTAGAAACCAAAGAGAAAGATTCAATATTCCCACCAGATATAATACTGTAAAAGTGTTTATTTGCACGGTTCTCATCACCGCAGTTATATGAGCCCCCATAGAGCAAGCTGAAGTTTATGACCTTTATAATAAATTAGAGAAAACAAGAGGGGGGATTGTAAAATAAAGCAAATGAATTCATTGGTGTTGCCCCAGAAGGATTTTCTCTGAATGTATTTGATTCTTCATTTCCTCTCATCTCTGTCTGCTTCAGTTCACCAGTGAAGGGATCCTTTCTCCTTACAGCAACCACTCTGGTTGGGTGAGGAGGATATCTCACTTCCCAACAAAGGAGAAGCAACACACAACACACAGAGCTGGGCCACCTCTGCTCAACATTGAGGGAGTCTACAACTGTTGATCATCTTCATTTGTTTAGTAACTGAGAACAGCAGAATTACTGGGATGCTTAAAGTTAAACAAAAAATGCAAATTCTTGCAAGGTCAAGGCCCAAGAGGCTTTCAGAAGTACAGACTGTTACATGCTTTTGCCAGGACAGAATACTTTGGGTCATTTATTACTCAATAAGGGAAGTACAGTTGTCATTGTCCCCATTAGTATAAGTACTACTACTACTAATAATAATCAGAAGAATCTGTTAGCTCAAGGAAACTACAGAACCAAAACCTGAAAGACCCAGGCTTTGTTCTTCAGGTTGTAGTTTAGTACTTTATCAAGATGTTAAATTCACATTTATTTGCATTGTTCTGTCTAGAAGGTCATTAAACACAGTCTGGGCTCCAGAGAGGTGTGAACTGTTAATCTTCAACCACTTACCACTGTTTCAAGTCTTGGAAAGATCTGTTCTCTTTAGGTTCCTGAGGGTTTTTAAGTCCTAGTTGGACTTATTTCTTGTTGTGATGAAGAAACTCTTATTTGTACTGTTTAATGCTGAAGTATTTTTTTTTTCAATTTACCCAGAAGAATTAATCTGTTGTGAATCATAATCTTGCAGATTTTTTAACTAGATGCTAATAAATTCATTCTGTGCTCCCTGTTTTAACATCTCTCTTTCCTAAACTGAATTGAGAATACTCGAATGCTCTAAAAAATAACTAAAAGAGAGCTGTTAACATAGAAGTGTTTATCTGCATACAAAGTTTATGACTTCTTTGAATATTTTGTTCTGAGCTGAAAGTATTGATGAGAATGTAAGTATATGCAGTATTCATGAGAAGGAGATAAATAGGAAGTAGAATTAAATGATTTGTGTTCTGAAATTATGAAAAATGAAGTTTGCTCAGAGTAGCAGAATTAGCAGATATTTAAAAGAAAAAAGAAATCCACAACTATTTAAAAATCTTTATGGCATGTTGTATGTTACTGTCACAAAAACAAGAGTTCAGAATAAAGAAACATTAAGAATTCTGAAAAAAAAAATTCTCAGCAAATATAAATGGAATCTTTAGCCAGCTGCTTAGACCAGCTAAGATTCCTACTCTTTTTATCCAGATAGTAGATGCAGGAATTCTAAATGTTTGTTGATTTGGATCCCTTCCACACTTAATCTTGTTTGAGTATGTTCCTGGGGTATATAACTAGGACCACTGAACTCCATCAGTCATGAGTAGAAGTGGGTCAGCTCAGTCAGAAAGTCCTGAACCCATTAAAAGGTGCTACCTATTTTAAAACAATCTTTTTAGTGATGTCCTATGAAGTTTTTTCTTTCAAAATTCACAGATTTAAATTAGCCTCTCTGCCCACTAAAAAGGTCTTCCAAAAGTTTTTGAAAGTCTGGATCTGGCCAGTGTAAGAGTGGCCTCTGCATTAAGTCAAAGGAGTGTTTTCTCTACTCCTGTGAGGCTCGTAGAAGTCACTGTTTCTCTGTTAGGACAGAAATACAGTGAAAGAAGTCTTATCTGACTTACCTGTATGTCTGATGAAGTAAAGATGATCTCTTTAGGATGCACCATAGCGACATTTTGAACACATAAACTTACTAACTAGTGGCTGAGCTCGTATTTTTGCTCAACAATGACATTTCTTTTACCTGCAAATTAATGCTAAATTCCACAACAGAATCTTGTTCCCAGCATTAAAGTGTAGATAGTGGTACAATAACTGTAAAAAGTACATTTCAACGGCAGTGTTTAGTTTAAGAAGTCAATAAAACTGAAAAACTAAGTAAGTACATATACTGAATCTATTTTTCTCCTCTGCTTTTCTCCTGGTTTTGGTTTATATACATTAAATAACATTTAAGAGGTAGGAGCTCCAATCGGATAGTGCTAGTGCACACTGTGTATGCAGAGATGATACCTCTGGTTTGCTCATCCAAAATGTAGAACAATAACCTAGCAATACAGACAAAGAGTGCAGGTGAGCATATGAAATAATGGGACCAGAGTGGTCTCTAGCACCACAAAGGGAATAGAAATTGTCAGTCTCTCTTCAGAAGGAAGAGCTGGCTGCTGCGTTCTGATGCTATCTCTCCCACCAGCTCTTGGAATGATTAGAGCAGGAATGCATTGGTATTTCTAAGAGTAGGAGGTTGACCTGACAGGGTGCAGAGGGGATTGTCCTGAACTCTGTTGAGGTCAAGATTAATGTAGAGCCAGCCTTGTATTTATATAGTTTTAATTCTCTTTTAACACTAACTTAAGGAAACAACATGTCCTCAGAAGTGATTAAAATTCAAGTTGTATTTCTGACACTGCTGGTTCTCATTTCCTGGCTAAATTATGTCACAAGAAAATACAGTCCATCCTACCTGTGTTCACCTGTGGGTACAAGAGGATAAAGTAGCCTTCATTTCTGTCTTAATATATCGCATAGCGTTCCTGGCAATAGTAGATTTCTGCTGCTTTCCAACCCAGAGGGTCTATATTTCAGCATGAGTGCAGTGATCCATGTACTGTTATTATCACACCATACAACGCAATCTCTAAAGCACCTTGGGGTCCATCTCTACTGGATGAAAGACATTATAAAAATGAAAAGTATGCTCATAACAGTTTGCAGTAGAACACTGCATTAGCCTCATTGGGCTACGGTGATGGATTAAGGGGAACTTCTGCCCTTGAGAAGAAAAGGCTTGAGTGAGTTATGTACTTCCTTTTCAATGCATTCAGAGTGTACATATGTTAAAAGCAGTTTGGGCATATTCTGGCAGAAGGCTGAAAAAGTCATAGGGAGGTGACCAGCTTTTGATAATAGCTCATTACCATTATTTGTCATACTTATAACTCTTTAAAGTACATGCAGAGATGGCAATTCACTGCTGGGCAGAGGGGAAAACAGAGCAGTGATGTAAGAAAGGAAGCACAATTTTAAATATAGTTGATTGAAAGAAAGCTTGAAGAAAATTAGTCTTCTGAATTATTCATATGCTTTAGAGACGTTTTTAAGTGACTTAACAGGAGGTCACAGTTTGAGCAGGGGGACAGAACTAAGAATACAACACTATCTTTAGCCTTATAGCTTATAACTTTATTCCCAGCTGACAGCAGTGAATGTTTTTATGGAACAAAACTTCCTGTGTGACTATACTAGCTGCAGTAAAGCTTTAAGGGGATAGTTTCCCTAGGAGGGAGGTCTGTTGGTGGGCAGATCATAGAGTTGGGAGGTGGGAGAGTTTGATTCGGTTGTTGTGTTACAATTCAGAAAAAGAACATCCCATATGAGTTTCAGAAATACTTTATTCTCCTTATCTCATTAAAAGAAGTCAGAATTCTTGGGTTTGCTCCAGTCTGTAGCAGAGGATGTTTTTGTGACCTCAACATGTTCTTCAGAGCAGGAAAACAAGTTTCCTGTTCCACTTTACTCTTCCCAACACTGATTATTCTGGGGTGGGGACACAGTCATATTGGCACATTATATATATAAAAAATGTACCTAGATAGTTTATAGCAGGGCTTGTGTTTAATTAATATTTTACTTTTTTTACTTTTTCAATTCGAAGTTGCCTGTAAGTTTTTTTTTTATTTTTTGTTTGGGGGGGGGGGGGGGGGGGGGGGGGGGGGGGGGGGGGGGGGGGGGGGGGGGGGGGGGGGGGGGGGGG